>LPNX011006703.1:177079-191717 GCA_001517045.1 Pseudotsuga menziesii
AGTGGAATTTTTTGAACTCGACAATTGATCCATTATTAGTAGTCATTTCAATGTTTCAAAGGTGCAAAGACAAAAATGGGCTAATGAGATCAATGTTTTAAAAGAAATGATCATTTATATTTATTTTATAGCACATTGTTAAAAATGGAACGATGTGAAAATCAAGCTCAATGATCTCATTGGGCCTGTTTTAAACTTTGAATAAGTGAATATGAAAAGGACTTGATGGAAAATTTGAGCCATTTCCAAACCTAGAGAATGATTTTCGGGGATGGGTTTATAAGAGAATCGTGCATGATTTGATAATTGAGGTAATTTTAATGTGTGTATAATTTTGGGATGGGACCAATCAATGGATTGGGCCATCAAAATATTGGGGAAATTTCGAATATGTGTGAAATTTGATCGAGACATGTCTTGGGATTGGGCTATACTTCAACTTGGGGATCAATCCTATTTTGGATTAGGCCAATTTATTAGTAGGTGTAATTTACCCGACTGCCTCATTTGACCATAGAGACAACGAGACACTCAAATTCGATATCTAAATTTAACATCCATGTCCAATTTCGTTTTTATTCAATTACATTCAATTTAACTTCGGAAAAAAAAATTATGGTTTACCAAATTTAACAGACAACACAAGATTACTTTCTAACACACATGAACACAACATGAACACACAACACAGCATGAACACACATGTCATTCTAAGCAAATTTCATGCATATCAACATTTATAAACAATAATTTAAATAAAATGGAAACACGGAATTAAACCACCGCATTCATACTCAAATAGACACTTATAGTTTAAGCAATTATTCTCTAATTGGTTTCATGTGAAGGACGTTCCTTCCATCCATAGGCATTGTCAAGCCAAAACTTACTTTGACAAGCCACCCCTAAGTTGGGGCTATCAATCCACAAGGGAAAATATCTCACTCAATCCCCATTTTCCCAGTTGAATTCTCATGCAACCCACTGGTGCCTAAAACCCTTCCACAGTTGTACCAATCCTCAATTCTCCTTCCCCGTCAACCTACACAACGTTAGGAACAAGTTCCCTTCTCTGAGTTAACAATCCCTTGGGCATCCTCGAGTTCCCTCTAGAGATATAGCATAGGCTGGACATGAATTCTTTTAATTTTTTACTCTAGGGCATGAGTTGCAGGCCAAGTTACTCTCTCACCAATTTACTCGGGTTGACGGCATGAAAAAATCATGTATCTCCATGGCATATTCATTCTCTGAGACAGTATCTAGCTATGGCTTCCAAAGGTGATGGCTAAAGAGTCAAATTCCAAATGGTGGAGAAGTGATGGACAAAAAAACTCCCCTCTATCTTGAAAACTCACTTTTATAGGCATAAATCAACTTTCCATGTGGCCACTCCACATGGAACCAATTTTCCCACCTTAATCCCTTTCTTAGGTTAATGAAATAAGGATTAATCAAAGTATGGCTCTTAATCATAGCTTAATAACTTGGTTTAATTTGCTAATCCTTAGGGAGATAAACTAAGGAACACTCCCACTTTCCCACTTGTGGACTCATATCCCCCAATCTCTTCTTTGTCCTTCTTCCCATACATCCATTTAGTTATTTTCATATTAATATATAAAAAATATACATCTTAGCATAGTCTTGGTCATTTCGACCATTTGTTTCCAATTTTTATCATTTTGCATCAATATTTATAATTTTACATTATGGGGTTAAACTGGGGTATTGCACTTCCCTTCCCCTTAATTTATGTATGTTCCTCAATGCATCATCGACACTATGTACATTTCCAAAAATTTGGTAAAAACTTCAATATAGTTGCAGTTATGCCCACATCATTACATCCTCGAGCTCCCACATTGATTCTTCAGGACTGTAATGGGTCCATTGGACCTTTACCTTTTCGATGGTTTTGTTCCTCAACAAATTAACTTTTCCATCGAGGATACAGAGTGGATGTATCATAATATCTTCTTCTGGTTCCACTAGGAGCAAATTTCAATCAATTATGTGGCTAAGATTAGGCACATATTTCTTTAATAAATACACATGAAATACATTATGCACACAAAAACAAGAATACAATGCTAATGCATAAGCTATAGGTTCTATCCTATCCAAAATTTCAAATGGCCCATAAAATTGGGCTACAAGCTTTGGAAAAAATCCTAATTTCAGAGAACTCTTCTTTAGTCTGACTTTAAAATACACATGATCCCCTACTTTAGATTATTTTACCGCTCTTTCCTTATCTTCATAACTCTTATGTATGTCTTGTGCCACTTTCAAATTCTACTTGTTTTTTACCATCTTCTCTTCCATTTCTCTGGGTAATTATGGACCAATTATTACTCTTTCAACTAGATTGTCCCAACTAATTGGAGTGTCGCACTTTCTTCCATAAAAGACTTCAAATGGACTCATTTTCAAAGAGGCATGATATCCATTATTATAAGAAAAATCTACCAAATACAAGTAATATTCCCATTTTAATGGTTGATCCATCACATACATTGTTAACATGTCCAAAATAACTTGATTGAATCTCGTATTCTACTCATCTATTTGAGGATGATATGTTGTGCTTAAATTCATATTTGTTGCCTTATGAGTTGACTTGACTGGTATAAAGTGAGTTGATTTGGTTAATTTATCCACCACCGCATGATGGAATCATGTTGCTTTCTTGTCTTGGTCAATTTAGTGACGAAGTCAATGATCACCACATCCCATTTCCATTCAGGTATAGGCATTTATTGAAGCAATCATGCTGGATGTTTATGCTCAACCTTTACTTTTTGACATTCAATGCACCTTGCTATATAATCAACAATATATTTCTTCAAAGTATCAGTATCAACATACAACCAAGTATTGCCAACATACAACCACTATCAACCATGTCTCACTACTAAAACAGGAAACAAAGTAAAATCAAATTCCATATGTACCAATCCATATTTCACCTGGGTCATATACATGCATGCAATCTAAATAATCTGAAGGGCACTAAAACAATGATTTTGTTGTGCATCATGGGAAATATCATAAAATATTCTCTGGGTCATTTGCATGTTTGATGTCCAAGTACACTGGCCACTGTCAAAAGTGATTGAGCTAGCCTTTAATTTATAAAGAGTGGTGTTATGCAATTTCCTTTCATAGAATCATGTAGAAAAATAGTTGTAAATAATGAACTTGGATCCTACACATATACTACATGACATCTAACAAGTTTTTCTTGAACATTGAATTGATAAGTAAATGCATTGTCTCTTTTGTTTCTCTTTTTAGGGTAATAAATTAGCTCATCATTTTGGTTCCTTTTTTAAGGAGATGTCAAAGGCACAATAAGTATATGTTTGCACTAATTTTTAGGAAAGACACATAGTAAGGGGATCAACGAGAGGAACTGTCGAATACCCTCTTTGTCAAATCTCATACGTCGTGTGATGCATTTAAATTAGTTCATAGAGTTGCATGAATAGAATTAGAAGACCCACAAGGTATATTTTGTGGTGCAATAAGAGCCACCCAAAGCACTAACCATTTTGTAAGAACACTGGTAAGAGGAGGTTCATGAGTAAACTTCAGATTCTAGTATGATTCAATGATTTGTAATGAAACAATATGGTTTCCACAATGGTTATGTTAGGTTCTCATTCTCTTTTTCATGATCCCAAGTTACTATATGTAGAGTGAGACACTCTGTGGTTTCAAGGATGTTTATAATGTTAGGTTCTCATTCTATCCTACCACACTTAGAACCATATGTCATCATCTTCATACTTTCTCTCATTTCTTTCTCACACTCAATGTTTTTATCAAATTGGATCTTCAACCAAGCCATGGAAATTATTCCCACTCCAAAAACCACAACACCAGCCTTGGAAACATGGTTGGCAAGGGCCTCTTTTTGGTACATACCCTAACAACCAGCCCACCTCCATAGATCCCTACGTTACCCTTGAACAATCCTCCACAAAAGGCCTCATACCTTCCTGCTCATTCCATACCTAACCCACTCAATAAAGTAACTCAACCCACTTACAACGTTGAGCTAACTGGCTATACTACTTATTTCAAAAAGAAAGGAAGATGAAAAAAAAGGATATTTCTAGTATTGAAAACATGTTATAAACACTAATAGACCTTGTGATGCTTGAAAACTAGTCTTTGGTTGGCATCACTTGGAAAAATAAATCCAACTGTGAAAAAATGTACGAGACGTAAATGGACAAGCCTTATCTGAAAACCAGCTTGTTGGCAAGCAAGGTTTGAGGAAAAAAAAGAAAAAAGAGAAACAAGAGAGAAAAAAAATGGGTTCTTCGAAGGATGGTATACCTTGTTTCAAGATTTTGTTTCTATGTGAGTCAATTTTTTCATAAGCTATGATGCTCTCTCATTACGTTCCATCTTCAGAATTATTCCTTACAACCACAAACTCTGTTCGAGCTCATATTTCTATTCCTCAAAACTTTTTGAGGTTATCTTTGGAATTACTTTCAGGTCTAAATCCAATCCTGATTGTCCTCAATATGCTACCAAATTGGCCTTCTTTTGCAAATTTAAGCTACCGAGATAATTTTTCCAATAGAGTGTTGCAATTAAGTCTTTCCAATTTCCAATGGACTGGAAATCTAGGACAGATTGATGCATTATGAAATATGGAAGACATTGATGCTAGTGGGGCATACAAAGTAATGATACCAATTCTTGTCAAGGTTAATCTCTGTTAAATGGTGATTTGTTATTTACAATGATTTTGCATAAAGAAACGTTCCTTCCAACCCCTAATTCTAGTTTCTAAATAGAGCATCTCTCATATTTTAAAGGTGGTAGCAAAGGTTTCGTTTGATGCTTGTTTTTCAAAGCTTGGAAGACTAGAAATCACCATTACAAATCACCTTTTATTGCTTTGGAACATCTTTGAATTTGCAATAGTTTCAGAATGAATTTCAAACTCAGTAGTGGTAATATTCTAAAGTTATTAAAGGCCTTGGTTTTCGAGAGAATGGGGAATCCATATGAAGCATTATGATTACCCCTCTGCTTAAATACTAGGGATTCTTGTCACGTTGATGATCTTACTCTTAGTACATTTCAGATTGTATTCCGATGACTTGGTTGCTCGTATCTTGCAACATTTTATTATGAGTATGATTGTGGGAAGATTCCAAACAACCTGGGGCTACTTATGGGTCTCTTCTATTGTTATTTGCATTAATATTCCTATGTTTAAAATCAACATACAAATATGAAAATGTATAAGCTTTTCCTTGAGGAGAGGTTTTTACTGTGGGATGTTTGTAGCATTCAATTGCAGGTATCTTGTGGAAATGGAGGTGAGGAACTATTATCACTAGCAGAAGCGTATTGATTTGCATGGTTTACATGAACTAGAAGCCTTGCAACAAATTTAGATGTGCTTGATAGCAAACTAGGAAAACTCTTTGAGCATGTGAATATGTTGGTGCAACAAAAGTTTTATGGAATGTCTTGGACACATGCTCAGATGTTTGGGAAATGTCTATACAGTATCGCGGTTTCTCCTTGGAAGATGGATCAAATGTATGCTAATTTATTCAAAAGCTATAGGAAAAATATGTTCATGAAATCAAAATATGGCTCTATTTAAGGGGTATGAAGAAGGCATTAAAATCATGACAATTCAGATCAACAAAGTTTGTTGTAAGTTGGACATAGTGGGTATTAATGATAATAAAGGTTGTAGAGGATACAATTGCTTTTGAGGCCCGAATAATAATTTTTTGATATCTCAAGATTTAATATATGGGTATCCATGATTTTTGGTATAGAGAATCATTGAATTGAGATAAATACACCTAATAAAATTTGCAACTACCCGTATTCTTGTTTGTGAGAAATCATGTTTTGATCTGACCTGTAGAAGCTTGTCAAGATTGATTTGCTACTGAAAATACTACGTTTTAATTTATGGGTTACAAAACTTCTCCCAATGAAAAATTCAGATGAAAGATCCCTTAAAATTATCACATCAATTCAAAAGCATGCTACCTCAATTCAGTGAAGATTTCACAATTTTAGTAGGTCTATAACTTCACCAAATATACACCTATATTTTGCAGTCATGACTCAACAACTATCTCAATACCTCGACTTTTATGTCAAAGGACCAGTATGATAGACACCTTCAATACTGTCATTTGGACTCTCTCAATAACGACTTCAAGTTCACTGACAGGATTCATGAATTACTTTGGTTTCATTTATTTTAGTTACTTCGTTTCCATACCCAAAATAGGATGCAATTAGATATTATGGCTCTGCACTCTTCACTAAGAATGGTTTTGTCTCCATTAACACTTTTATAAGGTTGTACCTAGGATTGAAAATATGGAGGTAACAACTAAATTCGTTTGATCCTTTTATGAACTTGAAAAACTTCAATGAATCCATAAGCTATACTCTTCGAGCCAAATTATTTAATAAGCGATCACTGGAAAAAAATGATTATCTTATATGACTTCAATCATAGCTTGTGAACTCGGATCTAGGGGACTTAAGGTATGTTTTTTAAGGAAAAGCTTATATAAAAACACCCCCAGATTGAATTTTAAATTGATACTTTCAAACTTGACATTTCAAAGCCTACTTTTACTCTTAAGCTTGAAATTTGAAGGTTCCAAGGATTTCAGTTTAGAAACCTTAAATGTGACAATGAAAAAAGATTTTAAGTTTTAAAAGGTAATATCCTGACAAGGGGTCCACTTGAAATTGATAAAAGACTCGTTACTTTGAATCATATTCCTGTCCAACACGATTACTAAAACCCCGGCGAACGAAAGAACATGATAAGGTTTATTAATTACGAGCATCCTCCGCTCCGATCATGAAGACGAAGGTAAACCAATTCAATTGAAGCATATTCTTGTAGGATGCACTTTGTGTATATTATGGTTATAAGTCAAGATTTATGCAATATTGGTCTCTCTTGATCCATCATCCAATATCTTGAAATTTTGTCGTTTCTAAACCTACGCCCTTGCATCATAAACAATATGAATATTATAATCCTGTAGAAACTTAGCCAAAACATTATTACCAGTATCAATTTGGAGTCAGTTTATATTGCAAGTTACTTCCATCATTATACATATAACTCTGCCAATCATTTCAAATTATGATTCGGTAGTCAAGACCACTCCCATTCTCATTTGATAAGAACAAGTGAATAAAGTAGTTGACCATTTACACATTGTATTGTGGCCTTTTGATAAACATTGCCTGAAACAAGATGTGGAGAAACAACTTCCTTAAAATATGAACATGCAATATGATGCAAGCTATCAAAAAGACAATGTATATTCTATGAATATTTTATTGCAAGTTCAGAAACACATGCAAATTTGTCTATTGGAAACTTTCTTGGTCTCATTAATGTTTTGATGCAGATACATAAAGTGTGTAATCATCCATATATGTTTCAAGGTAGGTTGATTATACACTCTTTTGATATGCTTTGACTTGAGCGACAAGTATTTTCAAATCCATTCCATAAGAAAAGGTGTTCCATACTCAACTATTGATGTAGTAGGAATCAATTTGGTTTTCTCTCAACTGGAACTAATGGTGTTGGGATAAACCTTGTTGGTGCTGATACACATATCTACTATGATAGTAATTTGAATCCTGCAATGGACCAGCAATTCCAAGACATATTCACACCAAATAGAGAAGACACGTCAAATGCATATTTACAAGATGGTTTCTGAGAAAACAATAAAAGAGAATATTGTAAAGAAAACAAACCATAAATATGCACTTGATGACATCATGCTCAACACTCATGCATTTCTACAGTTGAAACAAGTTTACCAAATTGGAGAAATATGGATGAGATGTTTGAATTAGGGATCATTGCTAAGAGAAGTTACTAACAGTACATAGATAAGCTTAAATAAAATTAGTTTGTATCATTGCTAGGAGAAGTCACTAACATTCCATACATAGGCTTAAATAAAAGTGGTTTGGTATGAATATACCACAAGAGACCAAGTGGAAGGATAAGATTCAAAATTACAACATAAAGGCAACAACAAGTGAAACATAAGTGATAACAACAAGCATTTCCTTGTGGATCTCCTTCTAGAGTTTATGCATTGTTCCTCCATGAGAGATGGGGCAGGTTTAAAATTCAATGTACATTAGCACATTGGGAAGAATTCAGAGAAATTGCACAATGGATACAAGTTGACACTACCTTTGGATTTTACACAACAGAGGAATTTTGGTACCCAACATACAACTAGAGTGACATTCATGCAGGGTTTCAGGAAAGGGAATGCCAAGTTGCATGGGGACATGCAATAATTTTGGTAGGGGGGAATGATGCCCCCCAAAATGGTATACTTTTTAAACATATTCGCCTACCCTTATTTGTCCAATACCCTCCTTAGAGTTGATGTTCATCACAATAAATGTATATTTCACCAAAAGTTGGCTCTTAGATATTTTGTATTGAATTGTTTCTAGTAGTGGTCTTAAGATGATAAGCTTATTATTTGTAACTTGTTCTAGTTTATGTACTCTTATTATATGCTAAGCCATTGTGAAATATTGCAGATGATCCTTTTTTTATTGATTGAGTGTTGAAGTAATATATTTAAAAATATTTAACAAGGGATCATTCAAATAATACAATGCATACATGGCGATAAATGATGGACTTAACACAGCAGAGGATCACTCTAATTCAACATGGTTGTGTTTTTAAGCATTACTATTATTAATACAAGTAATGAATAGATAATTACTAACAAGATCCTTGCAAAATGGTTAAAGATAATATCACTGGAATTTTTTTTCCATGTCACAGCTATATGAACAAGATAGAGTAATGATCCTGGTTATCAATGTTGAGAGGATTGGAGTCATGCCCAATAGTAACTCAAGGTACACACAATGCTCATAACATGGTTTTAATCTACATAATGAATCAATGGATTCTCCTGGAGGTCATGAAAAATCATGACCTTTGAGGAATATTGGCAATATAATGAGTCCATTATAAGTTGTGAATTACCCATTTGGGCGTAATCTCTTGATGGTCTATTTGTAACTAATCACAAATTACCCACTAGGGTACAATTAGAGGAGGGAATTTAATGCATTCAATAGAATATTTTATGCAGGTCGAATGGATCACATAGGGGCATCTCCAGAGCAACATATTCAAAACCAGGCATCTGAGAGCTAATAAATATAATGCAGGAATCCAAGAAAGAGCACCTTTACTTGTTTTGTTTCTCAAATTCCCATCTAAACCAACATAGAAAATTCATGGGTTTGCATTTAACTTTGATTCCATGTAAATATAAATTCCCTCATGAGGCGTAACTATGTGTTGAACTCTGTGATTATCACAAATTCCATTGCCATAATCATAGGGTTTAGTTTTGAATCTATTTCATGTTTACACCAAGTAGTTTCAAATCTAGTTAATGCAAATGGCAAATCAAACCTCTCTATATAAGCAATGACCCAACACTTGTATGGGGGGATGGATACAATGTAGAAGTTGGCAATTTTTTGAATAAAATACAGAGTCCTTCAAAACTCAATTTTGCAAATATTGTGATGTTCACTGTGAGTTTATCAACATTGTAATTTAAGTTTATTGTTGTAGAAAATCCCAACATCCAACTTTCTAGAGGGGTCCCATTCTAGAGAGTAGGAGCTATGGATTTGTAGGCCATTTCTATGTTTTGTAGAGTTTATGTTGTACCTTATCATTTTAAAAATTTGTATATAGTTGTTTATTAGAATACATATTCCTTCCATTCTTGTAGCTTAGCTCATATTTAGTATCCACTACGGAATGGTTGTATATCCAGTTTCACAAACATAGAAAAAAGGGGAATTAGACCTGTGATATCTTTAATTATTGGTAATCCTAACTGAAGAAGCACCACCAGTCAAACTAGCGATTAAATTCAATAGTTTTTTGTTAACTTTCATTTTGAATGCATGTCTTTAATTTTCCTTTACATTTCAGAAAATTCTAATTGTTTGTTTGTTTATATGCAAACTTGCTTTCCTTCATAGTCTTTTTCTTTCCATAGTAGTTATTCCACCAACAACGGGAGCGGTGATCCATGGAAAAAGGAATTATTTAGATCATGCGAAGATATTTCCTGGTGACAACAAGGTTCTCGTTCACATGATTGGTGTTCAAGTACATGGGTCACTCCTAAGAGTGATTGAGCTAGCATTTAATTTATGAAGTCTGGTGTGATGCAATTTCCTTTCATAGAAGCATGTATAAACTAGTTGTAGATAATGAACCTAGATTCTGCACATATAGTGCACGACATATCCCAAGTTTCTCTTGAGCTCCATATTGATAAGTAAATGCACTATCTCTTTGTTGCTCTTTTTAGGGTAATAAATTAGCTTGTCATAGGTCATGAACAATCCACTTCCCATAAACTATGGAACTTGTTCATAAATGATTTCTCAATATTCTTAGATTGAGAAACACTACAAATGAACCTCACTTTTCACATTCACCCCAACTACTCCAATTGACTATGATCTACTAAGAAATTCATATCCTCGTGAACCTATAAATTAGCCCTTGATGTTGTAGGCCAATAATGTTATTTTCCAAAGTTTATTGGTTCAAAAAGATTGCAATCTCTTCCAATTGGCATACAACATTGACTATTTTGGGCTTAGAGAAAGGCTTTGTTTTCCCTTGTTGTACAAAAGCTTATGGAATCTCTCCAAATTCATGGTAGATTTAGAGTTGGATAGTTAAACTACTTCCACTTTTCACGTGAGAGGACTTCTATCTGGATGTTAGAACTATTAATATTGTGTAAAAGTGTAAGTTACTAAAAATAATACTTTTACTTTTCCTGACACTATCACCATTTATGTTGTAAGACTGCCTTAATGCCACAGTTAGGATTGCGGTCAATTGGGCACGGCCTAGCTTTTTGGATATCCTTGACACTATGGAGTGAATATACATAGATTTTTTGGCATGACCTCGTGACCTTTGTTGTCTTCCATTTTTACCACTCATTGTTAACTCCCTTAATGCTAGAAATGATATTTTTGTAACACTATAAAGTTTCTAGATGTCATTCATGCTTTGAAGCCCAATAAAAAAACCCATATTCACAAGGCATGATGTATCATTGATTTCTTTTTCCATCTACTAGAAAGCTCCCATATGTTAACATTTACGTTTGATAACTGGGGAATCCTATCTAACTTTACACAAGTTTTTAAGGAGATAATTAGTGAGAATCTTGAGGAACTCATAGGGCTCTTCTATCAAATGTAACTATCAGAAATAAAGTCTAGGGTTATCTCATGGAATATTATTATTACAAGTTATGCTAGAATGGTCATTGTCGTAACGCCATAGAGGAATTTTGTGAAATGGAATTGATAGGCATAAGATAATGTGAGCTCATGGAATTACATGATTACAACTTATGCCCAAAATAGCCATTGGGATGTGGCCTTGGGTTTCTTTCTTAAAATGCAAATCATAGGCTTGAAAACTAATGCAGTTACAATTGCAACTACACATACTACCTATGCAAAAACTAGAGTACAACGCAATATGAATGATGAGACATGACAGTAGACACCAAGAAGAAAATAATCCATATGAGCAGTGGCTCTTCTTAATATTGAAAGACAATTAAATAACGAAGACTTTAGAATGAACCAGTTATTGAAGATATTATGATAGACTCATTCAAACAAGTGGCTACCTCTATTCCTTTCTCTGTTTCCTTTTATTTACATGACTTTATCTCCAAGGATAATAGTTAGCAATTAACCCAAACATGTTGGTTGAGCTAAGTGACAATGGGCTGAGTGACTCGTGACATAATCTTTGTAATCCACAAGCCAAGGTAACACCATCTTTTACTTTGCAATTACACTACATTAAACACCTGAGTCATATTCCACATGTAACTTATATTCAAGAGGAAAATCTCATGGAAATGATTAAAATAAATCTCCTCCCTTAGATGACTTCTGTGTTCTGTCGAAGACATCTCATTCTAATTTATCCCATTTGTCCCATTTGTTACTCCTGGAAGATCCTCTGGAATACCTCTTGCATAGTTCAACAATATTTTCAAAGCATTCCTTTGAGATATCCCCCTTTCCTAACAAGTTCAACATGTCTAGGTAGTCATCCCTAATCCCATGAAGTAGGATTATCTTGAGCACATCTAACCCCATATTAGTCTATCTAGCTCTCTGCACATTATATTAAAGCCTTTCAACAAAATATTCCGGGCTTTCATCGTCCCTTTGTACCATTTTAAACAGTTCTTCTCTCTTATATTTGGTATTGCAGTACTCCTGATTTTTTTCTAGGAACACCTATTTCATCCGGTCCCAGGTGGTGAGAGTTCCCCCACCCAGGCTCATGAACCAACGTAACACATTGTCCTTCAGAGTAGCGGGGACAAGTTTCAACTTCTACTCACCGGAGGTGTAATCATAGCTATGACAGAGGATGTCAAACTCAAAAATAAATTCATCTGGATCCTCTGCCGCTTTCCCATAAAAACGAGGCAACACTGATGGCGATATATTTTTCATGGGAGCTATCCCATTTGGTTGTTGAATGGGGAACTGGAGTGTGGAAATAGTCCCCTCAGGCGGGGAATTATCCTCCTGATGATGATTTCTCCCATTGCTTCTTTGTGATCTTCTAGATTGCATCTATTGCTCATGTCTTCTTCTGCTCTATCCTCTTCATGCTTCCACTGATCGTTTAATTTTTTATTGAACTGTCCACTCCTCTTTTGTCACAACCTTCCCGTTAATGTGATATACCAAATCTCGATCAATCGATCCTGTAGTATTAACTATGTCTTCCTTCGCAGAGACACCTGAGGGTGTCACAGCTTCTTCTGTGTTCTCCACCGTGGATGCTGATGCTTCCACCCTGGGAATAATTGGGCTTCTTCTGACAGAGGACCCCTGCTGGCGAGCTCCGGTAGATGAATTGGTTCTAGCAACCAGATTTTCAATGAATGTCCTTCTTCCCAAGGCTAGATTTTGTCCACGACCTTGACCGCCTGCAATGTTAGTATTCTGGGGAGTTCTAGGGGTTGTGGGAATGTCACATTGTACCCTTCTCATATTCATGCAACCCAAAACATACAAAATAAAAAATATTGAAGAAACATGAATAAATGTAACTATTGGATACAACTACTATGGTGTCTAATAATTACCTTCCCCGACATCGGCCCCAAAATGTTGGGCACTCTATATGTAGGTTAATTAAAGCCAACATACAGAATTTTCAATATAAATTGTCAACCCAGGGAAGTTTTTTATTCCAAACGTAATTTGCACTGTATATGCTTAAACACTGAGTAGCTGATGCTGTAAATAAATTATCCTACCTTCCTGTTCAGCCCAACTCTTCCCATGATTAACTTAAACTAATTTACCTTCTTAAGAATGAAAAACCACAAATACCTTCTTACAACCTTAATCTAGAAATAAGAGATTCAGAAAATGAACATCTAGATTTACTTTTGCAGAAAGTTAAATCCTAAATTACCAAGCCATCTGAAGATCCATTATAACTATCTTAATTCAACTTGATCTAGAATTTAGAAATGAAGAAATTGAACTTCAACAATTATAACTACAAATGGACTTAATTAGAAAAACTCAAGAAAGACATCAATTGAAAGAGACTAGGGATGAGCTCAACTGTTACAGCTATCACACAAATGCATAAAGAAAATTAGTCTACACACTCGACTGTCATACCACTCTACTGCAGCTCACAGGAAATGCAATTACTGATCAATTGAAGAAACACACAATAAATCATTACTGTTGCAGCTGTTATAAAATAATGAATCTACTATAACATCCACACCACACGACAAAGGAAACAAATACCTAATTAACTCGACAATCTATGTACGAAGGCGGGCCCAGCCTTCAAACGGAGACGCCAGAAATTAACACAAGTTAAATGTCGAGATCAGAAGAATCCTACTCCTTATATTAAATGATGAAATAAAGATACAGTCTCTGTCACAGCTTATACAATAAGATCAATTAACTCCAACCCATGGCTCAGAATAGTTTCCAATATTTATACATTCACAATCGTAATTTCTACCCCTGATATCGAGTAGCCATGAAGATCTCTGATCTTCGGGCTACCCCATTTACGATATGTTGTTACAGTTGTGGGCAAGATGGAAGCATAAAATATAGGAAGTATGTTACTCAAGCCAGCAATGATATAACAGGATCGATCTAGAAGATGCTTCGTCGGTCGCGGCTACCCTCGAGCAGCGGTGCGTTGTTGCAGCCACCCTTGTACAACTTGCGTGGAATAGTAGCCTTTGATCGCGTCCTTTGTACAGAGATGGAACCGGTGGCGATCAACTCAACAATGAATGTCCATCTCTCTCTTGACTCGTTCAGCCGGTTACACCTGTATCCTTACATCTCGAACTATCTTTGTAAAATCACCATATGTTAGCATAATCCAAGATATAGAGCCCTGATTACAACAATCATAAGTATTAATAAGATAAGACAATAATTAACCATACATGTATGGATTGAG
>LPNX011006703.1:219611-239827 GCA_001517045.1 Pseudotsuga menziesii
GCGTCAAGCAAAGGAAGATGTAGATGATGATATGTTTTCAAAAACCAGCAGCAATTTTAGTGGAATGGTTGCTCACACGCTTGAGTATGGAGCTTTGCTTCGCATTTTTTTTTACCTGTATAGGCTTTATATTTTTTGGTACTGCTAACAAAGTACCATTAATGATAATTAGGTTTTATCGTGTAGTGCAGCAATATCAATTTGCTACATCTCAGCATCCTTGAAACTAACTGCAATTTTATTTTTAAAATTCAATGAACGCATACTTTGTGATCTGATATTTTCTGCTCTTTAATATCTATGCTTTGCCTGTGATCTGACTTTATGCTACTAAAACTCGATATAACACACTCTGGGATGGTTTCTTCTAATCCAACACCCTAGCTGTTTTGAGTTTTGCAATTTCTAATTACAATTAATATTATGTAGGGACATTAGCTGATAATCTGGGCCGTTTTTCTTACATCCATGGAGCTTATCTTGCACAGACTAACAAGGTAATAATTTATAAACAATGGGACACTGAGTTTGACAAATAGGTGTTAACTGGTTAAGGGCCATTTGATACTCAGTGTCACACCCTCTCTACTGCTTAAATTTAATTACTGTGCTATCCCTACAACTATATAAGCATGAAACAACTATCTTTAAGTTTGATGATATATGTCCTCTACAAAACATAGCAATAACCTACAGATCCACAGCTCCTGCTCTCTAGAATGAGACCCCTCTAGAAAGTTGGATGCTGGGATTTGCTACAACAATAAACTTAAATTACGATGTGGATAAACTCACAGTGAACATCACAGTATTTGTAAAATAGAGTTGTGAAGGACTCTGTATTCTATTCCAAAAACTGCCAGCTTCTACATTGTATCCATCCCCCCTACAAGTGTTGGGTCGTTGCTTATACAGAGAGGTTTGATTTGGCATATGCATTAACTAGATTTGAAACTACTTGTTGTAAAATTAAATAGGTTCAAAACTAAACCCTATGATTCTGGTAATGGCATTTGTGATAATCACAGAGTTCAACACATAGTTACGCCTCATGAGGGTATTTATATTTACATGAAATCAAAGTTAAATGCCAACCCATGAATTTGCTATGTTGGTTTAGATGAAAATTTGAGAAACAAAACAAATAAAAGGTGTTATTTCCTGGATTCCTGCATTGTATTTATTAGCTCTCATATGCTTGGTTTTGAAGATGTTGCTCTGGAGATGCCTCTACGCGATCCATTCGACCTGTATAAAATATTATGTTGAATGCATTAAATTCCCTCCTCTAATTGAGCCCTGGTGGGTAATTCGTGATTAGTTACAAATAGGCCATCAAAAGATTACACCCAGATGGGTAATTTGCACCTTATAATGGGATCATTATATTGCCAATATTCCTGGGAGGTCATGAATTTTCATGACCTCTAAGAGAATCCCTTTCCAGGATAATCATTGATTCTTTCCGTGGAGTAAAACCATGTTATGAGCATTGTGTGGACCTTGAGTTACAGTTGGGCATGACTCGAATCCTCTCAGCATTGATAACTAGGATCATTACTCTATCTTTGTTGATGTAACTGTGATATGGCAAAGTTTTTGCAGTGATATTATCTTTAACCATTTTGCAAGGATCTTGTTAGTAATTATCTATTCATTACTTGTATTAATAATAGTAATGCTTGATATCACAACC
Source organism: Pseudotsuga menziesii (assembly GCA_001517045.1). Classification (NCBI taxonomy): domain Eukaryota; kingdom Viridiplantae; phylum Streptophyta; class Pinopsida; order Pinales; family Pinaceae; genus Pseudotsuga; species Pseudotsuga menziesii. The sequence goes on from LPNX011006703.1 coordinate 221,308, forward strand.
ATGTTGAATTGGAGTGATCCTCTGTTGTGTTAAGTTCATCCTTTATCTCCATGTATGCCTTGTGTTAGTTGAATGATTCTTTGTTAAATGTTTTTAAATATATTACTTCAACACTCAATCAATCAAAAAAGGATCATCTGCAATCTTTTACAAGGGATTAGCATATAATAAGAGTACCTACACTAGAACAAGCTAGAAATAACAAGCTTATCATCTTAAGGCCACTACTACAAACAATTAAATACCACAATTCAATCCAAAAGATCTAAGAGCCAACTTTTGGTGAAATATCCATTTATTGTGATGAACGTCAACTCTAAGGAGGGTATTGGACAAATAAGGGTAGGGGGTATTGGACAAATAAGGGTAGGTGAAGATGGGAAAAAAGTATAACATTTTGGGGGCCATCATTCCCCCAAGTATTTCATGTCCCCAAGCAACTTGTCATTCCCTTCCTAGAAACCCTGTATTAATGTCACTCTAGTTGTATGCTGGGTACCCAAATTCCTCTGTTGTGTAAAATCCAAAGGTCTTGCCTGCTTAACTCCATTGTGCAATTTCTGTGAATTCTTCCCAATGTGTTGATGTACATTCAATTTTAAACTTGTCCCATCTCTTATGGAGAAACAATGAATAAAGAAGGATATCTACCAGATAATGCTTGTTGTTAGCACTTATGTTGCACTTGTTGCCTTTTTGTTGTAATTTTGGATCTTATCCTTCCACTTGGTCTCTTGTGGGACATACATACCAAACCACTTTTATTTAAGCCTCTGTATGGACTGTTAGTGACTTCTCCTAGCAATGATCCAAACTACTTTTATTTAAGCTTATGTACGGATTGTTAGTGACTTCTCTTAGCAATGATCCCTAAGTCAAACATCTCATCCATATTTCTCCAATTTGGTAAATCTGGTTTCAACTGTAGAAATGAATAAGTGTTTAGCACGTTTATGGTTTGTTTTCTTTACAATATCCTCTTCTATTGTTTTCTCAGAAACCATCCTGTAAATATGCACTTCACGTGTCTTATCTATTCGGTGGGCATCTATCTTGGACTTGCTGGTTGCAGGATTCCAATCACTATCATAGTAGATAATTGTATCAGCGTCAACAGGATTTATCCCAACACCATCTCTTCGAGTTAAGAGAACCACATTCATTCCCACTACATTAATAGTTGAGTATGGGACACCTTTGCTTATGGAGCGAATATTTGAACATACTTGTCGCTCAAGTCAAAGCATATCAAAAGAGCGTATAATCAGCCTACCTTCAAACAGATCCGGATGATTACACATTTTATGTATCTGCATCAAAACATTACCGAGACCAAGAAAGTTTCCAACAGCCAAAGTTGTATGTGTTTCTGAACTTGCAATAAAATCTTCATACAACATACGTTGTCTTTTTGATAGCTTGCAACATATTACATGTTCATATTTTAAGGAAGTTGTTTTTCCATATCTTGTTTCAGGTAGTGTAATTAAAAAGGCCACAATACAATGTGTAAATGGTCAACTTCTTTATTCACTTGTTCCTATCAAATGAGAATGGGAATGGTCTTGACTACCGATTCATAATTTGAAATGATTGGCAGAGTTATAAGTATAATGATGGATGTAACTTGCAATACAAACTGACTGCAAAATAATATTGGTAAAGATGTTTTGATGGCCTGGGTAAGTTGCTATAGGATTATAATATTGATATCGTTTATGATGCAAGGGCGTAGGTTTGGAAAGGACAAAATTTCAAGATTTTGGATGATGGATCAAGAGAGACCAAGATTGCATAAATATACACAAAGCACATGCTACAGGAATAGGTTTCAAAGTAACGAGCCTTTTATCAATTTCAAGTGGACTCCTTATCAGGACATTAGCTTTTAAAACTTAGAATTCTTTCTGTATTGTCACATTTTAGGTTTTTAAAATTAAATCCTTGGAACCTTCAAATTCCAGGCTTAAGAGTAAAAGTAGGATTTGAAATGTCAAGTTTCAAAGTACCAATTTTAAAATTCAATCCGGAGGCCTTTTTATAAAAGATTTTCCTTCAAAAACATACCTTAAGTTCCCTATATCTGAGTTCACAAGATAGGATTGAAGTCATATAAGTTGATCATTATTTTCCAGTGATGGATTATTAAAGAATTCGGCTCAAAGAGTATAGATTATGGATTGATTCAAGTTTTTCAAGTTCATAAAAGGATCAAAAGAATTTAGTTGTTACCTCCATATTTTCAATCCCAGGTACAACCTTGTAAAAGTGTTAATGGAGACAAAACCATTCTTAGTGAAGAGTGCAGAGCCATAATATATAATTGCATCTTATTTGGGATATGGAAAAGAAGCAACTAAAATAAATGAAACCAAAGTAATTCATGAATCTTGTCAGTGAACTTGAAGTCGTGCTTGAGAGAGTCCAAATGACAGTATTGAAGCTGTCTATCATACTGGTCCTTTGATAGAAAAGTCAAGGTATTGAGATCAGTGTTATTGGAACCGGCAAAACCGGCTGGTCTGACCGGTTTATAGGGTTGGCCGGTCCGGTCAGCAAAAAACTCATAAAACCGGATTTTTTTCCAAACCGGGTACGGAACCAGCCGGAACCGGTCAAAACTGGCCGAACAGGCCGGTCTGGTCTGGGGACTCACAAAACTCAATTTTTTTTTTAAAAACCAGAAAATAAAACTTTGCTGATGTACTTTGGAGCCTCTTTGTTAATGTACTTTGGCTCAAAACCTCAGAGATGTATTGCACTAGGTGCTATTTTGGATATTTGCACCCATATTTGCTATATATATGAGAAACTTTGCATATTTATATATGAATGGTTTGGATTCATATGTATGCACATGAATATATATGCTTTTTACAAAATATGAATATTTTATGTATTTTTTAGTCAGCCGGTTTTTTACCTGGTTTTTTGTCGGTTCCGGTCCGGTTCACATTTTGGGCTTCGCCGGTTCGATGACCGGTCCGGTTCTGATAACATTGATTGAGATAGTTGTTGAGTCATGATTGCAAAATATAGGTGTATATTTGATGAAGTTATAACCCTCCCGGCATTGTCAAATCTTCACTGAACTGAGGTACCATGCTTTTAAATTGATGTGATGTTTTTAATGGATCTTTTAAGGGATCTTTCATCTACATTTTTCATTGGGAGAATTTTTGTAACCCATAAATTAAAACATAGAATCTGCAGTAGGAAAGCAATCTTGGCAAGTTGCTACAGGTTGGATAAAAACATGATTTCTCACAAACCAGAATATGGGTAGTTGCAAATTTTATTAGCTGTATTTATCTCAATTCAATGCTGCTCTATACCAAAAATCAGGGATACCCATATCTAAATCTTGAGATATCAACAAATTATTATATGGGCCTCAAAAGAAATTGTATCCTATACAATCTCTAATATCATCAGTACCCACTATATCCAACTTACAACAGACTTTGCTGATCTGAATTGTCATGCTTTTAAGGCCTTCTGCATAGCCCTGAAATAGAGCCATATTTTGATTTCATGAACATATTTTTCCTGTAGCTTTTGAATAAATGAGCGTACATCTGAGCCATCTTCCAGGGAGCAACTGAGATACTATAGAAACATTCCCAATCATCTGAGCATGTTTCCAAGATATTCCATAAAACTTTTTGTTGCAGAAACACATTCACATGCTCAAATAAGTAGCTTTCCATGCCAGCTAAATCCTTAATTTGTCATTTTCAATGCTAAAGAGTATTCCTAGCTTTCCATCAAGCACATCCAAAGTTGTTGCAAGGATTCTAGTTCATGTAAACCATGGGAATCGATGTGCTTCTGCTAGTGATAACAGTTCTTTGCCTCCATTTCCACAAGATACCTGCAATTGAATGCAACAAACATCCCACAGTAAAAACCTCTCCTCAAGGACAAGCTTATACATTTTCATATTTGTATATTGATGTTAAACATAGGAATATTGATGCATATAATAGTTGAAGAGACCCATCAGTAGCCCTAGGTTGTTTGGAATCTTTCCACAAGCATACTCATAATAAGATGTTGCAAGATCAGAGCAATCAAGTCATTGGAATACAATCTGAAATGTACTGAGAGTAATATCATCAACAAGACAAGCATCCTTAGAATTTAAGCAGAGGGGTAATCATAATGTTTCATCTGTCTTCCCCATTCTCTCAAAAACCAAGGCCTTTAATAAATTTAGAGTATTTCCACTACTGAGTTTGAAATTCATTCTAAAATAGTCTTGCAAATTCAAATATGTTCCAAAGCAATAAAAGGTGATTTGTGCTGGTGATTTCTGGTCTTCAAAGATTTGAAAAGCAAGCATCAAACAAAACCTTTAGTACCACCCTTAAAATATGAGAGATGCTCTATTCAAAAAATAGAATTACAGGTTGGCTGGAACGTTGCTTTAATAACAATCATTGTAAATAAAAATGCATTGTTTAACAAAGATTAACCTTGACAATGATTGGTATCATTCCTTTGTATGCCCCACTAGCATCAATGCCTTCCATATTTCCTAATGCATCAATCTATCCAAGATTTCCATTCCATTGGAAATTGAAAAAACTTCATTGCAACACTCTATTGGAAAAAGTATCTCGTTAGCTTGAATTTGAAAAAGACGGCCAATCTGGTATCAGATCGAGGACAATCAGGATTGGCTTCAGATCAGAAAGTAATTCCAAAGCTAACATCAAAACTTTTTGAGGAATAGAAATATGAGCTTGAACAGAGTTTGTGGCTGCAAGGAAGAAGTCTCAATATGGAACATAATGAGGGAGTAGCATAGCTTTTAAAAAACTTGATTCACATAGAAACCAAACTTTGCAACAAGGTATACCATCCTTCGAAGAATCCCTTTTTTTCTTCTCTCTTTTTTCTCTTTTTTGAAACATACAATATCACATGGCTACACTCCTATGTTCTTCTTGGGGTAATGCATTGTGATGGTGATCAGGCAGGTTTATATTCAGGGTTTTGCTGGACCATTAGAGAAATCTTGGTGGTAGCCATTGCTGCAAATCTTATGAAAAAATGTGCAACTTTCACAATGGGGAATGCTGATATTGTTTCATGCAGAGCAAGAGACTGAATATATATAGCACCTGCAGAGATGTATAATGAAAAGTGATTAAATTTGAAGGGTGTTTTGTCACGTTGCCCTTGGATGTGTGCTATTCTTGTTTAAGATTATGGAGAGTTGAAGGTCTTGATATTTGGACTTGTTGAAGATGGCAGATTGCAGGTGAAAATAAATGGTTAGATTATTTGTAGTACCTGTACTAATTTTCAGTGTTTACAAGTCGGTCCTTTACAATTTGCATCTTGTTGAGATTGTTTCCTCGAATACCTATTTTGATCCAAAGAGTTCCTTTTCTGCAGGAACTTGAACACGTCTCCTCTTATGAGTTATTCTGTAGATTGCGCACTACACAAGTATGAGACTTCCCTGAAAAATATCGGAGATTCTTATTTTAAGGAGTGATTGCAGCTCATGAAGAGTAATCCAAAGCATTTTCCCCTCGGCATTGAAATTTTCAAATATGGCAGAAAGTGTTCTTATAGAGGCCTAGTGTGATCATCTATTCAGTGAAGAAAGTTTTGTGGACACTGTTGTGGCATATTGCAGCACATCGTCTTTGAAAAAAAATGCTCTGCGCTATTTCATTCAGATGGTTTGTGAAAAGAAGTATTAACAATGGCTGTAATGGTTGATACTTGATGATGTAAAGTTTAGTTCATGAACTTTAGAAGAGTTCCAAGGTCTAGGAAAGCCAGCAGAGGCTGCAAATAAACTTTTCTTGTAATCGCTCTAGAATGGGTGGATGCTTAAAGGTTTGATTTTATATGACATGGGGCTATCAGGAAAATCACAGGTTAAATTTGCGGTTATCAGATGTGCAAATTCACTCTTATTTGAGTTTGAAGGTGTTGAGAATATAGCCGAAACTGGTCTGGTTCTGTACGAAACTGGCCGGTTCACAACCTACATGATGTTTTGAAGTGCCATAAACTTTTCTTGTAATCGCTCTAGAATGGGTGGATGCTTAAAGGTTTGATTTTATATGACATGGGGCTATCAGGAAAATCACAGGTTAAATTTGCGGTTATCAGATGTGCAAATTCACTCTTATTTGAGTTTGAAGGTGTTGAGAATATAGCCGAAACTGGTCTGGTTCTGTACGAAACTGGCCGGTTCACAACCTATCCATGATAAAACCGAGGATTTTTTGGTTTTGGCACCTAGCCAGACCAGTTGGGCCTGTGAACCGATTGGATCGGCCGATTTACTGGTTCAGATCTGGTTCCAAATTACACTTGTAGAACTAAGGGAAAAAAATGCTCCAAGGCTAGTCCAATCTTAGTTTTATTAAAGAATTTGCCTTTCCTTTTGGGTAAAAGATGATGATACTCGAGTAGTTCTGTAAATTATTATTTTTGGATTAATTGCATAAATAAATGTTTTGAGTGAACACTTCACTTATTATCATGGGTAACAATAACCAATAGAGAGCAATGTTGTTAATGTTGGTCTAGATAATATATATGATATGTTAGTGAGAGGAAGATTTTGATTCTTGAGAAGTGGGCAGGTAGAGTCAGATGTTGTGGACTTTGTTGTTGTGAATACCGTGGAGGTAAGAAACTTAGGTCAGAATGGATGCAAAATACAAAACCAAAGTGATGATCCAATCAGTGTTTAGAAGGTATGGGAAAAAGAAGTTGCAATGTTCAATTGAGATATTTTGGATCAAGATGTTGTACTTTGTAATTAGGAGTAGTAGCAATGCCGTTGGATCCTTATTACTATGGAGTGTTCGAACTGAATGGATCCTTATTACAAGGTGTTGTACCTTGTAATTTGAAGAAGTTGTAGTGTGTATATTACTATATATAAAATGTTTACAAGGGGAAGCTTTTGATTTCCAAGAACTTGGCAAATAGAGATAGATGTTGTAGACTTTGTTGTTATTAATCCCAAGGAATTAAAAAAAATAATGTTATAATTGATGAGGAATACAAATCCAAGTTGATGAGCCAATCTCTGTCGAGACTCTACAAAGCATTGGAAAACAAAGTTGTAGCGAGCAATTGAGATATTTTGGATCAAGATGTTGTACCTTGTAATTATAATAAGGTGGTGTTTCTTTGGATCCTTATTACTCTGGAGTGGTTGAAGTTTATTGAGAAGTTATTTATTATGATAGAATACTTAGGATGGATGGATAGTGAAATTGAGATTAGAAAGATAAGTATTTCAAATGACAATGAGCCTAAAATGGTTATTATCAAGGATGATTTGTTGGGAAACTATGTAATTGAAATCGTTATCTTGTTGAAAGAGTATGGAAATGTATTTTTGTGATTATAGAGACATTAAAGAATTTGCAACAAAGATGTGGGGATTGAAGTTATTTTTTGTGATTTGTGTTAACCCTCTTAAATAGAGATCTCGTTGCATCAAGAGAAATGAAGTTCTCCTATAGTCTAGGTGGAAAAAACGTGTCACGTGCTTAACTTAAATAGAAAAATATTGAAGTTTGACTTCTAATGCGAACTGAAAAAGAATTGTTGTATTAAAATAATAATAAACTAGCATGGATCCATCTTAACCTTGAACTTTTTAAGCAGTGAGAGGCTTGTAATAAAGAATATATTTCCTCTATTAACTCTCTCGTGTATCCTTACTTTCTTAACATGGTATCGAGTGATACTGGACTTGCACTTATGAAGACAGAAAAAAATGAAAGTTGGTAATCAGGGAGAGAATCACATGCAAGGATTTAATGGAAAGATCATTTTAAAATAAATTTATTTTTTTAGAAAATGGGTTCTTAGTGCGTACATTTTAAATAAAGCGTTGGCAAATATTTATAGTGCGGAGCATAATGTTGATGTGTTTGTAACTTTGGAATGTATTCACTTGTATATTTTATGTATTGTACCTCAATGTTTATTTCGGGAAGTATATGTAATGTAATTGAGTCATGTCATGCCTCGATGTTCCTATCGGGAGATTCAATAATGTAAACAAGTCATGTAAAGTCATAGAGGGTAACCCTCCTTATTGTTCAAGGGTTAAAGTCTCCACAGTTTTGGGGCACTAGGGTTATTAGTCTCTCCTAGAGAAGTCGGCCCTAGGTGAGTTAATGTAAGTTGGGTCATTAGTACCCTAGTTGTGGTTACTCGAGCCTACATAACAGAGTGAGATATTAAGTGAACGAAAGAATATAAATAGAGAGTGAGACTCTCTATTTATAACACACACACTCACTCACTGGAGCGCATGAGTGAGAAAGGAGAAGCTCTCTCAAGTGAGAAAGAGAGAGAACAGCTGTGGAGATCATCTTTTCTGTCCTTGGGTTTTACTGCTGCCATTGGTGCTCATTCTATCTCTGAGGAAGTTGCGGGGTTTTCTCCTTTATGGTTTCCCCGAGGAAAATTATTTGTCTCTTGTGATTTTTGTTGTGCATGTTATTCTCTCAGATAAGATCCTAAGATCATATTGCTTAAATGATCAAAATCTAACATGGTATCAGAGCTAACCTGAGAAGAAGACACAGTGCAGCTGCGGAAGCTAGGGCTTCTTATTTTTTGGGTCTCTCTCCACAATCCATCAGCAAAATGAGGCTAGGTTGAACCTCCATTGAAGGGCGCATCTTTCTGTCGAAGCAGAATTTGATTCCGGACATTTTCAGTTTTTGCTGCAGGAATTAGGCATTTTTACAGAAGAGGAATTTTTTATTGAGCCCAAAATAGGATTTCTCTCCTCATCAAAATCAAATTTTAGAGACCTAGGTCGATATTTTTGGTTGGGTGAAACTCTGGGAAAGTCAAACCCTAGTTTGACCCCAAGCCTGAAAAACCCTAAAATACTGAAACTAATAGTTTTGGTAGATTCGCTATATATCAATATTGGAGAATCCTCAGGTGCCGAAAAGTTCACAGGTAGAAGATAAATTCCTGATGTACACTGTGTCCAAGTTTCAGTCTCATATTCGCTATATTCTAGGAGATATGATTCCTCCAAGTTAGGGTTCCATCCTCTCCCATGACTACTCCCCAAACAGGACACCTAGGGAGAATTGCTATATCTCTGGCTACAAAGGTTCAAATGAAATTTTTCAAGATGTTCCAGAAAGGGCACAGACTGTAATTTCTGTGATAATAGTTTTAGACCCCGAAGATGAAACAGTGACATGTGGCAGTCCATACAACTTTGCTACGCTGAACAGTCCTGAAACAGGTCACCTTGGAAAAATTCTCATAAGTCCCAATTGGTGAAACCAATGCTGATGAAACCTATGTTGTTGGAACAAGGACATACGAGGATACCTCAGTACGAAATTTCAGACACAGAGGAGTAGTACTTTCACAGATACCATAGAAATAGTATTAGGCATTTCTGCAGAAGAAATTTGTAAACTAGGGCTTCCTGTTCCGGGAGCTTCCCTCCACTATTTTCAGAAAATGAGTACATTGGATAGCTCTCCTTGAAGAGGTCTATCTTTCTATCCAATAAGATTTGAAATATTCCAAGTTTTGAAAATAAAGGTTTCTTTGACAAACCCTAGATCAGCCTACTCCAGAACCAGGACAGACACCTCAAATTGGTAAGATCTAATCTTTTGCTATTTACATTTGAGGTTCTTATTACAAAATGTCTAATCACACCAATTTGATGAAAAACTTGGTGAAACTGAAAACTTCCAAACATGGAATTATTGGATCTCACTCATTCTTGAAGAAAATGAATTGGACACCTACATAAGTAGAGAGGTTCTAGTTCCAGAGGGAGATGAGGCTAAAAGCCTTACACAAGAAGAACTTGGTCAAGGCCAAGAAAGATCATTGTTGATTCAATCCCGGATCACCTTATACCACAAGTGTATTCCCTAAAGACACTGAAAGAGACGTTTGATTCCTTGACCAAGCTATTTGAAAGAAATAACATAAATCAGAAGATGACTTTGAGAAAACAGTTGAAGAATGTGAAGATCCAGAATGCCGAGACCATACAGTCATAATTTACAAGGGTCTCTCAAATCAAAGATCAAGTTGAAGTGGTAGAAGAAGAAGTGGAGAATGTAGAAGCTGTGATGACCACCTTGAATGGCCTCCCGGGATCATGGGATTCATTCATTCGAAGAATGTGTGCCAGAAGAAAATGATTACTTTCAGCAGACTCTGGGAAGAGCACACACAAGATGAAGCTCTACCCATAATAAGAGAAGAGAAGATGGGAACAATTGAAGATCAAGCGCTCACGATTCAAAGAAGATCTCTCAAGCGATGAGGAATATGAAGAACTCAACTCTTGAAGAAATTCATATCCATCTTAGCATTTGGATAAGAAATAATGCTATTATGAATGAAGAAGATGATGAAGCTGAAGGCTCAAGAAGGAGTCTACTCATGAAACAAATAAAGATAAGTATTCAATTGTCATTTCATGATATTGTTTTCTTACGCATTTGTTTATATTCAATTGATGTATTATGCATGATAGAATGTTTGCATTAATGACAGTATACTACTAATATGCATGTGATGGGTAAGTAGCTCATGGTGCTATACAACTCTCCATTGTTACTTTTCTAGAATAAAACCTATGTGCTGACATATTGGATTAGTGCACAATCTCAATGTTGTCCTGGTAGAGATGGAAGGCATCTAGAAAGTTTCCGTGAGATATGGATGAATGTTGTATTGGCTAAAATAGTTGCATGATCATATATTTATTTAGAAGAATTTGTCATTATGAATATGCCTTATGAAATGTTTCTAACCATACAAATGCATTTGACTTGTAGGAAAGATCACGTACAATCACCTACAGGAAAAGAAGGATGAGACTTGTTCCGAAGAACAAGTGACGACAGTTCAAGAAAGAATCCAAGATGAAGAATAATATGACGATACTTTCAAAAGAAAGAAAGAGGCCTCAGAGACACTCTAGTTATGTGACATTGTTGAGCGACATCATTGATGCAGAGCCTTTCAGCTATGAAGAAGTAGCCAAGAAGAAAGGGAAGGAGAATACCAATTCAAGAAGAATGATGTCTAGGATGCAGTATTGAAGACCTGAAGGGAAGTCCGTAATGTCTTCCATATGGATCTACAAGATCCAACATGTAATAGATGGCAACATCGTGGGATTGAAGGCAGGATTCGTAGCACGAGGTTTCTCACGGAAAGAAGGCATAGACTACGAAGAGACATTTGCATCCAGTGGGAGTTGAGGCACATGACAAGAAGACTCATGTGTGCAAATTAAAGAAGAGCTTGTACGAGCTCAGAAGACACCCATGGGATAATACATACATGAGGAGCTTGAAGAAGATGACAATCTCATAGATGGGTGCGAGAAGAACTTTTGAAAAGGTTCAAGATAGAGGATCTTGGTATCCAGTGACCCTAGATGGATACATAGAATATTAGTAGCAGAGGAAGCTACTTGTCACTCCAGTACATAATGTTTCAATGCATTTAGTATGAAAGGCAGAGGAATAATAATGCTCCACTTTAGAGGGAGTGACTGCAGAAGATCCTGAGGTTCGACATGGTACGACAGCATGGACAACTTAGTGATGGCTCTAGGATTTACTAAGAGTAAAGAGGATTCCAACCTTTACTTTAAGGTTGAAAGTGGAAGACTAGTGATGCTTTTGTTATATGTCGATGACTTTTTCTTGACAAAAAAGAGGAACTCATTAAATTTGCAAGGAGACTTGCTTCCGAGTTCGAGATGAAGGGCTTGGATATGATGCATTACTTCTAGGCATGGGGGTGTGGCAGAATGCGGATGGAATCTCCCCGAGACAAGGGAAGTATGCAGTAGAGATCTTGAATAGGTTCTGGATGACGGACTGCAAGGCCATAACCACACCTATGGCATCGAATCTGAAGCTATTGAGTGATGCTTCATCAGAGATAGTTGATGCCACGATGTATTGTCAGAGGATTTGTTCCTTGATGTACCTGACGAATACGAGACCAGATATTTGCTTTGCTGTGAACACATTGAGACATGTTCACCTGATGGTTGCAAAGCATGCAGTGAGGTACCTGAAGGGTATAGTTGAGTATGGGCTCAAGTATGAAGCGAATCAGAAGACTAACCTAGAGGGTTATGTGGATTCATATTGGGAAGGCAGTGCCATCGATAGGAAGAGCACTGTAGGGTGCTGCTTCAGTATGGGATAAGGTGTGATCTCTTGATTTAGCAGGAAACACTATTGCGTGGCATTGAGTATAGCTAAAGCAGAGTATGTCGCAGCTTGTTTAGCTAGTTGTGAGGCAATATGGTTGAGGAAGCTACTGTTTGATTTGTTTGATCTCTAGTTGGATGCTACTTGTATATATTGTGACAACTAGAGTTGTGTGAAGTTGTCTAAGAACCCGATGTTCCATGACAAGTTGAAGCATATCGAGATCAAATATCACTATATCAGGGATATGGTGTAGAGAGGAGCAGTGAAGCTCCAATATGTTGCGACGGACGAACATATAGCTGATGTGTTGACCAAGCCTTTGGCCAAAGTGAAGTTTGAGTACTCTAGGGATAAGCTTGGTGTTCTCCAGATCAAGGTTCCCTCCAAAGGGAAGTGATGAGTCCAAGAGCCCTTCTGACATGGATGTAGGATTGGTTCCTCCCATGGTCAGATATAAGTGCAGGAGTGATTCTGATGTGATTGTGGGATGTGTTCCCACATGATCAGATGTAAGTGCAGAGCCATTTTGATGTGACTGTGGTATGTGGTCCCACATGATCAGATGTAAGTGGAGAGCCCTTCTAACATGTATGTTGGATTGGTTCCTCGCATGGTCAGATGTAAGTGCAGAGCCCTTCTGACATGTATGCTGTATTCGTTCCTCGCATGGTAAGATGTAAGTGCATAGCCCTTTCAACATGTATGTTGGATTGGTTCCTCGCATGGTTGGATGTACGTGAAGAGCCCTTTCGACATGTATGTTGGATTGGTTCCTCGCATGGTCGAATGTAAGTGCAGAGCCTTTATGACATGAATGCTGGATTGGTTCCTCTCATGGTCAGATGTGAGTGCTGGGCCTTTCTAACATGGATTCAGGATGTGTTTCTCCCATGGTCAGATGTGACTGCTGAGCATGCCATTCTGACATGTATGCTGGATTTGTTCCTCGCATGGTCAGATGTAAGTGTTGGGCGGGCCATTCTGACTTAGGGACAGATATAAGCGTTGAAGAAGACCTACATGGAGGCTAGGGATACAACCAACATGAAAAAGGGTTGGCTTTATAGAACTTTCTATGACGAGAAGAATCGAGATATAGCACCGGTGATGATGATCCAGCAGCGATGATCCGGATCCAGGGATGATCCAGATCCAGATCCAGTGATAATATATATCTAGAAATGAAGATGACTTGAAGATGAAGATAACTTGATAATGATCCAGATGATACAGAGAAGAAGACTTGTGCTGATAAATTGTATCGGGAGAATACCTTCCTAGTTAAGAGGGAGTGTTGATGTATTTGTAACTTCAGAATGTATTCACTTGTATATTTTACGTATTGTACCCCGATGTTCCGAGAAGTATCTGTAATGTAATTGAGTCATGTCATGCCCCGATGTTCCTATCGGGAGATTCAATAATGTAAACAAGTCATGTAAAGTCATAGAGGGAAATGCTCCTTATTGTTCAAGGGTTAAAGTCCCCACAATTTTGGGGCACTAGGGTTATTAGACTCTCCTAGAGAAGTCAGCCCTAGGTGAGTTAATGTAAGTCGGGTCATTAGTACCCTAGCTGTGGTTACTCAAGCCTACATAATTGTGTTAGGATTACTCGAGCCTACATAACATAGTCAAATATTAAGTGAAAAAAAGAATATAAATAGAGAGTGAGACTCTATTTATAACACACACTCGCTCACTGGGGCGCATGAGTGCGAGAGGAGAAACTCTCTCAGGTGAGAGAGAGAGGACAGCTGTGGAGATCATATTTTTTGTCCTTGGGTTTTACTGCTGCCATTAGTGCTCATTATGTCTCTGAGGAAGTTGTGGGGTTTTCTCCTTTATGGTTTCCCCGAGGAAAATTCTTTGTGTCTCTTGTCTCTTGTGATTTTTGCAGTGCATGTTATTCTCTCAGATAAGATCCTAAGATCATATTGCTTAAATGATAAAAATCTAACACATAGACACATAGGAAAAAATACACAAAAGTATTTATTTACTGGAGATTGCTTTTAAATTATAACAAAAAGGGCATAAATACACAGTTTTTTAGGTTCTCTTTCTGAAAATGGAGAAACTAGCATGAGAGAAATTTAATGGCCGAAGATAAGTGAGTCAGGGAAGAGGATGTTGGAGAAAAACCTTTGTTTTTATTGTAGTCAGTTAAACTAAGATTACAATGGTGGAAGCAACAACAACAAAGGATAGCACTGTCATTATTGTGAGAAACCAAGCCATGGTGCCTCGGACTGCAAAATCTGATGTGCTGATGTACTCCAGCTGCCGGCATAGAGTAAAAAAAAAGAGATTGCAATATGGTACTAGATCTTGACAACAGAGATTTAAACAATGAATACTAAGATGAATCTAATTATAATAATTATATAACCTTTTGTTTTGATCAACAACTTGGCAAATCAGCTTCTAAACCATTGATACTCAGGAAGGATGCTAGTTAATTGATTAAGTTATGGGAGTCCAATCATATTCTACCTTAAGAGAAAAAGGGTTATGGCAGTCTAAGAATGATATTGTCTAGGAGGATTCATAAGAAAGGATGGTTGAATGCTTTTGATATATGGCACAACCTAGTCAATTTTGCATTTTTGAGTGTGCGAGAACCCTTGCTGGTCTAAGTTAGATTATTCATCTATCTCTGTTAGGTTGGAAAAGATGGTTCAAATTGAAGTATTTGTTCACATGAAAATTTGATTATTCCTCAATTTTAGTGTTCAGTTATAGTATATTCCTCATGCTTCTAGTTTTGTGGATATCTTCTGATTTTCTTTTTTCAGTTTCATGTTGAGCTTTTGTGTATATTCAACTTCATAGCAGTGTTAAATATTACCATTTCTTATATTTCAAAGATCAGAGTTGATTAGAGTTGTTCTCGATCTAATTGTATGTTACCATTTCATATATTTCAAAGATCAAAGTTCTCGGTTCAATTCTATTGGTGAATCCCAATCTCAAAATTGCAGATTGCATTTGTGAGCACTGTTGCCATTTTATTATCGTATTCTTTGAATGGTTCGGTAACCAGAACCTTTTACCTTGGTCTCTTTTCTATATAGGTAGCATAAGAATTATGGAGAATCACTTGAGCTTGTTTGAGAATGCCCTTTCGACATTGTAAATTCATCTTGTTTTAAAACCTTTTTAAATGAGATCTGGTTGTGCCATGCAATTTGGAAACACAAAAGAAGAAATTGTTCATAAATGATAAAAAAATAAGATGCAATAAACTTATATGCACACTATTTTAAAAAATTATTCTTGCTCAAAGATCAACAAACTGATTTTCAATTTCCTAAAAAATTAAATTTGTTGTTTCTGAAATCCATAATGTTTTAAAACCAATAAAATGGTTTCCATGTTCAAGGAAACATAGTTGAATGATCTTTTTTCTTTTCCACACATGATCATCGGTTGAAACCCTAAGATCCTTTTCATCCTTATATTAATAAAGGCATTGAGGTGAACTGGATGGTTGTGTTTGGGTATGCTTTCTTTTCATGTCATCCATGCAACTTCACAAACATAAAATGCCATCAGAACATGTTGCATTGATCTTTCAGTTAGAATTTAAATGTTGTATCAATGAATTTGGTTACTGTAGCCATCTGCAAACAATTGTGAATACAATGAATAAACTGTTGTGGTCTATTTTTCTACTCTCTAGAAATGGATTTTCAAGCTAGAGAATTATATATAAAACAATTGTATATTGGATTTTATAGAAAGCTATTCTTGAGTATAGGAGAAGGTTTGAACATGATTCTAGCATGGATCTTTCTTTACAGTGAGATACACACTATGTAGAAGTGATTGATTTTAAACATTATTCAAATGATACTGATTTTTTATTAGTTGTATGAGTTGGAGAGCATACAAATGTACCTGAGAAACTGGGAATGGTTGATAGTGTTAATGGATTGCAAGTATAATGAAAGTCAAGAACATTATAGTCATGCCTATTATTTTGCATTGAAAATTTGGAAATATGATTTAGAAAAATTATATTTCATCTTAGTTACTGTTCATTCTATTTGAAACCCTCATATGAAAAGGCTACTACACATTCAACATCAACTCTTGCAGCAAATAAGGACATGCCAATGAAGTGTATATCCCATTTTATACCAAAGTTTGTTGTGCATAGATACCCATTATTTAATGAATTGGGATCTGTCCCATGATATTTTAACTGATTTCAAACTCTAGCAGAATGTCTGTGTGCACTGTGAACTCAAAGACTTTAGTTACCTAAACTTATTTGCAAGCTCCAATCGACCTAGGTACTTGCACTAAATGTCCAAAGCTTTCATTGAGATGAATGATCTTTTGCTTGCTAGGAAACGCAAATGGAAGAGGTGTATTATGTACAGCTCTAAGTAGCATGGGTTTTGTGGGGTATGGCAGGGTATAAGGTGTATGCAAATGTGTTAATGCATATGATGGGGTGTGTGTACATTTCTGGTACATGGGTACGCATACCTTGGGGTTGGATTCTTCGTACCCGTACTGCTATCCACACCCACATATAGGAAATGTACTTGTACCCCTCCCCTTGACCATTGAATGGAAATGCACCCATTCCCACACCCTGTTGTACCCCACCATAGTAAACAATACCTTCGTGGACCCTAGTATTTTGTGGTGTACCCCGATTTTGGGTACATCGGTTATGATTTAAGTATAAAAATGGTTCTTTCATAATACAAAAGCCCCAATGTGGTTATGTGAGCTTGGAAGAGACTAACAGAGAAGAAGTGAGGAAGTAGGGCATTGTTTTGTCTTTATTGCAGGAAATTGGTGTCAAGGCCAGTGGTTTAACATTAAGCATTCTTTCTTGTCAAGTCCCCACATTTCCGTTTTCATTAAGTTTCAAGTTTCAGTTTTTTGTTGGCTTTTCATTTCACACGATGTCTGGAACGAGAAGGAATGTTAATGTTCAATGTTAAATCATGAATGTCAACTGATGAATGGTGGATGCTTGGATGATTAGAATTAAAAAAATGAAAATGAATTTGAACCATTATCGATTTACATTACACTGCTCATTTTTTTGTTTTGTTTTTAATTTAATTTTATTTGGTTTATATATATATAATTTGATATATGTATCTCTGTCTCCATACCCGAATTCGTTCCAATGTACCCATACCCTAATAAGTTAGGTGCAACAAGCATAAGTTGTTAAATACACAAGAAAATAATTTAAGGGCCCTTGTTTAATAAAATTCTTGAAAATGATATTTTTTTTGTATTTATTTGAATCCAACTAAATGCTATCATTGACAACCGTTCCCAAGGTGAAATCAGAGTGTGTACATAACACTTTTCCCTTCAACAATGTTACCTATTGTATCTAAGATAAAATTACATATTTAATTCTCATTCATTTTAGATTCTTGGATATATATTTGTCATAAATGTTAGTTGCCACTATATAATGTATTTGTAGTGCTGAGGAGAAGTGTTCTGAATGCAAATTTTTTTACAGAATTGACAAGTGGAATGCTACATTTGTTGTTGTTAAATTGAATATTAATTTGCTCTATGACTATATATATATTTTTCATTTTTTCCAAAGCAATATTTCACAAACTTTTTTATTTGAGATGAAATAAAAATTACATTTCTTAGGTGTGTCCAAAACACCAGCCAAAAAAAGCAAAGTAAATAGTCTATGCTTAAAACAACAAATTGTTTGTCTATACTGTCTTGAACTGTCCAAAATACAATCCAAAAGGTGATTAATTGCTCGTGAAAACAAGACAGAGGATAGGGAATGAGAAAAAGGATTTTGTGCACAGGAGGAGGAGGAGGTGCATTTGGAAATTTGAACTGTCAACTAGAGAATTTTCAACATCCTCCTGCCATAGTAGGGAATTCTTTCAACATAATTTAAAAATAAATAAAAATAAACAAGGCCTTCGCTATAGCGACACCCGTGTGTATAGCACTCCCGTCGGAGGCTTGTACACATAGGCATCTCTATAGCGACGACCCATCATTGCAATAGAGATACAAAGTTCTGACATAAAGTGACAGAGTATTGTGGCATAAATTTCTTTAACATCCAAGTTTGTTGTCGCTATAATGATGGACCTTTGTTGCTACCGCGACGGAGTATTGTGGTATAAAGTTCTTTAAACATGCAAGTTTGTCTCCCAATGACAATTTCTTGTGGTGTCTCTCTCTCTTACTTCTACATAGTTTTTCCCCCCTCCCCTCTCTCTCTCTCTCTCCCTCTCTACCTCTCCCTCTAACCCC
>LPNX011006703.1:240135-286802 GCA_001517045.1 Pseudotsuga menziesii
ATTGTAGCCTACCACTAGGGTAAGATCAAAGATAAATCCCTAAGCCTCAATATTCAGTCTAAATTAAGCTAAGATTAACCTTGAATCCTAAGCCTTATCCTAATATTCCTAACCCTAAATCCTAAAAAAAGTCTGATATAACATTAAATAAGTGGAGAGAAAATTATTTAAAAGTGAAAATAACAAATTGAATAAGTGAAGAGAAAGTGTAGTTGGGTATGCCCAAGCTTAACAATAAATTAAAATTGAAATTGAAATTACATAAGGTACATACTACACTACTCACCCCACCTCTCACTTATTTAAACAATCGATGTTTAAGTAAGTTGAGAATTCTAACAAAATATTGAAAATTAATTTGTACGTCACATACCATTAGATCTATTAAATGAATAGACACTACCATAATCTCTCCTTTATAGCATAATTATCATGATATATATATATATATATATATATATATATATATATATATTATTAAATTGAAAAAAAATATTAACTAATATGAACTTTTCCTTCAATCTACATTTTATAAACAAACATTTCACTCATTATCATGGATAACAATAAGCATTAGAAAGAAATGTTGTTAATGTTGGTTGAGAGTATATGTATGATATGTTGGGTAAAATATGAGGATATCGAGCAGTTCTATAAATTATTTATTTTGAATTAATTACATAAACAAACATTTCACTCATTATCATGGGTAACAATAACCAATAGAAATCAATGTTATTAATGTTGGTCGAGAGTATATGTATGATATGTTAGTGAGAGGAAGATTTTGATTTTGATTCTTGAGAAGTGGGAAGGTAGAGTCAAATGTTGTGAACTTAGTTGTTGTGAATACCATGGAAGTAAGAAACTTAGGTCACAATGGATGTAAAATACAAAATCAAAGTGATGATCCAATCACTGTTTAGAAGGTATGGGAAAAAGAAGTTGCAATGTGCAATTGAGATATTTTGGATCAAGATGTTGTACTTTGTAATTAGAAGTAGTACTAATTCCTTTGTATCCTTATTACTTTGGAGTGTTTGAATTGAATGGATCCTTATTACTTTGGAGTGTTGTTACACTCAAATCTGTCACCAGCATGTGATAGGATCCCTAACACAAAATGTTTCCCTCAAATCCCAAACTTGAAGATAATCCTTCTCTAGGTGTCGGTTTCAACATACAAAATTACAGCACTGCTCTTACCCTCAAGCAGACAAGCGGTACCTTGTTCAGCACCGCCCTAGTTGTGTGAGAACCAGGCAGTGCCACTGCCTTTAACCTATGTTGTTGGCGTGGTTCTTACCTATCATCGCTCTGTCATAAAGGGGTATAAGCGGTGCCCTTGGTAAAACGTGAAAAAAGAGGTTTCTTGAGGCTTCTAGAACAAGAGCCTCGTGTTTAACCTTCTCCCTACTCACCTGGGTTGGTTAAGGTCGAGATCCCTCTTTGTAGGATCTTATGGCCACCTCACCCACCAATCTCTCAACCATTCCTATCCATTTGAGCCCTATAAATACAAGCTCATACTCCATGGTTGAGGGAGAGAGATGAAAAGTAGAGTTATGTTGTTGAATTGATACCCTTGCCTAATCCATCAGAGAGCGATTGTGGAGCAAGTTGGAGCTATCGGGGACAAGGTGCTAGTCTTGTGAAGGAGTGCATAGACACTAAGGCACATGGTTGTAAGCTCTTTCATTTATTTTCTAATGCAAAGTTGGTTTCCTTCCCACATGTTTGTTGTGTTAATCTCACATATATGTTATTGGATTCCTTAGTCACTAATATGGATGTATAGATGATTTTCTGGTAGCTTTTATGTCTTTGTATGTTTGATATGTTTTACTAGTATACAGGTCCTCCATCAAAGTTACATTCCAGGCGTCTATAATGTTCAGGGACAGTATTCAACCAATTTATTCACTCATTTTTTCTGGATCTGAACCATTTAGACCAGAGGAATAGCTTCTATCCGCAGACGATGATATATTCCTCATAGCAAATTTGGTGACTCCACTGGGGAGAGATCCGTCTTGTTCTTCCTCAGTTTCTGAACTACTCTTGTCTGAATCCAAGCTCCAGCCTCCCATCTTTGCAGTCAGATCTACATCTGATCTACTAAAGATTTGGTTTGAAATATTCAGATCTCTTCAGATCTGAGCCACTGTGACTTTCTGTGCTCTGTATTGTTGTTGATTCATCAGTTTTTATGAATTTTTTGGCATTTCTAACTTAATTTTTTTCTCTCCTTGTGTTCTGGGTTGTTACAAAGAACCGCACATGTGCTTTTGGCAAGAAGAGTTGCCATCGCTTGAGTCGATTTAGCAATAGGTGGTGCCACTTCCTGAGTCCAGTGAGCAAGAAGCAGTTCTGCCTCAAAACCGCTCTGTCAACAACTTCATCTGTGTGGTGCCAGATAGGCCTATCCTAGACTTTGATTTTCTCAAGTTTTTGCAAAACATTTGTGATTTTTTGGATTTTGTGTGTTCAATTGCTTTTGTCCAGACCTGTTTGAACTTGCTTGAGTGATTGAAATCTGGAATTTTTATGTGGAAATTGCTTGTTTGTCCAAATCAAAAAGCTAGGTTAGATTCATCATTCATTACTGCTTGTAAGTTTTTTTTTCCTTGAAAGGAGTTAGTTGTAAGCTATAGGTCAGATTAGATCTCTACTTGTTATAGACTAGCACTCAAAAGAAAGACTCCATTAGATCAGTTTGCTTGTTTCAATTTCTCGTTAAGTGTGAGAAATACTTCTTTTCGCTCTAAAATGAAAATTTGTTGAGATTAGGTCATTGTTTCGTTGAGCCTAAGTCATTGGATCTCTGATTAGCCTCACAATCTCTCAAGACTCCTTTGTTCTTTTGTCTCTTTTGCATCATTATCTCATCAAAAGGAAAAAAGTATCAAAATTTTAAGTTAGATCTTTCCATGCTTCAGAAAAAAATCGAAAGTATAGCTTGCATATGCATATTTGAGTGTTGTTGTCTTTCTTCTTCATTTGAAAAGAGATCTTACCCTACCTATGTGCTTTCAAAAGAGATGATTTGAAGAAAAGTGTTGTTTTATTGTATGCTCGGAAAAAAGGATTTTTTAGTATAGTTGTTTGGGAATTTTTTGGTCTTAAATAAAAATTGAAAAGAGAAGCACTCTCTCTCCTTCCTGTAATTAGGCATACTGAATGGTAAAGTGAATGAACTTACATTTCATATATGCATGGTTTTACTTTTTTGTCAAAACCTCCTGCATTCACCTAACCATCCACTCTAAAATTAACAGTAGTAATAGGCTTAAAATTTGTATAGAAATTTGAGTGCTAGGTTAGAGATGTGTTCGGGCGTCGTTAAGCGTAGAAGCTGTCGTTACTTGTCTGCACTACATCCTGAGACTCGTGCGGTTCTTCCACGTACTGTCGGTATATCAAACTCCCTTTCACGTACCCTTGAGGCAAATAGAAAGTTACTTCACATACTTGATTGTATATCGGAAGGCCCCTTGTGAACGGTTGTGCATTAGATAGCACTACTACTGATTTGATCTCCCACATACCTTGAGTATATTAGGAGACCCCACTAAGATACCCTATCTATCTGAGAAAATCCCTTTGGTCGTCTTGTGTGGAGAAATACACTGAAAACAACATTCAGGGAGATTACTACGCACGTACCCTTGTGGTATATCGCGATTTGCACCTACTTGACAATCGTGGTGAGATACCAACCATTTGAGCTCACCCTATCATTTGAATTTGCTTGTTGTCCTGTAGCTTGAGTAGGAGAAGGTTTTGGTATGTTTTTTCTTAGCTTTGAAACCCTAGGTTAGAATAGTGGCTATGCAATCTGGATGAGTTTCATTTGAGACGGTCCAGAAGAACAGAGGGCTTACCACCCAACTTTCCTCCTGTTACAGGAGAAGGTCTTATGGAAGCTACTGACCAAGGAACTACAAATACTTCCCATGTGGAAGAGAACCTAGTTGTAGAAAGCAGAGACCAATTCACTTCTTACATTACTCCCTTGGTCCAACAACATCCTGTCAGTGACACTTCTTTCCATGGTCCTGTGGAAGGTTGTGTTGATAGTCCCGTTCGTCCAGATTATGGTCCAGATGCTCCATTTTAGGGAACCTTTATGGGATAGGCCATTGCTTCATTTGGAGTATGTAGGCCCTCTCCTGAATATTCTTCACCTAGTGAAGAGGAATATAGACAAATTCAATCAGTTATTCGCCATGCACAAGATTTTCAGGAGAGAATTCAAAGACTAGATACTATATTAGCAACCCCAATCCCTCATAAAGAACCTATGTCGTCTCTTCTTCCCCGCAATACAGGCCCTTGGCCAGATGGATATCGTTCACTGGATGATTCTATGAAACCTATTGATCTTGTTGAAACTTCACAACACCCAGGTCAAACTTTCGACCCTACGGTTGCAAATGTTAGGTCTGTTTCTAGTCCCCCTAGGTCTTCTAGGGCTCGGGGGAAACCTTCAACTCCAATTGTATCAGTACCTTATAGTGTCAGGGGGAAACCCCCACCATGATCTACGTTACCTTCTAATGGAGTTGTTACTCAAAATAGACAAGCCTCTAATGTGGGAACATCCATAGTTTACGTTCCTCCCAGAAGTATAATTAACCCTCCATTGAGCTTAGGTCAACCCTTAGGGGCACAACCTATCGTTAGTCAAGCTTCCTAGGGGTATGGATACCAGGAAAATCAAGTACCTGTAGGAAATGTGAATTATCAACCTACCCCTGCAAGCATGTCATACACTGGCATTCCATATCCTGGAAATACTTTTACTCCATGGGGGAAACCCAACTGGTCCTCCATGCCAGCTTTGGGAGGAATACCTATTCATACAGCTGGAGGTACTAGAGGACCACCCTATGGAGGTCCTCCCCCTGCGGGTCCTGGTGGTCCTGGGGGTCCCGGAAGGCCGCCTTACGGAGGCCCTCCCCTTGGGGGGGAAAGTGGTCCTCATCCCGGTGGTCTTGGGGGTTTTGGCGGTCCTCCTCCTAGTAGTCCTGGAGGTCCTGGTGGTCTGCCTCCTGGTGGTCTTGGAGGTCCTGGTGGTCCTCCCCCTAGTGGTCCCAGTGGCCTTGGAAGTCCTGGTGGTCCTGGAGGTCCTAGTGGTCCTCCTCCTAATCCTCCTAATGGTCCTGGTGGTCCTGGAATCCCTAACCCTAGAGGTCCATCTTCCGGAGGTTCATCGTCTCATCAGCCTTTTCAACAGCCTGTGTACCAATCCACTTACGATCCTACTGGTGGTTACATGCCTTATTAGTATTACCATTATGTTGAACCGAATCATCAGTTACCTTTCCTAGCAACTTTGGACTTGCCTGATTTGTCCAAGTTGATCAATGGTCCCATTCAACACAATCTCGCGTGGCCCCCCATTCTAGTTAAGTTACCATCGGATATCCTGAAATTCGATGGAAAACAGGGAGATGATCCCAAAAATCATGTTATGAATTTCCATCTATGGTGTTCGTCCAATTCCTTAATGGATGATTCTATTCGATTAAGACTCTTCCAGCGCACTTTGACTGGCACGGCTGCGAAGTGGTACATCGAACTTCCATGACACTCATTTGTGGATTTTAGTGCTTTGGCAACTGTTTTCCTCACACACTTTCAGCTACCCATTCGATACAAAACGGGTACAGACCTTTTAACCTCTCTGCGTCAAAACACCTCCACACACATTTCAGATCATATTCATGAGTGGAGAAGGCAGAGAAGGCTCATTAAAGCTCCTATCCTGGACCAACTCTTGGCTGATTGGTTTACGAAATCTTTGTTGCCACCCATTGTGCGAGATGTGGCTATGGGGGGTGTTGTTACTGAAGAGCAATCCATTAGTCGCACACAGTATCTAGACTTGGTATATTCCCAGTATGGAACTTTGTACGACCACATTCCTCAAGCTCCTCGACCCAGCACTGACCCGGATAAGCCACCTACAGAAACTCCTGTTGATGGGGTTATTGGTTCAATCCATCCCCCATCAGGGGTAAAAGCTGCCAAACAACCCAATCCTTCCACTTCTATTCCTTCCAACCCTACGGTTTTCACCGAGGTGAATGCTATTCAAAGTATGCAATCATATGGTAAAAAGAAGAAAGGAAAATGTAAAAACAAGAAACCCGGAAACCAACAGCAAAACCCCAAACCTACGGCCCCGGAGAATGACAATAAAGGAAAAAGGAAAGCTAAGTCTCCCTGCCTATTGTGTGGTGGCGATCATTTCAGAAAAGAGTGTCCTCGACGTGATGAAATTAAAAAGTTTTTAAAGAGTAACCCCGCACCGACAGTTCTCACTGATCATTTTCCTTCTCAGCAACAACTAGTAGACCACATGTATAACCAGGAAAATTCTAGTTCCACAGAGGAAATTCAAATGATGTCATCGAAAACTATTAATCTAACAACTCGAAGTCAGTCATATGACAAACCGGAGGAGAAGAAAATTGAGAAACCTTCTCATGATAAAGCTCTTTCTACTGGTTCTCCCACATCCTCATCCAATGGTCCCCTAACGATCGAGAAGCCTAATCTCGACATGATTTTGTGTCCACCCAGGAGTACTCTTAGCAAGGTTGTTTTTAACCCTAATGTTCGAGCTGCACAGTTTTATAATGTCGTAGAAGACCTAGCTCAAGCACCATGTGCGATGTCTACCTTAGAAGTGCTCCAAAGCTGTCCCACACAACGCAAAAACTTATTAACCACTTTGGGAGACACAGACCTTAGTGACACGAATCTTATTCATTTCAATCCAAAGAACCTTAAACCTAGATCACCTTGCCAACTAGATTTTCAAGTCATAACTAGAGTAGTTGGGAAAAAGGTCTTTAGGACTATTCTAGATGAAGGTGCTTCAACCTTTGTTTTATCTTTGTCTTGTTGGAAATCCATTAGCTCTCCCAAGCTTGTAAAATCATCGACAACACTAAAATCCTTTGATGGAAAGGGCTTCCAGCCCTACGGTCTCATGCCAACCCTTTCAGTTGAGCTGGGGGGAAAAATTGTTTCCATTCAGGTGGAAGTAGTGGATGCCCCGTTAGACTACAATCTTCTCTTAGGGAGAAACTAGTTTTACGCTATGACCGTTGTCGCTTTCACAGTGTTTAGAACCCTCCAGTTTCCGCATTTGGGAAGAATTGTAACAATTGATCAACTTGATTTCTGTACGCTGGATGTTAACACTCCTACGACGAATAATATCCCTTTTCTAGGTCAGTCCCCTCCTCCTTACCAGTCAATTGGGGTAGGGATTCTGAAAGACTCCACCCTCATGGCCGTGTTTTCGTCAACCCCTTCTAGCACAGAAACAGAAACAGTAAATATGATCTCTTCGTTTAATTATGATCCTAAGGGTAAACAAGTTGTTGAGACATCCTCCCTCAGCCTGTATGAAGCAATTTATGAAGCCATCCAATCTGTTTTCGATGTTCTTACGGATGATCTTCATCTGGTGGCTTTGGATCCTTACCACCTTCCCTACTGGTTAGAACCTTCGCTTCCTACTCTGGATTATCTCTCCCAGACTTTTCCATTAGATGAGTCTATTATAGAGATTATAAATACAAGTACATTCGTATGGGAGGATCACCATCACATATCTTCGTTCCTCCCCAATACCAGTTCGGTGGATAATGATTTTGTATCTCTCTTGGGTACTGATATTGTCGACAATCCGCAAACACATGTCTTGTTTCAATATTCTGAGTCTAAAGGCAATTTATGCAACATTACCAAAACGGTTCCAATCGACATATCAGTCAAGTCTAGAACTATTGAACATGTTCACATAGGGAAAAACTGTTCAATAAATGAAACTGAAGAGTATAAAACACTTTTTAAATAATTTCGAGATATTTTTTCCTGCTCTTATGAAGAAATGCCTGGGATATATTCATCCATTGTAGTCCATGAGATCAAAACCTATCCTACATCTAGACTGGTTAGGTAGAAATTGAGACAAATCCATCAGCGAAAGACTGCGGCTATCAAAGCCAAAGTCGAAAAACTTCTGAAGGCAGGATTTATCTATCCTGTGCCGCTAACGGAATGGGTATGAATATTGTTTCTGTGAAAAAAAAGTAGGGTACTATTCGAGTCTGCATCGATTTTTGAGATTTGAATAAAGTCTGTCCCAAGGATAACTTTTTGACTCCACACATCGATTAGATTATCGATACCTATGCTGGGAGTGTCATCTTCTCATTTATGGATGGATTTCTAGCTACAATCAGATTGAGATATTTCCTGTCGATCAGCATAAGACGACATTTATATGCCCGTGGGGAACCTTTTCCTACAAGAAGTTACCTTTTGGCCTTAAGAACGTTGGGGCCACATTCCAGCGTGCCATGTCCTATGCGTTTCACGACATTAAGAACATTGTGGAGCCTTACCTTGATGATCTCCCTATGCATTCACAGCTATGAGAAGACCATCCTCGACATCTTAGATACATTTTCCTGAGATGTCGCCATTACAAAATATAGTTGAACCCACACAAATTTGTTTTTTGCGTTGATACGGGACGTCTCTTAGGTTTCATAGTCTCCAAGGACGGTATTCGGATTGATCCTTTAAATATTTCTGAAATACTCGCTTTACTTGCCCCAACCAACCTGCTTGAACTCCAAAGTTTTCAAGGGAAGGAAAACTTTCTTCGTCGTTTTGTTTGTAACTTTGCTAAGAAAATGCATGGTTATATGCGTCTCCTTAAGGACAATCCATTCTTTTGGGATGACTAGGGCCAACGAGCCTTCGATAATCTCAAACATGCTCTAACTCATTCACCCATCATACACTCCTCGAATTACTCGAAGGAATTTCTCTTGTATGTTGCTACCTCTACTACTACTATCGGAATGGTTTTAGCTCAAGAGGACCAGAACGGCCTAAAACACGTGATTTATTACGGCAGTAACAATCTTCTGGATTCCGAAACTTGATACTTGTGTGTGGAAAAGCTAGCATTGGCTACAATCATTGTTGTCCAAAATTTTTGTCACTACATCCTGCTTTGCACCACTACTGTACTCGCAGACCAAAACCCTATGTACTACATCCTGACTCGTCGGGTGCTAGGGGGAAAATACTCTCAATGGATTGTCATCCTACAGGAGTTTGACCTGAAATTTGTCAAAGCTACTTCAAAGAAGTCATTAGTTTTTGCCAAGATGATGTGTGATCTTCCCTGTGCTTTCATGGATTCTGAGCCTAGTGATTCATTCATGGATGAATTTCTATTCCTAATAAGCACAAATGACCCGTGGTATGGAGATTTAATCATTTATCTCCAGACACAACATTTTCAGCCTACTATATCTCGTGAGGATCGTCGCTTCATCCATCACCACGCAAAGTACTATCTTATCCTCAATGATACATTGTATAGACATGGTATAGATACCATTCTCCAACGATGCCTCACCCATACCGAGGTTGAACAAGTTCTTAATGAATGCCATTATGGGGGATGTGGCAGTCATATTTTTGGGATGGCTATAGTTCAGAAGATCTTGCACGTTGGCTATTTGTGGCCTTCTATTTTTAAAGATTCTCATGAGGCTGTTAAGAAATGCCCACCCTGTCAACACTTTTAGCCGAAAAAGTGCACCCACCCTGCTTCGTTACACCCCGTCATTGTCGTTGGCCCTTTCACCAAATGGGGGATAGATTTCATGCATTGTAAGCCTATCTCATCCGGGGGGCATGGTTACATCATAGTAGTCATGGATTATTTCAATAAGTGGGCTGAGGCTATGCCTACATATGCAGAGGATGGTAAGACTACCTCCCTCTTCCTTTTTGACCATGTAATAGCTAGGTTTGGAGTTCCTCAGTGTATTGTCACTGATCATGGATCACATTTCCGGAATCAGATGATGGTAGAGTTAAGTGCTAAGTTAGGTTTTTTCCATGAAAACTCAACTCCCTATTATCCACAAGCTAATGGTCAAGTTGAGGCCATTAACAAAGTTTTAAAAACTATGCTACGTCGGATGGTTGGAGATCACAAATCCAACTGGAACCAGACTCTCTTCTCTGCTCTTTGGGCTTATAGAACTTCGGTGAAAACAACAACTGGTTTTACACCCTTTCAATTAATATATGGACTAGAAGTTGTCCTACCTATTCAGTGTCAGATTCCATCTTTGAAACTTGTCATTGAACTTCTCCCTAATACTTCTACTGATAGTGCTTTCCACCATACCCTGAACCTTGATTCAGCTGCTTGGGTTCTGTATTCCCTTGCACACGATCTAGTGAGTTCAGGAGAAGTTTGTATTGGTCCTTCTACCAACAATATCGCCGAGTATGAAGCAGTCATAGGTCTTTTGACTGAGGCTGTATCCCGGGACATTCGTGACTTGGTATTGTTCATGGACTCGCAATTGGTGGTTTATTATTTAAACCAGGTTTACACCATCATAAACCCTATACTACTCCATCTCTATTGGAGGGTACGTTTATTGGAAATGTCATTTGAAGTCATTACTTATAGACATATCCCTAGGGTAGATAATGTCGTTGCTAATTCATTGGCAAATTATATCCTAGACTGGTATATTGCTCATTCATAGCATGAAAGTTAAACATGGTTCATAACATTGTAAATAAATAGTAAAAACATATAAAACTCATGTAAATACATTTCCCATTTGAAGCATAAACATTGGAGGCAAAAGTCTGTGTATATATATATATATATATAAGTGTTTTTACAAAAATAGGTCACGAGACCTCATCTGAAGCACTCTGGTTTTCAGGCAGCACAAAATCATACAAAAAATATGAAGCTATGGCAGCTTTCAATGATACATCATGTAAGAACTACTGATGCTCATGGTAGCACATCACAGTCTGCACTACCCTACATAGCAGACGGTTGAAGTGGCCTGGCACTCCTGGTGTGTGCCTCTGGTAGTGCATCGGGAGATCATCAATGGATGCATAGGGTATGTCCAATGTCAACCTCTCTAGGTTCTGCTCCATCTCTCCCATCGGGTCATCACCTCATTGAAAAAATCGAGCTCCCGCTCATCTGTCCAGTGGGGATGATTCCCTAGGTTGTGCAGCTCCAACATCTACATGAAAATTTCAGGTCTTGTTACTATACATAAAAAACATAAAAAATAACAACATTAAAAGACAAAAAACAGAAATATCTATCTTAGGGTTTTTGTTTCTTACCCATGTCTCCCCAATGCCCTCTAGGTGGAAGTGGTAGGTCAGGGTCACCCCTGAAATTAGTGCATGCATAAGAATAATCCTCAACCATGAGGATCTAGTCACTAAGCCATCGAAAGAATGGAGTCCCGAACTTCACCTTCCCTCTACCTGATCCTGTACAGGCCATGATCCTGACCCACCTCAACATACGAGGGTCTCTTTCCCTCAACTCAGTAAAAACCACTTGGGCCTCAGATGAGGGACCCGCTCAAAAAATAAATAGGCTAAGATAGAACCATAGCCAAACTGTTTTAGTTCTCCCTGGTGACACTTGGTCAGCTAGTCCTTAAAGACCGGTAACAACGCCTCTGCCCAGTTTAAACTGTAGGTGCCATAGCCTCTATCGCATACAACATATGTGCACTAGAATCCTGATGAGGCCCTTGGCTCCCAGCCAACCTCTGCATGGTGAAAAGAAGAGTGGGGAGAGGAACATCCACTACTGCCTTGATGGGAATATTCTTCCCTAAATTTCTAGTACCGGGAAGGCAGTAACGGTCAATCAACTCCTGGGTAGTCACATCCCCTCCGCGAGATCCAGTCAATGAAATCGGGGCACCCCATCTCGATAAGCTGGTAAAGAAATAGATGTATTCTACCTCAATGGTCAACACATGTGCCCCCACCTCGAAGAATTGTTGTTCCGGGTTCCACATATGGAGTATATACTCCAGCAATCTCTCATGAGACACCATACTAGGTGTGCGGAAGAATTTGAGGAGGCCACAGTTCCTCAATGAGGCTATACATCCCACACTTCTTTCAGCAAGGTCATCATCCTCATCATGCTATCGTTCCTTCCATATCACCATTTTCGACCGCTGAAAACCTGCCAAAAACCATTAATGGACTAGTTAGAAACATGAACAATCATTAAAATCAGTTAAAAGTTGATGCTTTTGATTATCCATGCATTTTTTCAAGCTCACGGTCGGCACCACCTGAGCGGAGTGTAATGAGCACGGTTCTCACGGTGCACCGCCTGTCCCATAAGGGGTAGGAGCGGTGCCCGCATTTTGAGTTTAGGGCCTGCATAAAATGACCCAAAACCCTCCTAAAATCGAAAATAAATGCTTAAAAATGAAATTTTATGGTTTTGTCATTTACTTGGCTCTGACAGCGCTCAAATCGGACGGTCGGATCTCCCGGAATCAGCAGCTGAAGATCTGGCTCAAAGTTGCTAAAAAATGCTCTTGACAAAAGGTAAATAGTAAAATGTTTTTATTTTTACTATTTGAAATGACTTTTATAGCTATTTTTAGGGTTTTTTAATGTCATTTTAATATTTTAAAATCATTATCATTATAAAATCCATCCATATGACTCATTAAAAGTCATTTTTTGAGAAATTAACGTTGATATTGAGTTTTGCAGGGGTATAAATGAAAACAGTAAAACTCTATGGGAAGTTTGTTTTTGACTTTTTTGTGCTTCTTCAAAATGGAAAAACTCCCCGAGCGTTTGTTTGGATACCTTGGTCACGTTCTTAGAACTCAGTATCAAAGTTTTGAG
This sequence comes from Pseudotsuga menziesii, assembly GCA_001517045.1. NCBI lineage: Eukaryota > Viridiplantae > Streptophyta > Pinopsida > Pinales > Pinaceae > Pseudotsuga > Pseudotsuga menziesii. The sequence continues at coordinate 252,910 of LPNX011006703.1, forward strand.
TCTTTTTTTTATTCTTTTTATGCTCGTAAAACAGTTCGTCGTTAAAAAGAGACCTAATGGAGTCCCCTTTAAGCTCTTTTCAAACTCCCTACATATGAAAATATTGTCGAGTACTTGTATTCTTCATACTCGTAAAAGTATTTGAAGAATTGTCTCTCTGACGGCAGGTTATCTCTTTTTCGGTTCGGATAGACTATTTTACAAAAAAGGAGCCTTTGGAGTTTTCTTTTGTTTTCATTCAGACTCTCTAATTATGAATGATGCCGAGTTTTCTTTCATTGGACTCGTTAAACTAAACACTGAGAGACCCTTTTTTGGGAACGAACCCCTCCTTTCTCAGGTTCGTGAAATATATGGGAATGGACTTGTCTCCGGATGAGCTTAAACGAGTGTTTGTTACCCTCTTTGGACTCGTAAAAACGAAAAGAGGCACTCATCAATCATGATGGGGGAATAAAGGGAAGGGAATCATTTTGCACATGGCAGCTGTTTGTCACCTTTGAACATGGCACTTTTCTGCATATCATTTAGTCAATTGGGTTTTTGGCTGACTTACAAGTCGATCCACTTTCATGAGTCATGTCAATCCTTTGAGTTTTTCAAAAGATTGCATTGTCCACTGTCACATTGTGTGTTTGTCTAGTTTAGTCATGTTGCAAAGTATTTTGTCGTGCTACCCAATGTTCAAAGGAAGAAATAAGTTTACCACTGCAGTTAAAACAACCTTTGTGTTAGTACTTTGAGTTAGTCCTAAGGTTACGTTTTCTACGATATTCCAGAACTTTGTTCCAAGTATCGTGTCGTCGATGTGGGATTCATCATGGCCATCCTTTGACGAGACTATTCCTGTCGACGTCAACTCATCATCCGGGAAGTAGTCTTAGAAACAAGCTTAGTACATTGAGATCTATATGCCTTAATGATAGATTCTCTCACTATCGACAAAGGTTCACATCATTGGCCTTTGATCGGAAGACTCTTTTGGGTGTTCGACACCAAGAAATCTATTAGTACTTAGTAGATTGTACTAGGGTACCTTGGGAATCATTGACATCAATGGTGATCTCTCTCGCACTTGTTAATGGTTCACCTTATTGACTGGTAATCAAGTGGTTTCTACCATGTTCGACTTCAAAACATTGTAATCACATGGATAGAATCGTACTTTGTGGAAGACAAGAAGAAGACCCTAGGTATTTGTTAAGTGCTCATAGCTTGCTTTCCGGGTTGCGATGGAGTATATGGTATGAAGTACCAACATGGATCCACATTTGTATGGTCATGGCTATGCTCAAATTTGCGTCTGTATGACATAGATCTATGTTGTATATCTGGTAGCTATGTCCAAGTTTGAGTCCTCTATCACATGGATCTACGTTGTATTCTAGTAGCCATGGTTGTTTATTCCTCTCATGGATCTGTCTTGTATTGGTCTGCAGCCATGATGAGGTTACATCTATTCATGAGCCAAAGTATTGATGTATTGCAAATGCCTGTTTGATGACACTCTTCGATCAAGCTGACTCTTACCTTGAAGTGATAACTTGCTCTATCAAAAATCTCGCCTATCGTATCCCTCTAGCCTCATGCTTTGGGGGGCATTCTGTTACACTCAAAATATGTCACGATCATGTGATAGGATCCCTAACACATACATTTGCCCTCAAATCCCAAACTTGAAGAGAATCATACTCTAGGTGTTGGTTTCAACATACAAAATTACAGCACCACTCTTACCCTCAAGTAGATAAGCGGTACCTTGTTCAGCACCACCCTAGTTGTGTGAGAACCAGGCGGTGCCACTGCCTTTAACCTATGTTGTTGGCGCGGTTCTTACCTATCACTTCTCTGTCATAAAGGGGTATAAGCGGTGCCCTTGGTAAAAAGTGAAAAAAAGAGGTTTCTCGAGGCTTCTAGAACAAGAGCCTCGTGTCTAACCTTATCCCTACTCACCTGGGTTGGTTAAGGTTGAGATCCCTCTTTGTAGGATCTTATGGCCACCTCACCCACCAATCTCTCAACCATTCCTATCCATTTGAGCCCTATAAATATAAGCTCATACTCCATGGTTGAGGGAGAGAGATGAAAAGTAGAGTTATGTTGTTGAATTGATACCCTGGCCTAATCCATCAGAGATCAATTGTGGAGCAAGTTGGAGCTATCTGGGACAAGGTGCTAGTCTTGTGAAGGAGTGCATCGACACTAAGGCACATGGTTGTAAGCACTTTCATTTATTTTCTAATGCAAAGTTGATTTCCTTCCGACATGTTTGTTGCGTTAATCTCACATATATGTTATTGGATTCCTTAGTCACTAATATGGATGTATAGATGATTTTCTGGTAGCTTTGATGTCTTTGTATGTTTTATATGTTTTACAGGTATACAGGTCCTCCATCATAGTTACATTCTAGGAATCTATAACGTTCAAGGAAAGTCTTCAACCAAGTTATTCACTCATTTGTTCTGGCTCTGAACCATTCAGACCAGAGGAACAACTTCTGTCCGCAGAAGGTGATATATTCCTGATAACAAGTGTTTGATTTGAATGGATCCTTATTACTTTAGAGTGTTTGAAGTGAATGGATCCTTATTACAAGGTGTTGTACCTTGTAATTTGAAGAAGTTGTAGTGTGTATATTACTATATATAATATGTTCACAAGCGGAAGCTTTTGATTTCTGAGAACTTCGCAAATAGAGATAGATGTTGTAGACTTTGTTGTTATTAATCCCAAGGAATTAAAAAAACTAATGTTATAGTTGATGAGGAATACAAAGCCAAGTTGATGAGCCAATCTGTGTCGAGACTCATTGGAAAACAAAGTTGTAGTGTGCAAGTAGAGATATTTTGGATCAAGATGTTGTACCTTGTAATTATAATAAGGTGGTGTTTCTTTGGATCCTTATTACTTTGGAGTGGTTAAATTTTATTAAGAAGTTATTTATTATGATAGAATACTTAGGATGTATGGATAGTGAAATTGAGATTAGAAAGATAAATATTTCAAATGACAGTGAGCCTGAAATGGTTATTATCAGGGATGATTTGTTGGGAAACTATGTAATTGAAATCGTTCTCTTGTTGAAAGAGTATGGAAATGTGTTTTTGTGATTATAGAGACATTAAAGGATTTGCAACAAAGATGTGGGAATTGAAGTTATTTTTTTTATTTGTTAGTAACCCTCTTAAATGGAGATCTTGTTGCATCGAGAGAAATGAAGTTCTCCTATAGTCTAGGTGGAAAAATGTGTCATGTGCTAAATTTAAATAGAAAAATATTGAAGTCTCACTTCTAATGCGAACTGAAAAAGAATTGTTCTATTAAAATAATAATAAACTAGCATGGATCCATCTTAACCTTGAAATTTTTAAGCAGTGAGAGGCTTGTAATAAAGAATATATTTCCTCTGTTATCTCTCTCATGTATCCTTACTTTCTTAAAAAGGTATCGAGTGACATTGGACTTGCACTTCTGAAGACAGAAAAAAATGAAAGTGGGTAATCAGGGAGAGAATCGCATGCAAGGATTTAATGGAAAGATCATTTTAAATTAAATTTATTTTTTAGAAAACAAGTTCTTAGTGCATACATTTTAAATAAAGATTTGGCAAATATTTATAGTGCAGAGCAAAAACCCTAGACACTGAGGAAAAAATACACAAAAGTATTTATTTCCTGAATATTGTTTTTAGATTATAACAAAAAGGGCAGAAATACATAGTTTTTTAGGTTCTCTTTCTGAAAATGGAGAAACTGGCATGAGAGAAATTTAATGGCTGAAGAAAAGTGAGCCGCGGAAGAGGATGTTGGAGAAAAACATTTCTTTTTATTGAAGTTAGTTAAACTAAGATTACAAAGGTGGAAACAACAACAACAAAGGATAGAAGTGTCATCATCGTGAGAAACCAGGCCATAGTGCCTGGGCCTGCAAAATCTAATGTACTAATGTACTCCAACTACTGGCATAGAGTAAAACATAAAGAGATTGCAATATGGTGCTAGATCTTGACAACAGAGATTTAAACATTGAATACTAAGATGAATCTGATTATAATAATTATATAACCTTTTGTTTTGATCAACAGCTTGGAAAATCAGGTTCTAAACCATTGATACTTGGGGAGGATGCTAGTTAATTGATTAAGTTATGGGAGTCCAATCATATTATACCTTAAGAGAAAAATGGTTATGGTAGTCGAAGAATGAGATGGGTCGGAACCAGGGTGTTACAATTATCTTAAAATGTAATTGTTAATAGTATGACCTTTGTGGTAACAAGGAAGTTGGAACTTAGTAACTCCCATACTTATTTTAAAGTGTATAAATGTTGGCGAATATTACCAATTCTTAAAACGCCAACTATAAAATGATTGGCAATATTTTTCAAAAATTATTTTAATTTCCAAGGATTTTATATCGTTTATATCATAATTTGGCGATTTTTAGGGTGAAAAAATTTTACCCCATCAAAATTGGGCGAAACAGGGCTTCAAAAAATGCAAAATGGCAAATCTTTTTTGGGATAAAAACATGGAAAAATAGCCCACTGGGATAAAATTTGCCCCTAAAATTATCCCTGGTTGAAACCAAATTTACCAAATTGGAGAAATATGGAGGAAATGTTTGACTTAGGGATCATTACTAAGACAAGTCACTAATAGTCCATACAACATTAGAGGAAATTTCAACTCAAAATGGGCCTCCTAAGAAAAATAATAAAAGAATAGTTAAAAGAATAAAATGATATTTATTCATTTTGGAGGAAGAAAAGAAAAAACTATTTTTTTGTTCGTATTTTCGACATATCTCCCTGTGATTTTACTCAAATTTCGATTGGGAGAGATCGTTGGATGTGAAATTAAATTCTGCATCCAATGAGTACCCATTCGAAATACTTTTGATGAACCCCGCTACCCGAAAAACAAGAAATACTTGAAAAAACATGATGATGATGATGTCATCATCACATTTTTTAGGTATTTCTTGTTTTTCGAGTAGCGGGGGTTTTTCGAGTCGGTACTAGTTGGATGCGAAAATTAATTTCGCATCTTGGGAGCTCTCCAGATCTAAATTTGAGTTAAAACACAGGGAGATATGTCAAAAATATGGACAAAAAAGTAGGTTTTTTTATGATACCTATCCCCAAATTTATATTAAAAATTTGTTTAAGACCTATACGGTATTTCAAATTTAAAACAATTTCATTGGCTAACACATGATGACATGGAATTTGAATAATGGTTAAAAGGCCCATTTTGAGTTGAAATTTCCTCTAATGAGGCTTAAATAAAAAAGGTTTGTTATGTATGTCACACAAGAGACCAAGTGGAAATATAATATTCAAAATTACAACATAAAGGCAACAACGTGTGCAACATAAGTGCCAACAACAAGTGCAACATAAGTGCCAACAACAAGCATTGTCTTTTAGAGATCCTTCTAAAGTTTAGGCATTGTTCCTCCATGAGAGATGGAGCATGTTTAGATTTCAATGGACATCAACACATTGGGAAGAAATCACAGAAATTGCACAGTGAAATCAAGCAAAACAACAAAGGAATTTGGGTGCCCAACATACAACTAGAGTGACATTCATATGGGGTTTCTGGAAAGGGAATGACAAGTTGCATGGGTGTATGAAATAGTTTTGGAAGGGGGGAATGACTCCTCCCAAAGTGGTATGCTTTTCTCCCATATTTACCTATCCTTATTTTTCCAATACCCTCCTTAGAGATGATGTTCATCACAAGAAATGGTTATTTCACCAAAAGTTAGCTCTTAGATCTTTTGGACTGAATTATGGTATTTTCTTGTTCATGGTAGTGGTATTAATATCTTTACCTTGTTATTTATAAATTGTTCTAGATTAGGTACTCTTATTATATGCTAATCCCTTGTGAAATATTGAAGATGATTTTTATTTGATCGATTGAGTGATTAAGTAACATATTTCAAAAGATTTAGCAGGGGATCATTCAACTAATATAATGAATACACGACGATCAAGGATGAACTTAACAAAATAGAGGATCACTTTGATTCAACATGGTTGTGGTGTCAAGCATTAGTAATATAAGTAATCTTTAGAACATTACTAACAATATCCTTAGAAAATGGTTAAATATAATCAGTGTTCCACGGGGACATGTCCCCCAAAGTGGGGAATGTGCACCCTCGCTCCCCCATGCTTCCGAGCTAGGTAAAATCCTAGGGAAACATTTCCATGTGTCCCCCTTTTGGGGGGGATGCAAGGAAACACATGTGAAAATGTTCCCCAATGATGACATGTGTTTCCCCCTCTGGGGTGTTTCTAGGTGTCCCCTCCATGTGAGGGGACGCCCATAAGCCTCGTCGTGATTTTCATATTTTCCAATGAAAATAAATGCAATTTAATTTTTTTTAAATGTGTTATGGGGATAATGCTCCCAAGATCAAACATCTTGCTACTCACTTATTGTCACATATTGCTAGTTATTTTGCAGCTGATAGGAATTGGTCCACATATACCTTCATTCATTATATTAAGAGAAAGAAACTTACCTCCAGGAGAGCACATAAAATAGTTGCAACACATAGTTCCCTACGTCTTGCAAATAAGAAGACACCAGATTATCAGATGGGAATAACGAAACGATGGGATGTGAATCTGTAATGTACTCTTCCGATTAGCCCTTGAGGCCGAAAACCGCTAACCTATGTGATTCCTGTGGGTTCAAGAGGTTACTGACAGCTAGGGAATCAGCTAAGGACTGATGCCATCCATAGAAGATCTAGGGCATCATCATTAGGTCAAGAAGGGCCACCGGGGCCAAAGGCCACCTTTGTGCATGCCATCCAAGCATTATTTAATGATGCATGCACTCTTTAAGTCTCCATCCGCACGCATGCAAGTCAATTGCAAATTAGAAGATAAAGTGACCTAATTAGGTCAAAGATTAGGGTTTTCGCAGCTGAAAGTTATAAAAGGAGGATAAAGCGAAAGGAGACTTCACTTTTGATAATTATTATTTTGGGAGCTCTTGGATAGCAGCACAACGTGCCGCACAGTAGTTGGGGTTGGAGACGGAGTCTTCAGCTAACGGGATTTCAGTAGTGAAACATCTATCCTAGTCTCATTCAGGGTAAGCCATACAAGTTCACCATTTTCTCTTACATTCATTCATAATTTATCCAGTATATGGTATAGTTCGTTGCAGAGACACGTGTGCAGCCGTAAGGGGGGGGGGGGTTTCAGCCAGAAATCCCTAATTAGTTGTTGGGCCTTCAGATCTCAGCTTTACTCCAAAACTTAGGCACCATTCTCATCATCGGCATCATACTCCGGTACCCGGTGATTATCAGATCTGTCCGTGCTCATCCGAAGCAGTTACCAGCTATTTTGGGATCAAGGGGGCGTGAACAGCTGCCTCTTTGGAGCAAGTCACTATCCTTCCTAGAGACCTCAGAAACTTTGCATGTACCAAGCATTCTCTCTGGCATGGGAAGGCTATCATTCCTACAAATCAGCAGCATCATAGGACACCTCCTTCACTGAAAACGTCACCCTTTTCAAACTTGGGTTCTTGCTACTGGGGTTTCACCGGAAGCGGAAGATATATGTCCATCTCCAATTCAGTTCTTGGTGCTTGCATACTCTCTCAAGAGCAGTCTAGTCGGCTTATCAGTGGTGAGTGTTCATTCTTTCTCACAAACCCTAACCCTAATTTTTGCTATAAAATAGGGATTTTTGCATGGCAGTTTGCATGCCCAGTTGTATCAGCATATTTGCTTAGAAATAGAAAATATCAGGATTTGGGATATTACAGTGGTATCAGAGCTATCTTCTTGGCTAGCTGTGGGCTTAAGAAATGAAACTTAGATGAATAGATAAGGAGACCCTTTTGTAACCTATAGGAGGAGGAAGAGTAGATACACATGGGATTTTGAGGATATCCAACTAGAAGATACCAATTCAGATATGGAACAAACAGGTATACACTCGGATAGGGGAAAAGGAATGGGAGAAGAGGAGGATCGGATGGATTTTCGCAGCTTGGTCACTGCATTGCAATACTTATCCAAAGGACAAAAATATGCACTCAATGCAATCAACAAATTATCAGCGAAACTGGAAACATGTATCAACAGTAAACCTCCCTCACCGGTAGATCGGGGATCTACAAGCAGCAGTGGAAAGATAGCGTACACTAACATTCAGAATACTCCGCACATATACAACAGACCTTCTATCAGGCCTACCATGCCTCACTTCTTGGCAGATATAGTAGGGGGCCCGGTCATGCAGGTAGAACCTAGCGAGCCTTTTGGGGCTTATTTACAGGAGTATAGAGACTTAGGGGATGAGTTTCATGCTGCCATGTATTTTTCAGATTTCTACAACATGAAGAATAAGAATAGGACCAGGAATTTCAACAAGGGTTTCAATTACAAATATGAGTTGCAGAAGACCTTGGGCAGGTTTACCATCCCAAACGTTGATGGGACTCGCAGAGGATCAGCGAGGATATGGGTTCAAAATTTGGATACCTATTTCCAACTCAACCCCATGACAGAGACAGACACCATTAAATTGGCTACACTTCACCTGGATGGAGAAGCTCATGACTGGTGGTACCACGGATTGGTGACATTGGGTCACAACACCATACATTCCTATGGTGAGTTCACTCAGAAGCTCATAGAGAGGTTTGACAGGAAAGATCCAGAGATACATTTCAGGGAGTTGGCTCAACTCAAACAGACCGGTAGTGCAAAAGCTTTCATTTCAGAATTTTAGAGGATAGCCGTTATGGTAACAGATGTGTCAGAGAGAAAATTAACTATGTTATTCATTGAGGCCCTCACAGAGCCACTATGGGGATGGGTGAAAGCCTACAAACCCCTCACTTTGCAGGATGCCATTAGCAGAGCAAGAGATATTCAGTATTCAGTCCCCAAAAACAAATTCCCACTGAAAACCAATTTTCCTATTAGGGACAAGGACAAGAAACCTTTCCAGCAGGATGTGCCCAAGAAAACCTGGTTAGACGAGGACACTCAGAAATATTTGAGAAGGAAGAAACTATGCTTCACCTATCAGGAACCATGGGTACCAGGACACAGGTGTGCAGGGAAGGTGAAGGCTCACTACATTGAGGTATATTCAGACAGTGATGAGGACGACTATGAGCAGAAAGCCACAGAACAACTACGGGCAGCTGAGGAGGAATCACACCAGGGTGATACACCAGAGGGAGTCATTGCTACATTATCTGGAGTACCAATATACCATACTCTCAGGGTCAGGAGAGTAGTACAGGTTCACAGAGTAGGAGTATTGATTGATGGGGGATCCACCCACAATTTCATTGACTCTGCTTGGGTAGCCAAGAGAGGTATTCAGACTAAGAAGTTCGAAGGATTCACTGTAGCAGTAGCCGGGAACTCCAGCATGGAGTGCAACTACTGGATCCCAAAATTGAATGTCGCCTTAGGTAACTATCAGATGACAGACTCTTTCTATGTAGTGGATGTAGCGGATACTCATGTGGTATCGGGTGTTCAGTGGCTTTATTCTATAGGGAAATACACTACAGACTACAGGGCAATGGAAATGGAATTCCAGGGGCCAGACGACAAACGGGTAGTTTTGAGGGGCATGAACACTTATCCCCCAAAACCGGTCTCGTCACAGAGAATGGAGGTAGTACTCTGACAGGACAATATAGAATGGGCTACAGAATGTTTGGTCACCTTCAGGAAACCCCCAGAGACCAGCACACAACACCCAGGTGACATTCAAACCTTGCTACAGAAACATGAAAAGGTTTTTCGAGACCTTCCATCAGGTAGACCACCAGACCGAGGTTTTGAACACATCATCGAGCTAAAGGAGGGGACACAAGCAGTCATCACCACTCCTTATAGGCATCCCAAAAGATACAAGGATGAGATTGAGAAAACAATCAAAGAATTACTGGAGCTTGGATATATTCGGCCCAGTTCTAGCCCCTTCACATCCTCAATAGTACTGGTCAAAAAGAAGGATGGTACACTATGAATGTGCATCGATTATCGATCACTCAACAAAAATCCCATTAAGAACAGGTATCCCATTCCCAGAATTGACGAACTCATGGATGAGCTTCGGGGAGCTCAATACTTCTCCAAGATTGATCTTCACTCGGGATACCATCAGGTCAGGGTAAGGGACCAGGACATCTCCAAAATAGCTTTTCATTGTCACTATGGTCACTATGAGTTTTTGGTCATGCCCTTTGGACTTACCAATGCTCCAACCACTTTTCAGTCATGCATGAACCACACCTTCAGAGAACAGCTACGTAAGTTTTTGCTCGTATTCTTTGATGACATCCTGATTTACAGCAAAATATGGGAAGAGCATCTGAAACACCTAGATGAAGCATTGAGTATTTTAGAAGAACATTCTCTTTATGCAAAAATTTCCAAGTGTGAGTTTGTCATGAAGGAAATGCTATATTTAGGACACATAATCAATGCAGAAGGAGTACAGGCTGATATGGAGAAAATCTGAGCTGTCAGATATTGGCCCGTGCCAAAAACAGTTACAAAATTGAGAGGTTTCTTAGGTCTGTGCACTTATTACCAATGGTACGTTAAGGGATTCTCCTAATTTGCAATACCCCTCACAGATCTCACCAAGAAGGGAGCGTTCACTTGGACAGACTTAGCATGAAAAACTTTCGAGGAGATGAAGGTTATTATGAGTTCTATTCCAGTTCTAGCATTACCAAACTTCTCACAACCCTTTGTAGTAGAATGTGATGCCTCAGGGGAAGGGTTAGGAGTAGTGTTGATGCAAAATCATCACCCTATGCATTTGAGAGCCGTAAACTTAAGAACTACGAGTGCCATTACTCCATATATGAAAAAGAGATGCTAGCCATCTTGCATGCTCTCACAAAATTCAGACAGTACCTGGTGGGCAATAAGTTCAAAATCAAAACCGATCATAACAGCCTCAAGTATTTCCTGGAGCAGAAGGAACTGAATGAGCGACAGCAGAAATGGGTCAGCAAAGTACAAGCCTACGATTTTGAGATCGAGTATGTAAAAGGTAAGAATAATGTAGTAGTTGATGCATTATCCAGGCGTCCTGCCCCATTATCTCTCAGTAGTATATCCACAGATTGGAGGGCACTTCTCTTAGTAGAATACTCCAAAAATAAATTCGCTTGCGAATTATTGGATGGGCAAATTTAGGATGACAGGTACAGGATTGTTGATGACATCATCTATTACAAAAATAGGATATACCTCGTTCCAGAATCCACATTGAGGAAAAATATCATTCAGGCAGCCCATGATTCTCCTTTATCAGGGCATCAAGGTTTCTTAAAGACCTACAGGTAGAACAGAGAGAGGTTCTCATGGAAGGGCCTCAAGGGGGAAATTATGTAGCATGTCCGAGAATGTAGCATCTATCAGCAAAACAAGATTGAGAACACCCATCCAGCAGGGTTACTCCATCCACTACCGATTCCAGAACATAAGTGGGAAAGCATCTCCATGGACTTTATTTCAGGATTGCCCAAAGTCCAAGGGTGAGATTGTTTATATGTAGTAGTTGATAGACTGACCAAGTTTGCACATTTCTTCTCGATATCATCAGACTACTCGGCAGCTCAAGTAGCTGAGTTATTTTTCAGGGAGATCTTCGGGTTACACGGGTTACCTAAGACCATTTTCAGTGATCGGGATAGCAGATTCACGGGTGCCTTTTGGCAGGAACTGTTCAGATTGGTGGGGACCGAACTGGCTACTAGTACAAGTTATCATCCCTAGAGTGATGGGAAAATGAAAATAGTCAACAAGTGGATCGAAGGATATTTAAGGAACTATGTAGCAGGGCAGCAGCGAACCTGGATCAAATGGCTACACCTAGGGTGTTAAATTTTCATATGCTTAGCTAAGACATCAGTATTTCATTTCATATTCATAAAAAAAGAATATAAATAGGATCACTGAAATATAGACAAGCACAACCATACAAAAGGAACACAAGGATTTATCCTGGGAAAACCCTAAAGGGAAAAACCCGGCAAAAGGTTCCTCAATATAGATGCCCCAAAAAGATAAAAGATAAAAGATAAAACCAGCAAGGAGATCAAAGCCTGATCCTCCTCCTTCTCCAACTACTTCTCTTCTCCACTAATGCGCTACACAAGTGAGAGTGTGTGTCACAAATGAGGAGCACTACACCTCTATTTATATTCATCCGTTCACTTAAGTTAACTCATTTGTCATGTAGGCTCGAGTTACACATGTTGGCTCAAGTAACCACACTGGGGTGCTAATGACCCACCTTTACAATTATACGGGACTGCCTCATGAATCTTCTTCGTTCTTCCGATTAGGAGCATCGGAGTACAAAGTAATACAAGTGGTTCTCCTGGTAGGACCATCAGGGAATACAAAGAAATACATATAGAATATTCTTCGAAGTTACAATATATCAACACTCCCCCTTAACGAGAAGGGTATTCTATAACAACAACAACAACAACAATAATAGGAGAGAGATAGAGGACATCATCAACATCATCAGGGTGATACATCTATAAATCATTGGAAGCTTTTCAACATCATGTAGTCTTCATCTTCAATCTTTAGTCTTCAGCATCATCAGTACTTTGACCGCTTCAATCAGCAACATCTTCAGCATCTTGACTCTTCAATCAGCAGCAACATCTTCAGCACTTTGACCTTTCAATCAGCAACATCTTCAGCAACATCATCTTCAACACTTTGACCTTTCGATTAGCAACATCATCTTCAACACTTTGACCTTTCGATCAGCAACATCTTCTTCAGCACTTTGGCCTTTCGATCAGCAACAACATCATCATCATACTTTGATCTTTCGATCAGAAACATCATCATGAAAACATAATCAAAACATCAACATCATCATCATCAAAATACCATCATCATCATACTCTGATCTTTCAATCAGAATCATCATTATTATCCGCCTCTGATCTTTCAATCAGAAACATCATCAACCGAACATCATCATACTCTAACATCAACTCATCATCATATTCTGATCTTTCGATCAGTACGTCATCATCATCATACATTGATAATACGGCATCATCATCATCAGGATATCATCATCATCACATTCTGATCTTTCGATCAGAAACATCATCATCATCATCGCATTCTGATCTTTCAATCAGAAAACATCATCATCATCAGCAACATCATAATCATAAGCAACTTCTGATCTTCCGATTAGAAAACATCATCATCATCATATTCTGATCTTTCGATCAGAGAACATCATCATCAGCAACTTCTGATCTTTCGATCAGAGAAACATCATCATCGCCATATTCTGATCTTTCGATTAGAGAACATCATCATCGTCAACAACAGCATCATCATCATATTCTAATCTTTCAATCAGAGAACATCATCATCATCAGCAACTTCTAATCTTTCGATCAGAGAAAAATCATCATCATCATATTCTGATCTTTCGATCAAAGAACATCATCATCATCAACAACAGCATCATCATAATATTCTGATCTTTTAATTAGAGAACATCATCATCATCAGCAACTTTTGATCTTTCGATCAGAGAACATCATCATCAGCAGCAACATCTGATCTTTCGATCAGAAACATCATCATCATCATCACACTCTGATCTTTCGATCAGAAAACATCATCATCATCAACAGCAACCCACAGTACAAAGACAAAGAAGTCTTTGGATCTCTTTTGGACTCAAAAATCCAAGGATGATGCAATCCTATCACATTCTCAACAACCGAGGTCACCGAATCCGTTCTAAACTGAGGTTCAAGGATGATGCAATCCTGCCACATTCTCGATGACCGAAGTTACACCGGATCCATTATGAACTGAAGTTCAAGGATGATACAATCCTGCCACATTCTCGATGACCGAAGTTACACCGGATCCATTCTGAACCGAAGTTCAAGGATGATACAATCCTGCCACATTCTCGATGACCAAAGTTACACCGGATCCATTCTAAACCGAAGTTCAAGGATGATACAATCCTGCCACATTCTCGATGACCAAAGTTACATCGGATCCATTGTGAACCGAAGTTCAAGGATGATACAATCCTGCCACATTCTCGATGACCGAAATTACACCGGATCCGTTCTGAACCGAAGTTCAAGGATGATACAATCCAGCCACATTCTCGATGACCGAAGTTACATCGGATCTGTTCTGAACCGAAGTTCAAGGATGATACAATCCTGCCACATTCTCGATGACTGAAATTACACCGGATCCATTCTGAACCGAAGTTCAAGGATGATACAATCCTACCACCTTCTCGATGACCGAATTTCACCAGATCCGTTCTGAACCGAAGTCCAAGGATGATACAATCCTACCACCTTCTCGATGAACGAAGTTCACCAAATCCATTCTAAACCAAAGTCCAAGGATGATACAATCTTTCCACCTTCTCGATGACCGAATTTCACCGGATCCATTCTAAACCGAAGTCCAAGGATGATACAATCCTGCCACCTTCTCGATGACCGAAGTTCACTGGATCTGTTCTGAACCGAAGTTCAAGGATGATACAATCCCACTACATTCTTGATGACCGAGGTCACCGGATCACTTCTGGACATTTGTCCCAGGATGATACAATCCCTCTTCATTCTCGAAGACTGAGGTCTCCGGATCACTTTAGGGAAAGTGCCCAGGGATGATACAATCCCACTGCAACATCAATACTCCCCCTTTCGGGGAAGGTCTTTCCGAACCACACCAAGCTTGTCTCAAAATTGTTTGAACTTTACTCGGGACAAAGGTTCCGTCAACACATCATCATCTACATCTTCAGTATGTGAATATTGAACTATCACCATCTGTATCTCCAGTATGTAAATATTGAAAGCATCATCATCTATATCTTCAGTATAGAAATACTGAAAGCATCATCATCTCTATATTCAGTATAGAAATATGGAATCACCATCATCTCGATCTACAGTATGTAAAAACATCATCTATATCTTCAGTATGGAAATACTGAAGCATCATCATCTCCTTCTTATCTCATATGTAGAAATACTGGATTTCTATGTGTTACGACGGAACACAGGGGTCTCTGTCATCACAACTCTGGTTATCACATAGAATCACAGTTAGTGTCCAAATCTAGGTTGAATAATCCTGACATCAACTTCTGAAGCCATATGGCTTCACAACTAGTAGAGTAAGCTACTAAATATTTTGCTTTGGCTGTGCTTAGAGCAACACTAGACTGCTTTCTGTTAAACCATGAAATCATAGCAGATCCCAGACTATAACATCCACCTGATGTACTTTTTCTATTTGAGATACTTCCAGCCCAATCTGCATCTGTGTAGCCATACAATCTATACTCATGGCTACCATCATAGTATAGACCAAGGTCTATAGTCCCTTTTAGATGTCTCACCACATGTTTTGCAGCTACTAGGTGAACCCGGCTTAGTTGAACAAGATATTGACTTAAGGTGTTCACGGCAAAACAAATGTCTGGTCTGGTATTTGTTAAGTACATCAATGACCCAATGATCTATCTGTAATGAGTCGCATCCACTAACCCTGATGAATTATCAGCTAACAATTTCAGGTTGGAGTCCATGGGTGTGGCCATGGCTTTGCATTCCAACATATTGAATCTCTTCAATATCTCTACCACATACTTTCCTTGGTTGCGAAAGATTTCTTCTGAACTTTGCCATACTTCCAGACCTATGAAATAATGCATTAACCCAAGGTCTTTCATCTCAAATTCTTCTGCTAGTTTCTTCTTGCTTTCCATGATCTGTTTCTCATTCCCTGTCAAGAATAAGTCATCCACATATAATAACAGGATGACAGGTTCATCTTCTACAACCTTGGGATAAAGGTTAGGATCAGCTCTACTCTTGGTAAAGCCCATAATTGATAGGAAATTTTCTATCCTTCCATACCAAGCTCTGGGAGCTTGCTTCATGCCATAGAGGGCCTTGTTCAACTTACATATATGAGTCCATATGCCTTCAACTTCAAATCCTTGTGAATATTCGATGTAAAACTCTTCCCCAATCATACCATTAAGGAAGGTTTTGTCTTTACTTCATCATGGAAGCAACTAGGAAGTGTACCTTGCTTTCTGGAGTAAGTGTCTCTTCAGAATTAATTCCCTCTTTCTTATAGAAACTTCTAGCCACAAGCCTTTCCTTACTTCTATCAACAACATATTTTATCTTGATTTCTGGTTTGAGTACTATATCCCAAACATCATTCTAGTATTCTTTCATCATAACATCTTCCATGAGTTCGTCTTGTTAGATCATCAACATATCCTAGTCTTCTACATTCAACTTTGAAGGTTGGAACCCACTTTACTCTTGGTAAAGTCTCGATCCATCAGGAAGTTGTCCATCATGTCATACCGTGTCGAACTCAGATATCTTCTGTAGTCACTCCCCCTAAAGTGGAGTATTATCTTCCTTCTTCATTCTGTACAGGTGATTCTATGCTTGATATATACTGGTCAATAGAGTATGTCATCTCATAGTCTATTCTTTCTGAGGCAAATCACAATTCTTGCTTTGTACACTTGTTCTTGCAGATCCATATGGAAGATACTATGTACTTCCCATTATGTCTCGAAATCATATCATATACATCATTCCCCATAATCAACTGTTATTCTTTGATCATAGCTTCTTTCATAGCATTCTTTTCTTCATCTTGAGTTATCTCTCATACCCATGGTGGTCTTCATCCTTCAAGGTGGATCTATCGCTCTCTGAAGCTCTTTCTTTCGTCATGGTGTCTCTGACCCTGGGAGCTTTAGATTCATGTTTATTGAATTGTCATCACTTGTTCTTCAGAACAAGTCTCATCCTTCTTTTCTTTTAGGAGGTTGTATAGGACCTTTCCTACAATTCAAATGCACCAGTTGCATGGTTAGAACTACATATGCATAACGAAAAATTATTATGCACCATGCAACTATTTAGCCAATACAACATTCATCCATATCTCACAAAAACTTTCTATATTCCTTCCATCTCTACCATGACATCATTGAGATTGTGCGCTAATCCAATATGTCAGCAAATAGGTTTCATTCTAGATAAGTAACAATGGATATTTGTATAGACCCATGAGATACTTACCCATCACATGCATGCAAACAACACATCAACTGAATATAATCAAATGCATAACAAAACAATATCATTAAATGACAATTGAATACTTCTCTTTTGTTTGTTTCATGGGTAGACTCCTTCTTGATCAATCTGCTTCATCATCTTCTTCATCCATGAAATCATCATTTCTTATCCAAATGATAAGATGGATAAGAGGTTCGTCAAGAATTGAGTTCTTCATATTCCTCATCGCTTGAGGGATCTTCTTTGAATGGTGAGAGCTTAATCTTCAATTTGCTCCCATCTTTCTTCTTCTCTTCTTATGAGACGAGCTTCTTCTTCTTCCCAGAGTCAACTGAAAGTAATCACTTCCTTTTCGCACACATTCCTCGCATGAATGAATCCCATGATCCTGGGAGGCCATTCAAGGTGGCTATCACCACTTTTGCATTCTTTTCTTCTTCTACCGCTTCAAGATGTTATGCATTCTGTATCTTCACATTCTTCAACTGTTTTCTCAAATCCATCTTCTGAATTATGTTCTTATCTTCAAGCAGCTTGATCAAGGAATCAAACATCTTCGGTGTCTTTAGGGAAGACACTTTTTGTACAAATTGATTCGTGATTGAATCAACAATGATCTTGTTGGCCTTGATCAATTTCTTCTTGTGTAAGGCTTTGAGGCTCATCTCCCTCTAGAACTGGAACCTCTCTACTCATGTAGGTGTCCAATTCATTTTTTTCAGAGAGATCAAATACTTCCATTCTTGAAAGTTTTTAACTTCACCAAGCTTATCATCAAGCTGATGTGATAGATCACTTTGAAATGAGAACCTCAAATGCA
Organism: Pseudotsuga menziesii; assembly: GCA_001517045.1. Taxonomy (NCBI): domain Eukaryota; kingdom Viridiplantae; phylum Streptophyta; class Pinopsida; order Pinales; family Pinaceae; genus Pseudotsuga; species Pseudotsuga menziesii. The sequence continues at coordinate 270,918 of LPNX011006703.1, forward strand.
AATAGCAAAAGATTAGATCTTACCGATTTGAGGTGTCCGCCCTACTTCTGGAGCTGGTTGATCTAGGGTTTGTCAGAGAAACCCTAATTTTCAAAACTTGGAATCTATCAGATATGATTGGATATAAAGATATATCTCTTCAAATGGAGCTGTCCAATGTACTCCTTTTCTGAAAACAATGGAGGGAAGCTCCCGGAACAGGAAGCCCTAGTTTTCCAATTTCTTCTACAGAAATGCTTGTTACTATTTCTATGATATCTTCGAAATTACTACTCCTCTGTGTCTAAAATTTCACAATGAGGTAACCTAGAATTTCCCTGATCCAACACCACATGTTTAATCAGAATTGGTTTCACTAATTGGGATTTATGATCATTTTACCAAGGTGACCTATTACAGGACTGTTCAGAACAGTGAAGTTGTACGGCATGCCACGTGTCACTGGTTCATCTTCAGGTTCTGAAATTTGGACCACAGAAATTAAAGCCCATGAGTTTTATGGAAAATCTTTAGGAATTCCATTTGGACCTCTGTATCCCATGCTACATCAATTATCTCTAGGTGTCATATTTAGGGATGAATTCTGGAAGAGGATAAGACCCTAACTTGGAGGGATCATATCTCCCAGAATATAGCGAATCTGAGGCTGAATTTTGGATACAGTGTAAATCAGGATTTTATCTTTGGCCTCTGCAATTGTCAGCTCTTTATCCTTCTCCAATCTCAGTATATAGCGAATGTACCAACACTTAGCAGTTTTAGTATTTAGGGTTTTTCCAGATCGGGGTCAAACTAGGGTTTGACTTTTTCGGAGTTTCACCCAACCAAATTTCTTGATCCAGGTCGCTAAAATTCGATTTTGATGAGGAGAAAAATCTTATACTGGGCTCACTCAAAAATTCCTCTTCTGTAGAAAGCCCTAATTTTCCGCACCAAAACTGAAAATGCTCGAAATCGAATTCTGCTTCGACAGAAAGATGCGCCCTTCAATGGAGAGTCAGTCTAGCCTTCTTTTGCTGATCGATTGTGGATAGAGACCCAAAAAATAAGAAGCCATAGCTTCTATAGCTACACAATGTCTTCTTTCAGGGTGGCTCTGATACCATGTTAAATTTTCATATGCTTAGCTAAGACATCAGTTTTTCATTTCATATTCATAACAAAAGCATATAAACAGGATCATTGAAATATAGACAAGCACAACCATACAAAAGGAACACGAGGATTTATCTTGGGAAAACCCTAAAGGGAAAAACCCAGAAAATCTTCCTCAATATAGATGCCCCATAAAAGATAAAAGATAAAACTAGCAAGGAGATCAAAGCCTGATCCTCCTCCTTCTCCAACTACTTCTCTTCTCCACTAATGCGCTACACAAGTGAGAGTGTATGTCACAAATGAGGAGCACTACACCTCTATTTATATTCATTCGTTCACTTAAGTTAACTCATCTGTCATGTAGGCTCGAGTTACACATGTAGGCTCAAGTAACCACACTGGGGTGCTAATGACCCACCTTTACAATTAGAGGGGACTGCCTCATGACTTTTATTCATTCTTTCGATTAGGAGCATCGGGGTACAAAGTAATACAAGTGGTTCTCCTGGTAGGACCATCGGGGATGACAAAGAAATACATATAGAATATTCTTCGAAGTTACAATATTTCAACATAGGGGAGTATTGCTACAATACTACCTATCACATGTCTATTAGGATGACTCCTTTTAAGGCATTATATGGTTACGAGGCCTTAGACTATGCATATTTGGCATTTGGAGATAGTAGGGCTCCTAAGACTAAGGATTGGATACAGGACAATCAGGACATTCTGAGAATATTGAAGGAGAATTTACAAACAACCCAGAATCAATAAAAGTTGTATGCCGACAAACACAGGATCGAGTGGAGCTTTGAGGTAGGGGATTTAGTATACTTAAGGCTCCAGCCTTACAGACAGTCCTCACTTAAGAAGAAAGGAGCAGAGAAGTTAAAACCCCGCTTCTATGGACCATATAGAATAATCAGGAAGGTGGGAGAGGTGACATATGAACTAGAACTTCCATAGGAAAGCAAAATTCACAATGTGTTCCATGTATCTAATCTAAAGAAGACCCTTGGGCAACACATTACTCCATCTACTGAATTGCCTCATTTAGATGATGAAGGACTGCTGATACTGATTACCAAACGGATCATACAGGCTAGAGAAAGGAAGCTCAAGAACAGGGTAATCAGAGAATACTTGGTTCAATGGAAAGAACTACCACCAAGGATGCCACTTGGGAAGGTGAACAGGTATTGCAGCATCCCAGTTTGAAATTGCTTGAGGACAAGCAATCTCAAGCGGGGAGGACTGTAATGTCCTCTTTCGATTAGGCCTTGAGCCCCAAAACCGCTAACCTATGTGATTCCTGTGGGTTCGAGTGGTTACCGATAGCTAGGGAATCAGCTAAGGACTGATGCCATCCATAGAAGATCTAGGGCATCATCATTAGGTCAAGAAGGGCCACCGGGGCCAAAGGCCACCTTCGTGCATGCCATCCAAGCATTATTTAATGATGCATGCACTCTTTAAGTCTCCATCCGCATGCATGCAAGTCAACTGCAAATTAGAAGATAAAGTGACCTAATTAGGTCAAATATTAGGGTTTTCACAGTTGAAAGTTATAAAATGAGGATAAAGCGAAAGGAGACTTCACTTTTGATGATTATTATTTTGGGAGCTCTTGGATAGCAGTACAGCATGCCGCACAATAGTTGGGGTTGGAGACGGAGTCTTTAGCTAACAGGATTTCGGCAGTGAAACATCTGTCCTAGTCTCATTCAGGGTAATCCATACAGGTTCACCATTTTCTCTTACATTCATTCATAAGTTATCCAGTATATGGTATAGATCATTGCAGGGACACGTGTGCATCTGTAAGGGGGGTTTTTTAGCCAGAAATCCCTAATCAGTTGTTGGGCCTTCAGATCTCAGCTTTACTCCAAAACTCAGGCACCATTCTCATCAGCAACATCATACTCCGATACCCGGTGATTATCAGATCCGTCCATGCTCATCCGGAGAAGTTACCAGCTATTTCGGGATCAAGGGGGCGTGAGCAGCTGCCTCTCTGGAGAAAGTCACTATTCTACCTAGAGACATCAAAAACTCCACATGTACTAGGCATTCTCTCCGGCACGGGAAGGCTATCAACCCTGCAAATCGGCAGCGTCATCGGACACCTCCTTCACTGAAAACGTCACCCTTTTCTGACTTGGGTTCTTGCTGTTGGGGTTTCACCAGAAGTGGAAGATATCTAGCCATCTTCGATTCAGTTCTTGGTGCTTGCATACTCTCTCAGGAGCAGTCTAGTCGGCTTATTAGTGGCAAGTGTTCATTCTATCTCACAAACCCTAACCCTAATTTTTGCTATAAAATAGGGATTTTTGCATGGCAGTTTGCATGCCCAGTTGTATCAGCATATTTTCTTAGAAATAGAAAATATCGGGATTTGGGATCCCTCTGGGGTGTTTCTAGGTGTCCCCTCCATGGGAGGGGACGCCCATAAGCCTCGTCGTGATTTTCATATTTTCCAATGAAAATAAATGCAATTTAATTTTTTTTAAATGTGTTATGGGGATAATGCTCCCAAGCTCAAACGTCTTGCTACTCGCTTATTGTCACATATTGCTAGTTCTTTTGTAGCTGATAGGAATTGGTCCACATATACCTTCATTCATTATATTAAGAGAGAAAATTACCTCCGGGAGAGCACATAAACTAGTTGCAACACATAGTTCCCTATGTCTTGCAAATAGGAAGACACCAGATTATCAAATGGGAACAACGAAACGATGGGATGTGAATCCATAGGTGGATGCACCGATTGATGAGGAGGATGGACCAAATGAGATGTGACATGGTTTGGTTGGTGTGTCATTGGTTATAGATGAGTGTGACTCAAACTCAGATAGTGACACTTCCATTGATGGTATTGATGCCTTCATGTTGCAGATGGATGTAGAGGACCAGTCAATGGAGCACACTCCTTTATCCTTATTTGATCATGATGTTGATTCATTTCAACTTTTTTTCATTGTTTCAGTTTTGACTCTAGATAGTAGATATTGACAAGAATCCTTGACTCTTTACTATTTTTTGAGAAATTTTAATTTACTATTAAAATTTTTCCTATTTCATCATTCTAACTCTCGTGTTCATTGTTCAGTATCTATTTGACTATTTCAAACTTCAACATTTATTGCATTATCTTTTACAAATTTGAAATTTGATATGGTAATAGATGTACATTCCATAATGAGGAATTTAGTTTTTAGTTTTTATATGGTAATAGTTATTTTTGGGATTTATCATTTTTTTATGACTCCAACATCCCTTGTTTCCCCAAAATTCCCCTAAAATTTTGGGTGGCTTCCACACGCCCCCCTTGTGTGTTTCCTTGATCCCAAGCTCCTTGTCCAAGAAACTCAATGGAACATTGAAGATGATATCACTGCAGAACTTTTCCATATCACAACTATATGAACACGATAGAGTAATTGTCTTAGTTTTCAATGATGAGAGGATTGGAGTCATGCCCAACAATAAATCAAGGTACACACTACGCTCTGAACATGGTTTTACCAAACACAAAGAATCAATGGATTCTCCTACACTAGTTAATGAAATTCATGACCTCCCAAGAATAATTACAATATAATGATTCCATTATAAGTTGTGAATTACCCATCTCGATGTAATCACATGATGGTCAATTTGTAAATAATCATGGATTACCCACCATGGCACAATTAGAGGGGGGATTTAATGCACTCAATAGAATATTTTATACAGGTCGAATGGATCACATGGGGTCATTTCCAAAGCAACATTTTTAAAACCAAGCATCTGAGAGCTAATAAATACAAGGCACGAATCCACGAAAGGGCACCTTTTATTTGTTTTATTTCTCAAATTTGCATCTAAATCAACATAGTAAATTTGTGCATTGGCATTTTGATTTCATGTAAATATAAATTCCCTCATGAGGCATAACAATGTGTTGAACTATGTAACTATCACAATGCCATTACAAAAACCATAGGGTTTAGTTTTGAATCTATTTAATGTTTATACTAAGTAGTTTTGAATCTAGTTAATGTATATGCCAAATCAAACCTCTCTATATAAGCAACGACCCAACAATTGTATGGGGGGGATGGATACAATGTAGAAGTTAGAAATTTTTGGAATAAAACATGGAGTCCTTCACACTGCTATTTTGAAATTTCTATGATGTTCACTATGAGTTTATCCTCATGGTAATTTAAGTTTATTGTTGTAGAAAATCCCAACATCTATCTTTCTAGAGAGGCCCCGCTATAGAGAGTAGGATCTATGGGTTATTCTATGTTTTGTAGAGTACATGTTGTAGCTTAGCATTTTACATATATGTAGATAGTTGTTTATTAGAATACATATTCATTCGATTCTTGTAGCTTAGCTCATATTTAGTATCCACTACAAAATGGTTGTAAATCTAGTTTCACAAACAGCGAAATAAGGGGAATGAGACTTGTTACTAGATTTAATTATTGGTAATCCCAACTAAAGTAGCACCACCAACCAAACTAGTGAACAATCAAAGAATTTTTTAGTTCAATCATTTTGAATGCATGTCTTTAAATTTCCTTTACATTTCGGTAATTATAATGGCTTGTTTGTTTATTTCATGTAAGCTCAATTTCCTTCCCAGTATTTTCCTTTCCATAGTAGCTAGCCGACCATTAATGGGAGTGGTGATTCATGGAAAAAGGAATTATTTAGATCATGCGAAGAGATTACCTAGTGATAGAAGGGTTCCCATTCGCATGATCGGTGTTCAAGTACATGGGACACTGCAAAGAGCGATTGAGATAGCCTTTAATTTATGAAGTGTGGCATGATGCAATTTATTTTCATAGAAGCATGTAGAAAACCAAATGTAAATAATGAACCTGGATTTTGCACATATAGTGCATGACATCTTGTAAGTTTCTCTCAAACTTCAGATTGATAAGTAAATGCATTGTCTCTTTCATTGCTCTTTTTAGGGTAATAAATTAACTCATCATATGTGAACAATCCTCTTCCCATGAACTATGAAACTTGTTCATAAATTATTTCACAATCTTCTTGGATTGATAAACAATACAAATGAATCCCACTTTGCACATTTACCCCAATTAATCCAATTGACTCTGGTGTACTAAGAAAGTCATACCCCATGAACTTGAACTTATAATTAGGCCTTAGTCCTTGAAGTTGCGGGCCAAAAATGTTATTTTCCAAATTTTATTGGTTCCAAAAGATTGCGATCTATTCCAATTAGCATATAACATCAACTATTTTGTGCTTAGATAAGGGTTTTGTCTTCTCTTGCTCTAATTTTTTTTGGAAGCTCTCCAAACTCATGGTAGATTTGGAGTTGATAGTGAACGTATTTCCACATTTCATGTCAAAGGAATTCTATCTGGATGTTAGAATTACTATTCGTGTGTACAAATGTAAGGGACTAGAAAGAATATTTTTACTTTTCCAAGACACTATCACTATTGATGTTGTAAGAATTCCTTAATCTCACATATAGGATTGTGGCCTATTGGGCATGCCACCACAACCTTTTTTTATATCCTTGAGACAATGAGGAGAATATACATATATTTTTGGGCATGAACTCATGAAAATTGTTGTCTTCCATTTTTACCACTTGTTGTTCTGCTAGAAATGGTTTTTTTTGTAACACTATAAAGTTTCCAGATGTCGTCCATGCTTTGAAGCCCAATCAAAAAGCCATATTCACAAGGCATGATGTATCATGCATTTCTTTTTTTATCTACTAGAAAGCTCCCATATGCTCACATTTAAGTTTGATAATTGTGGAATCATATCTGACTTTACGCAAGTTGTTAAGGAAATAATCGACGGGAATCTTGAGGAGCTCATAGGGATCCTCCATCAAAGGTAGCTATCAGAAATAAAGTCTAGTGTTATCTCATGGATGAATATTATTACAAGTTGTGCTAGAATGGTCATTGTCATAATTCCCTTGAGAGATTTTGTGAAATGGAATTGGTAGGTATAAGATAATGTCAGCTCATGGAATGCCATGATCACAACTTACGCCCAAAATAGCCATTGGGATGTGGCCTTGGGTTTCTTTCATAAAATGCAAATTGTAGGCTTGAAATCTAATGTAGTTACAATTGCAACTACACATACTACCTATGCCAACTACCGGCTAGTTCAAAAACTAGAGTAAAACCCAACATGAATGATGAGACATGAGAATAGACACCAAAGAAAAAACAATCCATATGATTAGTGTCTCTTCTTCACATTGAAAGACAATTAAAGAATGAAGAAATTATAATGAACCAGTTATTGAAGATGGTATGCTAGATTCATTCAAACAATTGGCTACCTCTACTCCTTTCTCTTTGTTTCCTTTTATTTATATATCTTTATCTCCAAAGAGAATAGTTAGAAATTATCCCAAACATGTTGGTTGAGGTAAGTAACAATGGGCTAAGTGAATTGTGATATTATCCCCATAACATCAACCCCCATCTGTAGGTTTATCTTCATCTTTGTAATCCACAAGCCAAGGTAACACCATATTTTACTTTGCAATTACGCCACATTAACCTTCGTGAGTCATATTCCACATGTAACTTAATATCTATTCAAGAAGAAGACCCCATGAATAAAGCCATGATTAAAAATAAATCTCCTCGGACATATAAAAATGAGCAATAGTTATCTTCTCTATTGCCATTAGTGTAGAAGGTACCTCCAACTTTCCATCTTTGTCCACGAGTCACTAATCCACTCCTGAACTTTGAGAAAAAAACATGTTGCAAGTAGTAAGAAATTATATGCACATCTAGAGTAATGTCACTTGAGAGTCAAGACATAGTTTGCAAAATTCATAATGATTTCGTCTAATTTCTAGTACCTTTTGACAGTGAGGAATTGAATGTTCTAATTTTACTATCAACAGGTTTATTACAAGAATGTAATAAGTCTTTATAATTATTTTTTAATCAATACTTACAATGTTTTCCCCATTCATTTTATACATTTGTTTTTCCATATCCACCTCTCATACGATGGTGTGCCCTCACAAGAGAGCCATTAATTAGTGGACGTTTTTATGGCTGTCAAGGGAGGATGGGTGGTCACACTCTCTTATAAAGAGCGTATGAAAGATCCCACATCTTGATAGGTGGTTTTCAATGATTGACACTTGGTTAAAGGAAGCTCATTCACACTTCCATTTGTATAACACTTATGTTTTTTCGTTCGAATGTACATGTATGAACTTACAGTAGCATTGGTAAGCTTCATCTTCAACAAGTCTGAACTCATAGTATCAATGGTAAGCCTCATCCTCAACCCTTTTTCATGTGCCATTTTTTTTTACCTAGAAGAATAAATTTTTCTAAGAAAATCAAGATATTGAATTCTAGTGGGCCCATGCAGTCAAAGAAGAAAGGGTATGGATTCAACTGATGTAATCACAACATGTTTCCATGCATATACATTAGCAATATTTTGGGGAGATTACAAATGCAAACTTTTGTCTTTTCCCTTCCTCAACTTATGCCTTGAAGATTACACCAGGAAAATGCTAGACTAGCATAAAATTGTTGATAAATGCGAAAATCAAATTCAAGCATCTCTAGAAGCTACCTTTTTTCCTCATCCTCATAGAAACCTACAAGAAGATGATAGAAAATAGTAATCCCTTATTAATATATGAAACAAGATATATCCATCATGCATTTATTCAAAAACAAGTACTAAAAGAACTTGAATGCTTATCAAGATCTCCAAACAATGCTTTGAGTTTTCCCTTAAAGTGCACACCTTGGCAACTTGACTTAGAGACACTAATGTCTGACCTGCTTTGCCTTGGAACTCCACTTCCATACAAATGGAATCAAAGTGTTTATATAAATGACCTGTTTCCTACTTCATTCTACATGCACCAGGGTGTTATCTCTTCCAAAATGAGGACCTCATTTTGTAGCATGGATGTGCCTTGATATATATATGTCTCAACCTAATAAAAAAAGCTTTAATACAACATTCTAATTCCTACTTGTTCATAGCTGGGATGGTATACAAAGTGAATTACATGGTTTTAAGGTCCTTAGTCTGAGTCATTCCTTTAAGGTTGTTTTTTCTTTAAACTCTTCAATTGAATTTTGTAGTTATACATTGTAGCAGACACAAGTATAAAGCTAAAAGTGACCATAAGTTTAAAATTTTGTTCAAGGACCGTACTAATAGACAACATGATTGAGAAGCTACTAGTCTTCACCAGAAACTCATCCAAAATAGTTGGAAATCATCCACAAAGCATGGTTGACATGTAGATAAGATGATATAGATAATTCTATTAATGTCCAATGAATGACGACAAAAGTGGGTAAATGGGACTAAAATATTATAATCAGTGTAATACATAGTGGGAGTGCACAAGCAAAACATATAGCTACACTAACAACAACATGAAAAGATCTATTGTATAATAAAAAAGCTACAAAAAAATAAAAGGCCGGTTCAAAGAAAGAAAGATGGAGAGACATAAAATGAGTACATGAGCAAAAGACATGTCAAGAACATGTCAAATGATGTTGGAACTAGAAAGGATATATTGAAGAGATAAGAGACAAGTTGTCTACTCATTTGTGTCCTCAATCACCATGGAGGGGTGAATGAACTGTAGAGATAGTTCAATAGGATGTACTCTAATGAGCATGTCACTATATTTAATCAGTGATATCCTACAAAACTATACATCAGGGTTTAAGAAGTTCCCAAAAAAGGAATAGAAATTGAAAGTGCGTAAATTTTTCCACACTTGGAAGAAGAGCTATAAAGTTGCCAATATAGAAATCTGAATTAAAAAAAAAAAAGGAAAATTTTATGGTGACAACTTCTCCAAATGGCTATAGTTGATCGTTTGCTCATTTAGAAAACTATTAAAATAACGATTTTATCATCTCAAAATTTTAATTTTATTATGTTCACCAATAGCATCCACTATTATTTTACCTAAAAAGCCTATGTTTCTCTTTTTATGAACTTGATATGCCATCCAAACACAATTCACATATTTTTGTTGTTAACTATTTTATTATTAGATTTTCCAAGGCTTTCCTTGCCAGAGGATTCAAGTTTATGTCTACAGTAAGTTGTTTTAACAACACGAAGTGCACAGGGAAGATTATCATTGTATTAGTATTGCATTAAGTGTGTCCATAATATTGCATAGAGTGCATTTAATATTCCAAAGCTCATCTTTAGCAATAGGAAAACGCTTAAAGCATGTGAACATTTTCACTTCCCTCTTATGCACTTTGATAACTGATTGAAAATTCTCACATTGCAAGCATTTAAAGAACTTTACACAATAAATGCAAACACTCTATAAATTGCACTCGAGATAGGAGTAAATGCAAACACATAATGTTTATCGATATAGGAGTCATATTTCCTTATCCATTGAGTTTTTATCATGCAGCCTTTTTCCAGCTTACCGGTGATAAGCCAAAACCCACACATTAGGGATAAGCAAGCCTCCTCAAGAAGGCCACTGCACCCATATGTAAAAGAGTTTGACTTTGTACTATTGAAGTCGCTGAAATGAACCATTTGAAAGTCATACAATCTGTTGATTTCATGTTACATTTGATGATATTTAGAAAGATTCAAGTGCATTTCTTACCAAGTATTTTAAGCCCAATACTTTAAAGGGACGATAAAAAGGAACATTGTTCACTATACAAAAAAGGGGGATCATTTTGAAATAACTAATGGAATAGGGCTTAGATTTATATTTTATGACAATATTCTAAGCCCATGTATTGGAATAGGGCTTTAAATTTATATTTTGTTTCATTATTATTAGCCCTGGACAAAATAACTAGAGAATAAGATCTATGTAAAGCTACAGATTTGAACATTGAGAAGGTCATAACCAATATAAAAGACATTAGAAGTTGTTGAACATTGACAAGGTCATAACCAATATAAAATACACCTTACAACTTACAGGGAAAAATATTATAATCACAACAACAACATGTATATTTCTAAATAGAGATCAAACAATCTCATCTATCCTACCCATAACAAAAACAAGCTTTCAATTTTCTTTTCTTAGTAAAAGTCAAGCAAAGAAGTAACACATGATAATTCATATAATTCATAATGGGAAGGCTAACTCACTTGAGAAATGCTGTTGTCGCAAAGCAACCTTCTACCGAGCCTTTATTCAGTGGTTAGAGAACCAAATCTAGATGAACTAACCATCAATTATCAAATTAAGATAAAACCTGATGGAAGGAAAAAGAGCAACCATTGAAATAATCCATGGTAGACTTCTCTGTAGGACCACCAAACTTGAAGATAGTTGTTTCACCCTTATATAGTTGTAGGATTAGAAAAATAATTAAATTTTAGAAGTAGAGGGGGTGTGACACTGAATATCAAATGGGCCTTAACCCGTTAACACATATTGTTCAAACTCTGTGTCCCATTATTTATTACCTTGTCAGTCTGTGCAAGATAAGCTCCATGGATATAAGAAAAACGGCCCAGATTATCAGCTAAGATCCCTACATAATATTAATTGTCGTCAGAAATTGATAACTCAAAATAGCAAGGTCGTTGGCTCATAAGAAACCATCCTACAGTGTGTTATATCGAGTTTTAGTAGCATATAGTTAGATCACAGGCAAAGCATAGATACTACAGAGCAGAAAATAACAGATAACAAAGTATGCGTTCAATGAATTTTAAAAATAAAATTGCAGCAAGGTTCAATGACGCTGAGATGTAGCAAATTGATATTCTGGCACTACAGGATAAAATGTGAAGCAAAGCTCCATACTCAAGTGTTGAGCAGCCATACCACTAAAATTACTGTTGGTTTTTGAAAACTTATCATTATCTACATCTTCCTTTGCTTGACACTCCATTTGCAGTTTGGTTTCAATAAGTAATCATTGTTTTACAACCAAATAACATGCTGACTAATTTTCTATCTTCTCGACCCCTTCTTCATAGTCCAATATGAGTGAATTTGCACATCTGATAGCTGGAACTTTACCCTGGAATTTTGTTGATTCCCCATGTCATATAAAATCCAATCCTTAAAACCTCCACCTAATTTTCTATCTCCTCAACCCCTTCTTCATACTCCAATATGAGTGAATTTGTACATCTGATAGCTGCAAGTTTACCCTGGAAATTTGTTGATTCCCCCATGTCATACAAAATCCAATCCTTAAAACCTCCACCAATTCTAGAGCAGTTACAAAGAAGATTTATGGCACTTCAAACATCCTTTTAGTACTCTAACGCATTATTTGCATCCTCCGTTAGCTTTCCTAGAGCTTGGAACTCTTCTAAAGTTCATGAACTAAACTTTAAACCTCATCAATTGGTAGCCATTCCAGCCATTGTTCACACTTCGTTTCATAAACCACCTGAACAAAATTCCCACAGGGCATTTTTTTTCAAAGACCATGTGCTGCAATATGCCACAGCAGTGTCCACAAAAATTTCTTCACTGAACAAATGATCACACCATGCCTCTAAAATAAGACCTCTTTCTACCATCTTTGAAAATTTTAAGGCCGAGGGGAAAATGTTTTGGATTACTCTTCATGAGCTGAAATTACTCCTTAAAATAAGAATCTCCGATATTTTTCAGGGAACTCTCACACCTGTGTAGTGCGCAATCTACAAAATAACACATAAGAGGAGACGTGTTCAGTTCCTACAGAAAAGGAAGGAACTCTTTGGATCAAACTACGTGTTCGAGGAAACAATCTCAATAAGATGCAAATTATAAAGGACCCACTTGTAAACACTGAAAATTAGTACAGGTCCTACAAATAATCCAACCATTTATTTTCACCTACAATCTGCCATCTTCAACAAGTCCAAATATCAAGACCTTCAACTCTCCATAATCATAAACAGGAATAGCGCACATCCAAGGGCAACGTGACAAAACACCATTCAAATTTAACCACTTTTCATTATACATCTCTGCGGGTGCTATATATATCCAGGCTCTTGATCTGGTGAAACAATATCACCATTCCCCATTGTGAAAGCTGCACATTTTTTCATAAGATTTGCAGCAATGGCTTCACCAAGATTTCTCTAATGGTCCAGCAAAACCCTGAATATAAATAAGCCTGATCACCATCACAATGCATTACACCAAGAAGAACATAGGAGTGTAGCCATGTGATATTGTATGTTGTATCAACATTTACAGTATGATATACAAGGCCTTGTAACTGATCCCAAATATCCATATTTTCAAATTTCGCAGTTCTTAAATTGCCATCCAATTGCCAAATCATTATCTAGGCCTCTAGAAGTGAAGCGACTCTGAACTGCAGACTGAAACTTGAGATTGAAGAGAAACGAGGGAAGAAGCCTAAGAAATTGAAATTGAAATTGAATTGGAAAGGCTGCAAACCCATCACAAACAGCACTGCTCCAGCAAAGATTTAGAGAGCTAACTAATCCATAAGCAGTCCAGAAAATACCATGCATTGGTCTTTGTGAGTTCAGGAAAACATTAACTAGTTTTTGCCCAAAGTAACTCCATTTTCGTTAGATACCAGTGATAATTACCGAAACCCCAATTTCGGATGCTAGACAACTCTTCATCTCTCACCAATGCAGTTGGCAGTTCTGAGTTACAGTTCCACTTCAACAACTCAATTCTGGCTCCTATTGGTCCATATATATCAAATAAATCCATCCAAACAGATCCCCCTAAAATGGAGATTCACACGAGACTTTGCCAGAGTTATTGTCCAAGCCACATCGGACTGTACAAATTAGGAAGAGAATCTGAAAAATTCACAAAATTAAGGTAAATCAAGGCTGATGGATGCATTGAAAAAAGCAAGAATAGAAAGAAATTAGAAAACAAAAAAGCATAGCCAAAAAGCATGGGAGCGTTTTTTGCTTTTATCAGAGTGTTATAGCCAAAAGCATGAGAGTGTTTTTTGTGAAATGACTATTCAAGAGAGAGGGAGGCCAATGTATCCGTTGAAAGGAAGTATATATATACCATCAAATCTTACCGAAATTTTGCATTTACTGCCTCTGCCTCGGCCTCCCCTATCTCAGGTCTGGTGCAGTATTTCTTTGTGTGATTGGGCGTCTCAGTCTATATATGGTCTTTGTATGTGGCTTGAGTCTTTCTCTTTGTCTATGCGAGTGGCTGGTGTCATGTGTGTATGTGATAGAAGAGGATGCAATATTTGGATAATCCACTGCTGGAGCAAAGAATTAAAAAAAAAGGTGATTGAGCTGCTCAACCGTTACTGCTCTCTCTCAACAGTTACTGCTCTCTCAATACCAGGTGCACTTTATCAACAGAAACCATGCTTGTGCTTTCTTTCAATTCAGATACATTTTATCAACATTTTATCAAGAAGCTGGTGTCTTTGTCTTGCTCTCTTTAAAGTGGCTGGTGTCTCCCAATACCAGGTGCATTTTTTTTAAGGATAAGAAGCTCCATTTAGAAAGAATAAACAATGCTCTCTTCATTACAGAGGGATTACTCTCTTCAGCAATCCTGTGTCTAGTTTCTTTGGTTCAATTTTCTTCAACAATCCCGTGTCCAGTTTTCTTTCTGTTTGAAAAACAAGGGCCTAATCCTTCCATTTCAGCAAACCCTAGTCCTTCATGAAGATAGGCTGAATCTCTGTTTCTGTCTATTCTCTCTGTTTCTGCCCGTGTATTTATCCAGTGTGTTGTGGTAGCTTTAGGTTTAGTTTGTCCGCTCCGTTTTTTATTTTATTTTATGAATATGTTTGTATTTTTTTATAAAACATAGATATAAATATTAAGGTTTAGAGGTGTTTAAATTAAGATAAATGTTATATGCATAGTAATATTAGTTATATGCATAGTAATATAACTATATAGGAGATATTATGGTAGTGTCTATTCATTTAATAGATCTCAGGGTATGGGACTTACAAATTAATTTTCAATATTTTGTTAGAATTCTCAACTTACTTAAAACTCGTTTAAATATGCAATAGGTTGGGTGAGTAGTATGTACCTTATGCAATTTTAATTTTAATTTTAATTTCTTGTTAAGTTTGGGTGTTTTAATTTTAATTTCTTGTTAAGTTTGGGTATACCCAACTACACTTTCTCTTCACTTATTCAATTTGTTATTTTCACTTTTAAATAATTTTCTCTCCACTTATTTAATGTGTATTTATTATATCTAGGTGTTATGATGCAATTTATTTCTATGATTTATGTATGTGCCATTTTCTCTATTATTTTGTATAACTATGTGTTTTCTAATAAAATTATATATGTTTTTGTTAAATTTGTTCTTTAAATGGCATGATATGTGATTCTTTCTTCAATTATAAAATAGGTCTCATATATATGTTTACTATGTGAGTAAAGTTTTTATTGTTACTTAAATTATTATTATTTTATAGAAGGAAACGTTATAAGAGACTTTGTTTTAGTTTTTAGGGTTAGGAATAGGATTAGGCTTAGGATTCAAGGTTAATATTAGCTTAATTTAGACTTAATATTGAGGTTTAAGGATTTAGGTTTGATCTTAGGCTAGTGGTAGGCTAGGGTAGACAAACTAAGGAAAGGTAGGTTAGTCTATGTTAGGGTAAATGAAAGGTAGGTTAGCCTATGTTAGGGTAAATGAAGGTAGATTATACTAAGTAGTTTAAGGTAGGGTAGGGTTAGGTAGTATATGATAGGCTATGCTAGGGAGAGAGAGAGAGGGAGGGGAGAGGAAGAGGGGGAGAGAGAAAGAGAGGGAGAGAG
>LPNX011006703.1:287771-309688 GCA_001517045.1 Pseudotsuga menziesii
TAAAAATGGAACGATGTGAAAATCAAGCTCGATGATCTCATTGGGCCCGTTTTAAACTTTGAATAAGTGAATATGAAAAGGACTTGCTGGAAAATTTGAGCCATTTCCAAACCTAGTGAATGATTTTGGGGATGGGTTTATAAGAGAATCGTGCATGATTTGATAATTGAGGAATTTTTAATGTGTATAATTTTTGGGATGGGACCAATCAATGGATTGGGCCATCAAAATATTGGGGAAATTTCGAATATGTGTGAAATTTGATCGAGACATGTCTTGGGATTGGGCTATATTTCAACTTGGGGATCAATCCTATTTTGGATTAGGCCAATTTCTTAATAGGTTTAATTTACCTGACTGCCTCATTTGACCATAGAGACGACAAGGCACTCAAATTCCATATCTAAATTTAACATCCATGTCCAATTTCGTTTTTATTCAAATACATTTAATTTAACATTGGAAAAAAATAATTATGGTTCACCAAAATTAACAGACAACACAAGATTACTTGTAAACACACATGAACACAACATGAACACACATGTCATTCTAAGCAAATTTCATCCATATCAACATTTATAAACAATAATTTAAATAAAATGGAAACATGGAATTAAACCACTGCATTCATACTCAAATAGACACTTATATTTTAAGCAATTATTCTCTAATTGGTTTCATGTGAAGGACGTCCCTTCCATCCATAGGCGTTGTCAAGCCAAAAATTACTTTGACAAGCCACCCCTAAGTTGGGGCTATCAGTCCACAAGGGAAAATATTTCACTCAATCCCCATTTTCCCAGTTGAATTCTCATGCAACCCACTGGTGCCTAAAACCCTTCCATAGTTGTACCAATCCTCAATTCTCCTTCCCCATCAACCTACACAACATTAGGAACAAGTTCCCTTCTCTGAGTTAACAATCCCTTGGGCATCCTCTAGTTCCCTTCTAGAGATCTAGCATAGGCTGGACATGAATTCTTTTAATTTTTTACTCTAGGGCATGAGCTACATGCCAAGTTACTCTCTCACCAATTTACTTGGGTTGACAGCATGAAAAAATCATGTATCTCCATGGCATCTTCATTCTCTGAGACAGTATTTAGCTATGGCTTCCAAACGTGATGGCTAAAGAGTCAAATTCCAAATGGTGGAGAAGTGATGGACAAAAAAACTCCCTTCTATATTGAAAACTCACTTTTATAGGCATAAATCAACTTTCCATGTGGCCACTCCACATGGAACCAATTTTCCCACCATAATCCCTTTCTTAAGTTAATGAAATAAGGCTTAATCAAAGTATGGCTCTTAATCATATCTTAATAACTTGGTTTAATTTGCTAACCCTTAGGGAGATAAACTAAGGAACACTCCCACTTTCCCACTTGTGGACTCATATCCCCCAATCTCTTCTTCGTCCTTCTTCCCATACATCCATTTAGTAATTTTTATATTAATATAAAAGAATATACATCTTAACATAGTCTTGGTCATTTCAACCATTTGTTTCCAATTTTTATCATTTTGCATCAATATTTATAATTTTACATTGTGGGGTTAAACTGGGGTATTACACTTCCCCTTAATTTATGCATGTTCCTCAATGCATCATTGACACTATGTACATTTCCAAACATTTGGTAAAAACTTCAATATAGTTGCAGTTATGCCCACATCATTACATCCTCGAGCTCCCACATTGATTCTTCAGGACTGTAATGGGTCCATTGGACCTTTACCTTTTCGATGGTTGTTCCTCAACAAATTAACTTTTCCATCAAGGATACAGAGTGGATGTATCATAATATCTTCTTCTGGTTCCACTAGGAGCAAATTCCAATCAATTATGTGGCTAAGGTGAGGCACATATTTCTTTAATTAATACACATGAAATACATTATGCACACAAAAGCAAGAACACAATGCTAATGCATAAGCTACAGGTTCTATCCTATCCAAAATTTCAAATGGCCCATAAAATTGGGCTGCAAGCTTTGGAAAAAATCCTACTTTCAGAGAACTCTTCTTTAGTCTGACTTTAAAATACACATGATCACCTACTTTAGATTCTTTTACCGCTCTTTCCTTATCCCCATAACTCTTCTGTATGTCTTGTGCCACTTTCAAATTCTACTTGATTTTTACCATCTTCTCTTCCATTTCTCTAGGTAATTATGGACCAATTATTACTCTTTCAACTAGATTGTCCCAACTAATTGGAGTGTAGCACTTTCTTCCATAAAAGACTTCAAATGGACTCATCTTCAAAGAGGCATGATATTCATATTGTAAGAAAAATCTACCAAATACAAGTAATATTCCTATTTTAATGGTTGATCCATCACATACATTCTTAACATGTCCAAAATAACTTGATTGAATCTCGTATTCTACTCATCTATTTGAGGATGATATGTTGTTCTTAAATTCATATTTGTTTTAAATCCTATGAATAATCCCTTCCAAAAGTTTGAAGTAAAATTTAGATCTTTGTTTGAAACTATTTCCTTTGGTATCCCACGTAACATGGCAATCTCTTTCATATAAATTTATGTTATATTAGTTGCCTTATGAGTTGACTTGACTGGTATAAAGTGAGCTGATTTGGTTAATTTATCCACCACCGCATGATGGAATCATGTTGCTTTCTTGTCTTGGTCAATTTAGTGACGAAGTCAATGATCACCACATCCCATTTCTATTTAGGTATAGGCAATGACTGAAGCAATCATGCTGGATGTTTATGCTCAACCTTTACTTTTTGACATTCAATGGACCTTGCTATATAATCAAGAATATATTTCTTCAAAGTATCACTATCAACATAGAACCAAGTATCGCCAACATACAACCATTATCAACCATGTCTCACTACTAAAATAGGAAACAAAGTAAAATCAAAGTCCATATGTACCAATCCATATTTCACCTGTGTCATATACATGCATGCGATCTAAACAATCTGAAGGGCACTAAAACACCGATTTTGTTGTCCATCATGGGAAATATCATAAAATATGCTCTGGGTCATTTGCATGTTTGATGTTCAAGTACATTGGCCACTGTCAAAAGTGATTGAGCTAGCCCTTAATTTATAAAGAGTGGTGTTATGTAATTTCCTTTCATAGAAGCATGTAGAAAAATAGTTGTAAATAATGAACTTGGATCCTACACATATACTGCATGACATCTAACAAGTTTCTCTTGAACATTGAATTGATAAGTAAATGCATTGTCTCTTATGTTTCTCTTTTTAGGGTAATAAATTAGCTCATCATTTTGGTTCCTTTTTCGAGGAGATGTCAAAGGCACAATAAGTATATGTTTGCACTAGTTTTTAGGAAAGACACATAGTAAGGGGATCAACGAGAAGAACTGTCGACTACCCTCTTTGTCAAATCTCGTACGTCGTGTGATGCATTTAAATTAGTTCATAGAGTTGCATGAATAGAATTAGAAGACCCACAAGGAATATTTTGTGGCACAATAAGAGCCACCCAAAGCACTAACCATTTTTCAAGAACACTGGTAAGAGGAGGTTCATGAGTAAACTTCAGATTCTAGTATGATTCAATGATTTATAATGAAACAATATGGTTTCCAAAATGGTTATGTTAGGTTCTCATTCTCTTTTTCATTATCCCAAGTTACTATATGCAGAGTGAGACACTCAGTCATTTCAAGGACGTTTATAATGTTAGGTTCTCACTCTATCCTACCACACTTAGAACCATATGTCATCATCTTCATACTTTCTCTCATTTCTTTCTCACACTCAATGTTTTTATCAAATTGGATCTCCAACCAAGCCATGGAAATTATTCCCACTCCAAAAACCCCAACACCAGCCTTGGCAACATGGTTGGCAAGGGCCTCTTTTTGGTACATACCCCAACAACCAACCCACCTCCATAGATCCCTACGCTACCCTTGAACAATCCTCCAGAAAAGGCCTCATACCTTCCTGCTCATTCCACACCTAACCCACTCAATAAAGTAACTCAACCCACTTACAACGTTGAGCTACCTGGCTATACTACTTATTTCAAAAAGAAAGGAAGATGAAAAAAAAGATATTTCTAGTATTGAAAACATGTTATAAGCACTGATAGACCTTGTGATGCTTGAAAACCAGTCTTTGGTTGGCATCACTAGGAAAAATAAATCCAACTGTGAAAAAATCTATGAGACGCAAATGGACAAGCCTTATCTGAAAACCAGCTTCTTGGCAAGCAAGGTTTGAGAAAAAAAATGGAAAAAAGAGAAAAGAGACAAAAAAAAATGGATTCTTCGAAGGATGGTATACCTTATTTCAAGATTTGGTTTCTATGTGAATCAAGTTTTTCATAAGCTATGATGCTCTCTCATTATGTTCCTATTGAGGCCTAGAAATTCACAGGCAACAACAACAAGGGATTCTCCCCAGTCAACGTTCCCAACTATCCCGTGACTGTTTGGTGTAGGGAATCCGTCCAGTTTGCGGTCCAGCTACCATAGGTCAAAAAAAACAAAACTAAAGGTTTTACCGGTTACGGCCCGGTCCACCGTATATATTTTTGTATTTTTGACTGAAAGTATGATATGCACGTGCCTAATTAACATGCAGGGTGATAAAGGATGCAAGGAGTAGTCACAAAGTGATGCGCAGGTTCTTACCTTTCATCTTAAAACTCACAAGCACCTAAATCGCACACAAAGCAAGAAAAAGAATACTAACTAGGCTATCTCTAGAGAGCTAGATAATAATTCATGAGTAATGCAATACCGTTCACGTGTTATGGCAAATCACAGATAGTTGTTCTTATAACCAAAACATATAAACATGAATAAAAGTATACATGATAAGATAGCTCATCAATAGTTAAGAATCCCATTACTCATAGTGGAAAACATCACAGGATATACTAGAGAACATTCAGGCAAAGAACATAGATTTAGAAGGTCAGAATGCTCTCACAGTTAATGAAACACAGTAAAAAACGAAATAGTTCCCCTTCAACATTGTTCATTATATCACATTGAAACATTCCACATAGCACCTTCTCCAACAGGCAAAATTTGCAATTTCTCATTGTAAAACGAAATAGTTCCTCTTACAAACAATAGTTCACAAGTTTGTCCATGGGAAAAAGCCCCTGTAAGTTCTAACTTCCCTATATTTAAACTAAAAACGCCAATCGCTTGGGTTACCCCCAAAATCTATGACCTTTCGGTCCCCCAAAACGTTTAATATCCTCCATTTTATCTTTTCTGTGCGCACTTATGATCCGCTTGGTAACTGACAGATCCTTCCAGGTCTAGGCCTTTGTCATCATTGGTTTTGCCTTCTTTCCCGTTGCTCTCCTTGGGACCCTGCCAGTTTCGGTTCGATCTTTGCTAATACTGCCCAGCTTCCTTCTACCACTTGTCTCCCAGCTATGCCTTTGCGCAGTAATTCTTTGCAAAATTTTCTTGAATCCATCTGCAAGTAAACAACATTTATCATTCATTGGGACTATATTTTTAATAAAAACAAACTACATCTACGCAAACAAGTAATCATCAAGAAAGACCGTGTATTGCACTCCTGCTCTGAAACCTTAATAGGTGCCGACACCACTATCTCATCTACACACAGGTTTAAAACCTCACCAACGGCGGGAAAAGAAAACTCATCGGCGGCTCAAAACACTAATCATCGGTAGGGTAGTCTTATCTACAGCCGCATAAGCGGGGTCCTAACAGGAGACGGGCACCGCGAGAACGTTAAGCCTATCGGAATCGGAAGGGCTTTGACCTAAATCGTGGGCAGGAAAACTTCCAATCGGCAATTGGAAAGACATCGACGTTGAAAGACAAGTGCTTTGGACAGCCGCAAGGGCGGAAGAAGAAAGGCTACGACCTTCGATCCAACACAAAGCGATGAAATTCTGATAAAGCATCGGCGGGCGGAGCACTTACACGGCGGGTACCTAGTTGCTTTGGGAGCCGCAACGGTGGAAGGTAAACAAACGACGGCCTCCGATAATATCTTAAGGAAACAAAGTTCCGACAAGTTGTTTAAATGACCTCTGCAGTTCAAAAGGCAGCGATCAGACTTTAAACTCTGCGATCCATAATAGTTTCAAACATAAACAATAAAAACAGGAAGAGAGTTAATCTTCAACATAATCCGAAACTAAAGCATGACCAAAAAGTTCACGGGTCCAAACGATTCAAAACAACATTAAAATCATGAAGGGGGGGGGGGAATTGAAAAATTTGGGGAAAACAGTTGCAGCTGCAACAGTTCCATCTTCATAATTATTCTTTACAACCACAAACTCTGTTCGAGCTCATATTTCTATTCCTCAAAACTTTTTGAGGTTATCTTTGGAATTACTTTCAGGTCTGAAGCCAATCCTGATTGTCCTCAATATGCTACCAAATTGGCCTTCTTTTGCAAATTCAAGCTACCAAGATAATTTTTCCAATAGAGTGTTGCAATTAAGTCTTTCCAATTTCCAATGGACTGGAAAGCTTAGACAAATTGATGCATTACGAAATATGGAAGACATTGATGCTAGTGGGACGTACAAAGTAATGATACCAATTCTTGTCAAGGTTAATCTCTGTTAAATAGTGATTTGTTATTTACAACGATTGTTCATAAAGAAATGTTCCTTCCAACCCCTAATTCTAGTTTCTAAATAGAGCATCTCTCATATTTTAAAGGTGGTAGCAAAGGTTTCATTTGATGCTTGTTTTTCAAAGCTTTGAAGACTAGAAATCACCATTACAAATCACCTTTTATTGCTTTGTAACATCTTTGAATTTGCAATACTATTTCAGAATGAATTTCAAACTCTGCAGTGGCAATATTATAAAGTTATTAAAGGCCTTGGTTTTCGAGAGAATGGGGAATCTAGATGAATCATTATGATTACCCCTCTGCTTAAATACTAAGGATTATTGTCATGTTGATGATCTTACTCTTAGTACATTTAAGATTGTATTCCAACAACTTGGTTGCTCGTATATTGCAACATTTTATTATGAGTATGCTTGTGGGAAAATTCCAAACAACCTGGGGCTACTGATGGGTCTCTTCAATTGTTATTTGCATTAATATTCCTATGTTTAAAATCAACATACAAATATGAAAATGTATAAGCTTGTCCTTGAGGAGAGGTTTTTACTGTGGGATGTTTGTAGCATTCAATTGCATGGATCTTGTGGAAATGGAGGGGAGGAACTATTATCACTAGCAGAAGCGTATTGATTTGCATGGTTTACATGAACTAGAAACCTTGCAACAAATTTGGATGTGCTTGATAGCAAGCTAGGAAAACTCTTTAGCATTGAAAATAACAAATTAAGGATTCAACTGGTAGGGAAAGCTACTTATTTGAGCATGTGAATATGTTGGTGCAGCAAAAAGTTTTATGGAATGTCTTGGACACATGCTCAGATGTTTGGGAAATGTCTATACAGTATCGTGGTTTCTCCTTGGAAGATGGATTAGATGTACGCTAATTTATTCAAAAGCTATAGGAAAAATATGTTCATGAAATCAAAATATGGCTCTATTTAAGGGGTATGAAGAAGGCATTAAAATCATGACAATTCAGATCAACAAAGTTTGCTGTAAGTTGGACATAGTGGGTATTAATGATAATAAAGGTTGTAGAGGATACAATTGCTTTTGAGTCCCAAATAATAATTTTTTGATATCTCAAGATTTAATATATGGGTATCCATGATTTTTGGTATAGAGAATCATTGAATTGAGATAAATACACCTAATAAAATTTGAAACTACCCATATTCTGGTTTGTGAGAAATCATGTTTTGATCTGACCTGTAGAAGCTTGTCAAGATTGATTTGCTACTAAAAATACTACGTTTTAATTTATGGGTTACAAAACTTCTCCCAATGAAAAATTCAAAGGAAAGATCCCTTCAAATTATCACATCAATTCAAAAGCATGGTACCTCATTTCAGTGAAGATTTTACAATTTCAGTAGGGCTATAACTTCATCAAATATACACCTATATTTTGCAGTCATGACTCAACAACGTAATCTCAATACCTCGACTTTTATGTCAAAGGACCAGTATGATAGACACCTTCAATACTGTCATTTGGACTCTCTCAATAACGACTTCAAGTTCACTGATGGGATTCATCAATTACTTTGGTTTCATTTATTTTAGTTACTTCGTTTCCATACCCAAAATAGGATGCAATTAGATATTATGGCTCTGCACTCTTCACTAAGAATGGTTTTGTCTCCATTAACACTTTTACAAGGTTGTATAAGGTTGTACCTGGGATTGAAAATATGGAGGTAACAACTAAATTCTTTTGATCCTTTTATGAACTTGAAAAACTTGAATCAATCCATAAGATATACTCTTTGAGCCAAATTATTTAATAAGCGATCACTGGAAAAAAATGATTATCTTATATGACTTTAATCATATCTTGTGAACTCGGATCTAGGGGAATTAAGGTATGTTTTTTAAGGAAAAGCTTATATAAAAACGCCCCCAGATTGAATTTTAAATTGATACTTTCAAACTTGACATTTCAAATCCTACTTTTACTCTTAAGCCTGAAATTTGAAGGTTCCAAGGATTTCAGTTTAGAAACCTTAAATGTGACAATATAAAAAGATTTTAAGTTTTAAAAGCTAATATCCTGACAAGGAGTCCACTTGAAATTGATGAAAGACTCGTTACTTTGAAGCATATTCCTGTAGTACTTTGAAGCATATTCCTGTAGGATGCACTTTGTGTATGTTATGGTTATAAGATTTATGCAATCTTGGTCTCTCTTGATCCATCATCCAATATCTTGAAATTTTGTCCTTTCTAAACCTACGCCCTTGCATCATAAACAATATGAATATTATAATCCTTTAGAAACTTAGCCAGGCCATCAAAACATTATTACCAGTATCAATTTGGAGTCAGTTTATATTGCAAGTTACTTCCATCATTATACGTATAACTCTGCCAATCATTTCAAATTATGATTCGGTAGTCAAGCCCATTCCCATTCTCATTTGATAAGAACAAGTAAATAAAGAAGTTGACCATTTACACATTGTATTTTTCCCTTTTGATATACATTGCCTGAAACAAGATGTGGAGAAACAACTTCCTTAAAATATGAACATGCAATATGATGCAAGCTATCAAAAAGACAACGTATACTCTATGAAGATTTTATTGCAAGTTCAGAAACACATTCAAATTTGTCTATTGGAAACTTTCTTGGTCTCATTAATGTTTTGATCCAGATACATAAAGTGTGTAATCATCCATATACGTTTCAAGGTAGGTTGATTATACACTCTTTTGATATGTTTTGACTTGAGCGACAAGTATGTTCAAATATTCGTTCCATAAGAAAAGGTGTCCCATACTCAACTATTGATGTAGTAGGAATGAATTTGGTTTTCTCTCAACTCGAACTGATGGTGTTGGGATAAACCTTGTTGGTGCTGATACAGATATCTACTATGATAGTGATTGGAATCCTGCAATGGACCAGCAAGTCCAAGACATATTCCCACCAAATAGAGAAGACCCGTGAAATGGATATTTACAAGATGGTTTTTGAGAAAACAATAGAAGAGAATATTGTAAAGAAAACAAACCATAAATATGCACTTGATGACATCATGTCAACACTTATGCATTTCTACAGTTGAAACAAGTTTACCAAATTGGAGAAATATGGATGAGATGTTTGAATTAGGGATCATTACTAAGAGAAGTTACTAACAGTACATACATAAGCTTAAATAAAATTAGTTTGTATCATTGCTAGGAGAAGTCACTAACAGTCCATACATAGGATTAAATAAAAGTGGTTTGGTATGTATGTACCACAAGAGACCAAGTGGAAGGATAAGATTCAAAATTACAACATAAAGGCAACGACAAGTGAAACATAAGTGATAACAACAAGCATTTCCTTGTGGATCTCCTTCTAGAGTTTATGCATTGTTCCTACATGAGAGATGGGGTAGGTTTAAAATTCAATGTACATTACCACATTGGGAAGAATTCAAAGAAATTGCACAATGGATTCAAGCAGACACTACCTTTTGATTTTACACAAAAGAGGAATTTGGGTACCCAGCATACAACTAGAGTGACATTCATGCAGGGTTTCTGGAAAGGGAATGACAAGTTGCATGGGGACATGCAATACTTTTGGCAGGGGGGAATGATGACCCCCATAATGGTATACTTTTTCCCATATTCACCTACCCTTATTTGTCCAATACCCTCCTTAGAGTTGATGTTCATCACAATAAATGTATATTTCACAAAAAGTTGGCTCTTAGATATTTTGTATCGAATTGTTTGTAGTAGTGGTCTTAAGATGATAAGCTTGTTATTTCTAACTTGTTCTAGTTTATGTACTCTTATTATATGCTAAGCCCTTGTGAAATATTGCAGATGATCCTTTTTTTATTGATTGAGTGTTGAAGTAATATATTTAAAAATATTTAACAGGGGATCATTCAAATAATACAATGCATACATGGCGATAAAGGATGAACTTAACATAGCAGAGGATCACTTTGATTCAACATGGTTGTGTTGTTAAGCATTACTATTATTAATACAAGTAATGAATAGATAATTACTAACAAGATCCTTGCAAAATGGTTAAAGATAATATCACTGCAGAAAATTTTCCATGTCACAGCTATATGAACAAGATAGAGTAATGATCCTGGTTATCAATGTTGAGAGGATTGGAGTCATGCCCAATAGTAACTCAAGGTACACACAATGCTCATAACATGGTTTTAATCCACATAAAGAATCAATGGATTCTCCTGGAGGTCATGAAAATTCATGACCTCCGAGGAATATTGGCAATATAATGATTCCATTATAAGTTGTGAATTACCCATTTGGGCGTAATCTCTTGATGATCTATTTGTAACTAATCACAATTACCCACCAGGGCACAATTAGAGGAGGGAATTTAATGCATTCAATAGAATATTTTATGCAGGTCAAATGGATCACGTAGGGGCATCTCTAGAGCAACATATTCAAAACCAGGCATCTAAGAGCTAATAAATACAATGCGGGAATCCAAGAAAGAGCACCTTTATTTGTTTTGTTTCTCCAATTCCCATCTAAACCAACATAGAAAATTCGTGGGTTTGCATTTAACTTTGATTCCATGTAAATATAAATTCCCTCATGAGGCATAACTATGTGTTGAACTCTGTGATTATTACAAATTCCATTGCCATAATCATAGGGTTTAGTTTTGAATCTATTTCATGTTTACACCAAGTAGTTTCAAATCTAGTTAATGCAAATGCCAAATCAAACCTCTCTATATAAGCAATGACCCAACACTTGTATGGGGGGGATGGATACAATGTAGAAGTTGGCATTTTTTTGAATAAAATACGGAGTCCTTCAAAACTCAAATTTGCAAATATTGTGATGTTCACTGTGAGTTTATCCACATTGTAATTTAAGTTTATTGCTGTAGAAAATCCCAACATCCAAATTTCTAGAGGGGTCCCATTCTAGAGAGTAGGAGCTATGGATTTGTAGGCCATTTCTATGTTTTGTAGAGTACATGTTGTACCTTATCATTTTACAAATTTGTAGATAGTTTTTTTATTAGAATACATATTCCTTCCATTCTTGTAGCTTAGCTCATATTTAGTATCCACTACGGAATGGTTGTATATCCAGTTTCACAAACATAGAAAAAAGGGGAATTAGACCTATGATATCTTTAATTATTGGTAATCCTAACTGAAGTAGCACCACCAGTCAAACTAGCGATTAAATTCAATAGTTTTTTGTTAACTTTCATTTTGAATGCATGTCTTTAATTTTCCTTTACATTTCAGAAAATTCTAATTGTTTGTTTGTTTATTTCATGCAAGCTTGCTTTCCTTCCTAGTATTTTTCTTTCCATAGTAGTTATTCCACCAACAACGGGAGCGGTGATCCATGGAAAAAGGAATTATTTAGATCGTGCGAAGATATTTCCTGGTGACAACAAGGTTCCCGTTCGCATGATTGGTGTTCAAGTACATGGGTCACTCCTAAGAGTGATTGAGCTAGCATTTAATTTATGAAGTCTGGTGTGATGCAATTTCCTTTCATAGAAGCATGTATAAACTATTTGTAGATAATGAACCTAAATTCTGCACATATAGTGCACGACATCTCACAAGTTTCTCTTGAGCTCGATATTGATAAGTAAATGCACTGTCTCTTTGTTGCTCTTTTTAGGGTAATAAATTAGCTCGTCATAGGTCATGAACAATCCTCTTCCCATAAACTATGGAACTTGTTCATAAATGATTTCTCAATATTCTTGGATTGATAAACACTACAAATGAACCTCACTTTTCACATTCACTCCAACTACTCCAATTGACTATGATCTACTAAGAAATTCATATCCTCGTGAACCTATAAATTAGGCCTTTATGTTGTAGGCCAATAATGTTACTTTCCAAAGTTTATTGGTTCAAAAAGATTGCGATCTCTTCCGATTGGCATACAACATTGACTATTTTAGGCTTAGAGAAAGGTTTTGTTTTCCCTTGCTCTACAAAAGCTTATGGAATCTCTCCAAATTCATGGTATATTTAGAGTTGGATAGTTAAACTACTTCCACTTTTCATGTGAGAGGACTTCTATCCGGATGTTAGAACTACTAATATTGTGTAAAAATGCAAGTGACTAAAAAGAATATTTTTACTTTTCCTGACACTATCACTATTTATGTTGTAAGACTGCCTTAATGCCATAGTTAGGATTGCGGTCAATTGGGCATGCCCTAGATTTTTGGATATCCTTGACACTATGGGGTGAATATACATAGATTTTTTGGCATGACCTCGTGACCTTTGTTGTCTTCCATTTTTACTACTCATTGTTAACTACCTTAATGCTAGAAATGATTTTTTTGTAACACTATAAAGTTTCTAGATGTCATTCATGCTTTGAAGCCCAATGAAAAAACCCATATTCACAAGTCATGATGTATCATTGATTTCTTTTTCCATCTACTAGAAAGATCCCATATGTTCACATCTAAGTTTGATAACTGGGGAATCCTATCTGACTTTACACAAGTTTTTAAGGAGATAATCTGTGAGAATCTTGAGGAACTCATAGGGCTCTTCTATCAAATATAACTATCAGAAATAAAGTCTAGGGTTATCTCATGGAATAATATTATTACAAGTTATGCTAGAATGGTCATTGTTGTAACATCGTTGAGGACTTTTGTGAAATGGAATTGATAGGCATAAGATAATGTGAGCTCATGGAATTCCATGATCACAGTTTATGCCCAAAATAGCCATTGGGATGTGGCCTTGGGTTTCTTTCTTAAAATGCAAATCATAGGCTTGAAAACTAATGTAGTTACAATTGCAACTACACATACTACCTATGCAAAAGCTAGAGTACAATGCAATATGAATGATGAGACATGACAGTAGACACCAAGAAGAAAATAATCCATATGAGTTGGTCTTCATGGTTACTTTCAGAGACAGGTATATGGTTGAGCAGTTATACATTGTTGCATTTGGGTGCTAGCATTTGTCTCTTTAGTCTATCTTACTAGATTTGACTAGGCATGGGTGACTAACAATGGTGATATGATATGTTTTTGCTTCTATTGTGGATTTGGGTCATGAGAAGTTCAATGGCTTCGATTGTCAAGACCCGAATATATACTCACTAGTATATCTTACCTCATACAAACTTGATTATTCTCCCTGCTATGTTTGGCACCATTTCTCACCTCCTTCATCCATCCATTACTTCGATCAATGAGACTTTACCCTCGACTTGGAACCTTACTTGTGAAATCAAAGACTTTCCCCCCTTTTTCTAACCTCTGTTCATGATAAACTCCATGCTTTGCATGTGTCTTGGCTCTGGAGTGTGTTGTTGCATGGTTTGAATCATCGATCAACTTATGGTCAGTTATCCCCGATGTTTGGTGCGATGTAGGACCATGTAGTTCATCGGGTTGCCTCTTTTAGTTCTCAAAGAAAGTACTCCCCAAAATGCACATGTGGAAAAATGTTATAACAAAATGATTGTAAAAAGGCCAGCTGCAATAAGTTGTGTTTCTTAACACTAGGCCTAAGTGAAATGAAATTAAATAAACCTTTTGTAGCTAGTCAATGGCCAAGGGATGAGTACTCATCCTTTGTATGATGGAAGGCCATTTGTCCCTACAATGGAAGAAAGTGGTAACTCCATTGCACCTATAGATGGTGGCGGGAAACAGAGGTTAGGTGAGTCATTTTCTAAGGCCTCCAAGGCTATCTAGGGAACCTTCCCTTGGAGGTTGGCTAGGGAAGGAAAGGTCATCTTACGAAATGTGAAGAATTATGAAAGTTAAATCAATTGAATTGTTAAAAGGATGCTTGATTAGAGTTTATTGGAGGCAACTCGAGCACTCTATCCCTACGTGGGACATTCCCTCCCCTATTGTCACCTATCTTCCACATATCACTGTGGATCCCTATGTCCCTTTTTCTCTGAGAGATTACATGGTCAAGGTTAATCAAGTCAGTCCTCTAAGCCTAACCTTGTTGTGTCCACTTCACCCATGCTTAGCAAGGAGGTCAATTTTGTATATGAGCATATGTAAGGGACTTCATGAAAGGCTAATCAAGTCAATCCCCTGAACCTAACCTTGTTGCATCCACTTCACCCATGCTTAGCAAGGCAGTGAATTTTGCATGTGATCATATGTTAGGGACTTCATGAAAGGCTATGAAACTGTTCTAGAAAGGATTATATTTTTATGGATTGATTTGGGTCACCATTGTTTATGTTGCTTATGTTTTAGTTGGATCCCAATATAGATTAGAGAGCATTGTTCACCCCTTTTGCATGTAGGATCAATCAACTCTTAACATGGTCATCGATTTGACTACTTTTGACTTGGTCAACCCAGTTTAACCATGTCAACATATAGGTCTCGGGGTGGACTTGACCAAAGAGTTTAAAGATTGCATATTTGGTACCCATAGACATTTGTTACATCGTTCCATGCTTCAAATGTAGATTATTGTCCACAAGAATCATTACTTTTATTTATTATTATTATTATTGACCAATATTTTTATTGTTGAAGATGGATTGGCTTACATATTGTTATGTAGATGATCCATGGGGTATTAGTACTCACGCTTAGTGGATTTGGGGTCTCTGATTTCATTGGTACACTCAATTTGATGATTTGGGCAAAGAAAAAGTAGTTATGAGTAGATTTATCTTCAAGTATAATATATTAGCATTTTCAATGTATAAAAAGTGACCATGGTTCCAATTAGGAAATCTATTTGGCTTATATAGGAAAGGAAATGACTTGGACATGATATCTTAGGTTTTATTAATGCTCTAGGGACCACACTTGATGTTTATATCATTCTTGGGGACCACACTTGTTTTATTCCTCACCTAGGGAGAACGACTTCTCCATGGGGGTACATTTGGTGATGAATCACCTTCTATTATCTTATCATTATACTTGGGGGTGCCTTAGGGAGAGTTATACACCTAGGCAACCCCCCATCTCGCATACTTATGTTATGTTGTATACCATGTTACTACACTTGGGCGCATCAGGGAAATTCCCCCCCCCCCTCATTTAGATAGTTCAATGTGATTGTAGCGAGACTCTTTCCACCGTTGATTGAGTTGGTTATGATTTTATCCTAGTTGTCCTCATAAGGATGCTAGGGATATTGCATTTGGATATCTATATAAGAGAGATCTCACTCACTGTATTGAGACTTTTGGCTCTTGATTGATAATAGAGAAGAAATTCGATTTGGGCTCTACTTGTGGATGTTTGAAGTATATGTTGCATTGATCTTGCCTCTGTACTGACGATCTATTTCCAACATTTTGGCAATCATTATCTTAACATTTGTATGTAGAAACAAGATCAATTTTGTGAGATAACGACTTTGTAGAAATCAACCTTCTCTCTCTCTGTGGATCGATTTGACAGAAGGGGGTTTTTATTGTTCATTTTTTCTAGTCATTTGAGCAAGAATTCTTCTTAGTCTTTCTTTTATGCATTTGTTTTCTCTTGTCATCAATTTCATTTGATGCTTATGCACTTGATGTTATTTGACAGGGGCACACTTGTGGATTTTGAAGGGCAAGTTGAAGTGTGGGAATTCTTTGCTATTTTCATGGATGTGTGAAGATCATTAACATAACTTGGTATCTCTTAAATCTAGGTAATACAAAATCCATTCTCCTTTGTTTTATTTCTATTTCATTTGTCATCACTAAACAAAGTATAAAACACTCTCTTAGTTTTGGTTCTAGTCATTTAGCATCTAATATTTTGAAACCAAAGTTAGGAATCTTCTAAGCATTCTAGGGCAATCAAACCGACTTGATATTTCAATGCTTATTACTCTATTTACCCAACAATTTGAGCATTGGTCTTTTTGAGGGAAATCACACTATTTAGCTTGGTGTCATTTTGTTTGTCGATGGCTACTTGTTTTGCTTGTTGGTTGCTCAATTTTTCTTCTTAATCAAGCAAATAATCTAAGGTGTTAACAAGTATAAAATTCTAGCTAGACCCATATCTTGGCACTTATTGTTCACTTACTTTTCCTCGGGGTTTTGGTTAAAGCTATCACTTTTATAACGCCTTTACCTAGGTCTTTCTAATTAGATCAGATAGTGAGATACTTTTGTATTTGGGATCACTCTCAATTATTTACATTTGGCATATCTTTAAGCCTCACTGATTGTCTACTATCTTGACTTAGGGTTTACGAACAAGATCTCATCGTTGTCATTGCTCTTCCAAATCTAATTCATGTGTCTTTTTTATCAGCTAACCTCTAGTAGGTTGCCTAGGATCTCCCCCTTGGCTTAGATTTTTCTCTACCTAAAGTGACAAGATCTCGTTCAGTGTGGAAACTACTCAGTCGATAGTGAATGAGGCCCTTGTGGTGTCAGTGGGTTTAGTTGCCCCTCCTCTACCTTCCCGGACAGGATACCCTTCTAGTGGCAACTACAACTTAGGTGCAACATGAGGCACAATCGCTATTTTCCAAGGAGGAAAAATGCAAGTTTGGATTGAGGGAGATTCTCTACTTGGGGCATGTGATCAATGTGCAGGGAGTATAGGTGGACCAAAAGAAGATCCAAGCGATAGTAGACTAGCCCAAACCCAAAATACTCATAGAGTTCCGAGGTTTCGTTGGCTTGTGCAACTATTAAAAGCGGGTTGTGAGGGGGTTTTCATAGTGTAATGCGCCATTGAAAGATCTCACCAGGAGGGGAGCATTTCAATGGAAAGAAGCTTCATAGATGGATTTTGATAGGGTGAAGGTAGTAATGAGCACTTGCCCAGTATTAACACTACCTATTTTTTCCCGTCCTTTTGTGTTGGAATGTTATGCTTCCGGAGAGGGGATCAGAGTCGTATTGATGCAAGATTGACATCCCATGGCTTTCAAAAGCAAGAAGCTAATGGAGTATGAGAGGATTTATCCCATCTATGACAAAGAGAAGTTTTCCATCATGCATGCATTAGCCAAGTTTAGAGAGTGTTTGGTTGGAGGACAGGTGAGGATAGACCATAATAGCTTGAGGTACTTTCTGGAGTAGAGGGATCTCAGTGAAAGACAGTAGAAGTGGATCAACCGGGTGCAGGCATATGATTTCGACATAGAGCATGTCAAGGGCAAGAAGAACATGGTTGTTGATTCCCTTTCCAGGAAACCTGCAACATTCTCGATGACAAAGATTTCAACAGATTGGAGATCCATTCTATTGGTGGAGTATTCCAAGAATACTTTCGCTTGTGAACTCATGGATGGCATCATCCAAGTTGATAGATACAAGGTAATGGATGACATCATATACTACAAGGATAAGATTTATCTTGTTCTTGAGTCCACACTCAAAGACACGATTTTGAGGGAAGTCCATGATGCACCTTTAGCAAGGCACCCAGGGTATTTGAAGACTTACAGGAAGGTGCAAGAGAGATTCTATTGGAAGGGTCTCAAGGAGGATGTACTTAAGTACATAAGGGAGTGCATGGCTTGTCAGTAGAACAAGTTAGAGACCACTCACCCAACGAGATTGCTTCGTCCATTACCCATTATGGAGTAGAAGTGGGAAAGTATCTCCATGGATTTTATTACAAAATTGCCGAAAGTACAAAGCAAATATTGCATCTTTGTGGTGGTCAATAGATTGAACAAGTTTGCACACTTCTTTTCCATGGCTACAGATTATAGTGCAACTCAAGTGGCAGATCTATTCTTTAGAGAGGGGTTTAGACTCCATGGTCTTCCAAGGACTATAGTCAATGATCATGGTAGCAGGTTTCTCTGTGGATTATGACTGGAGATATTTAGATCGAGATAGAGTTAAAACCTAGTACTAGTTATCACCCTCGGATAGACGGGATTGAGGGATATCTATGGAACTGTGTCAGGTCAGCATATGACTTGGATAAAGTGGTTTCATTTGGGAGAGAACTGCTACAACACCACATATCACATGTCCATTAGGATGATCCCATTCAAGGCATTGTATGGGTACGACACTCCGTCATTCATGGATTTCGCTTTTGGAGAGAGTCAGGCCCCAAAGGCCAAGGATTGGTTACAGGATAGCCTAGAATTCTTGAGGGTCCTAAAGGAGAACTTACAGTATGCCCAAAATTGAAAGAAGATGTATGCAGATAGGCACATGATAGAGCGCAACTTCTAGGTTGGGGATTTGGTCTTTTTGAGGTTGCATCCATACAGAGAGTCCTCACTAAAGGAGAGTGGCACGGAGAAGTTGAATCCTCACTTCTATGGACCATATAGGGTGACCAGGAGGGTTAGAGAGGTGTCCTATGAGCTAGAGTTACCTGAGGGCAGTAGGATCTACAATGTATTTCATGTATGTTGCCTCAAAAAGGAACATGAACAATAGGTCACCACTTTAGCAAACCTACCTCACTTAGATGAGGAAGGATGATTGTTTTTCACTCCAGAAAAGATCATTGATGTCAGGAAAAGGAGATTGAGGACCAGAGTAGTTTTTGAGTCCCTGGTTCGAAGGAGAGATTTGCCCGCAAAGGATGCTACATCAGAAGGGGAACAAATCTTACAGCATCCCGAATTAGAATTGCTTGAGGACAAGAAATCTCGGGAAGGGAGGACTATGATGTGTCCTCTCCCTTGATGTGCCTAAAAGAGCGATTAATTATCCTATTAGACTCATATAGGCTATAGTCACCATGTATGGGAGTTACCTTTAGAAAAAGAGTTTTGAATGTGATTAGTGGTTGAATGGTATTGGATAGCCCATGGTATTGAGTTCTAAAAGAAGATAAAAGAGAGAAATGCATTCATGCTTATTGATTTGGAGATTGTATCTTCTAACCATCTAGCGATGATCCTCAAGTTGACAAAACCCATCCATTTCTCTTGCTTAGCTTCAATGGTGTGAAATCCACCCTAGCTGATCTCCTTTACTTGCATCTACTAGAAGGAAATTAATCTCGTCTTAGAGAGATCGTCTATTGGTTCAGGGATAATTCAAGTAGAGGATCCGAGTTAGTCGCTCGGCGAATTTGTAGGTAAAAAAATGGAAAGAGCAGGCTTCTTTGGGAGGAGTCGATTTTTATTTGGGATCGATTTCATCTTGATCCCAAATCACCCTGACATCGCATACACCGAAAAGGGAAAGGAGGGCACATCATTTCTGTGAGACCGCATTCCTTGGGGCAAGGCGAAATTGTGAAGAAAGAGGGGCGGGTTAGATAGACCGAATCATTGCCAAGCAAATGCATGTGGGCTCATTTCACCATTGAATGAGAGCATAGCTCATTTGGGACCCTGATTTCACTTGAGAGTGTTGATACCTACAGCAGGCCGAACTCTCTTGGGCCATCAACATTATTGAGGCTGAATTTCGCTGCTTGGAACCATTGAATTACGAGGATAAACCACTACAGGAGGTAACCCGAATTGAACAGGGAAAACATGGGCATTGCTGAGTCGACACCATCAGTGGAGAAGGGTACTATTCTGCATTTATATCAGTAAAAGGGGACGAATTCATTGACTGTGTTATCTGTGGAGGAAGGGTTGAATTGTGGAAGCAATCACTGGAAGCATTGGGTAGGTCGATCTCCTCTACAGCAAGGGACAAATTGATCAAGGACTTGGCATTTTCCATTATCAGGTTCATTTTTATATTCTGTAGCAAACCAATATGCTACTTTATGTACTTTATGTATTTCTGTGGCAACCAGTATCTATATCCATTAGTGCCATAATAAAGCCAAGATTCCTTCTCTTTCTTAGTGCGTGCTTAGTATTTGATTAAATTACCAGGTGTTTGCGATTCCTTGTTTCTTCATGTAATAAAACAAAAGTCCAAATCTCGTTAGCAAAAACCACTCTACACTTGGAAATAGCAGTAAACTGAGCACATCATAAATTATAATTGGTAAATCCACAGTCAACATTTAAACAGCAGTAAACTGGGTATTTTTTTGGTGTCAAACTGTCTGAGTACATCACAGTGGATAATTAATTCTATTTTCTAACTTCAGTCAAATGTGAAAAGTATTATGTTTTACAGTTGAGTATAATAAAGTGTATTTAATACATTAATAATCTAGACTAGGATTTAATCGAAAAGTATTATGTTTACAGTTGTTCTTAATAAAGTGTATTTAATACATTAATGACCTAGGA
Source organism: Pseudotsuga menziesii (assembly GCA_001517045.1). Classification (NCBI taxonomy): domain Eukaryota; kingdom Viridiplantae; phylum Streptophyta; class Pinopsida; order Pinales; family Pinaceae; genus Pseudotsuga; species Pseudotsuga menziesii. The sequence goes on from LPNX011006703.1 coordinate 308,526, forward strand.
TTTAATCTCAACTGCCAATCTCAAATTCATATTAAGGTTTTTGTATATTCGGTCTTTGAACCAAGCATAAATACAGACAAGATAGAATGATTCGAACACAATTTTTATCAGAGAGGGCAAGGAGAAGACCAGAGTGCATCAAGGAGAAATGGAGAGGCCGTATAATAGCTACAACTGTAGGCCACACAACAGATATGTACAGATCTATATAGACTAGAAAGGAGAGGTCGTATGAATGCCACACCTACAGGCCATACAAAAGATCTGAACGGATCAGTACAGGCCATATAGTTGCATCTTTTTTTCATATGTAGGCTATACTTTGTCTTTCAGCAGTTGAGGAGAGAAAAGAAGAGGGTTTGTTTTCCAGAAGAGGCAGAAAAAGAAGCAGGCCATACTGTTGTACATTCATCTCTTATGCTGGCCATACACCTCAGTTTGGGGTGATTTGATCCACCATACAACTGCCGTTTTACTAGCAATCTGCAGATATTTCTTTGTGAGTTTTGATTCATGGAATGATTAGCTGATTTGAAGTAGAAATTACCTATGTATGTCTGTACTTGAATTATGGTTCTGTTATTTACTGTTTCCAGCCAGCTATTGTGTGATTGATGCTATGCTCAAAAATAAAATTTGGCATTATTTAACTTATATAATTAATTGATCTAATTGAAGAAATAAGAGTAACTATAGGAAAATTTACGTTTTCCAAAACAAAGAATTTTAGAAATGGAAAACCTTGCTTGGAGATGCTCTAGCTATACTTTGAAACTTATATGGCAAGGGAATTTAACAAATTCTGATACTCTTTGGCTAAAGAATAGAGAATTTTTGTGTGAAGATCAAGATCCATATAACTTTGATGGGGTAGAAAGTTGCCCTAGTGGGAATAGTCTAGAGAGGAAACATGAGAGCATAAAATGGAAAATTCAGAAAAGGTGAAGGACATGCTCAAATATGTACTGCAAAGTTCAATGTAATTGTTAAACCTTCCTACCCAGGTCCCAATTCCTGCAGGTCCCAATTCCTGCAACATGTTGACCCAAAGTGGCTTGGCTGAAAAGTACATCTCAACCTTAGGCCAAGAGTATCTAGCATATATGATTTCCGGACTGTTGAACATATCCTAGGGGTATAGTGGTAAATTAATGTTAGTTTGA
>LPNX011006703.1:312993-327894 GCA_001517045.1 Pseudotsuga menziesii
CTCGAGCTCTTTCGAAAGGGTTTTAAGGTATTTACCAAATCCATAGTTAATCTTAGGTAGCTAAAGATTTTACCCCATTGGAGCTCCCTCTTGAAGACCTTGAAGTCCATTGTTTATCCTCAATTAGGTGACGTGACTAGTGTGTCTCGACACCTAACATTTTGTTAGTTTTTCTTAAGATTTGATTAGATTGTAGGATCTCTATCTGAAAGAATAACAAGTACAACAAAATGCATAAGATATAAAAGATACACAAGACACAAAGATTTTCATCGGGGAAACCATAAAGGAGAAAACCCCGCAAACTTCTACAAAATAGTAAGATGATCAAAAGTAGTAATAAGAAATGTTCAACAACTATCTTTCTCTCTTCCTCTGACCGTCTCTCTCTCTCAAGCGCCTCCATGTCATCTCACAGGGGGCCCACTTCTCCTAGAGAGACTACAAGTACATATTACATGATGTTACATTGGTGACTATTGCCTCGACTTACAACAGAGGTTGTACTTCAAGGTCTAGACACAATTTAGACATCTTGTAAAGGGGTAACACACATCCCCAATGGGGGTAGAACAACATACGATGATAATATACATCAGAATATCTTCCGAAGTTACAAATACATCAACACTCCCTCTTAACTAGGAATGTATTCTCTCTCTACACAGTCTTCAATACATTTGGTTAGGCCTTCATCGCATCGTCATCATCACAGAGTCATAGAGTCTTCATCATAGTTGATGCCATCATCTTCTAATAATTTGATCATCGTACCATATTATCTGTCATCAAAAGTTTATATAGTGCCAGCCCTTTTTCGTGCTGGATGTAGGCCTTTAAATCATCAAGTAGGTATAGCTCGTGACTTATTGCCTTGCAAAACCTGAAGGATCTCCCAGGACTGATTATATGCCTTTGCAAAACCTAAAGGAGCATCCTAGAACTAATTATATGCCTCTGCAAAACTTGAAGGATCTCCTCGAACTGATTATATGCCTCTGTAAAACTTGAAGGATCATCCCAGGACTGATTATATGCCTCTGCAAAACCTGTAGGATCTCCCAGGACTGATTACATGCCACTGCAAAACCTGTGTACCCTACTGTTACCTCATCATCTTCAGATCATCTCATCGTCACACGGAGCACAACCCAGATGCACATAACACAACACTTACATCCACCGGCGTGGGAGGACCAACCTACCACCATTCGAGAAAGGCTCAACAATTACATCAACGGCCATGGGAGGACTAACCGACCACCATGTCGGAAAAGCTTCAACAATTACATCAACAACTATCTTTCTCTCCTCCTCTGACTGTCTCTCTCTCTCATGCTCCTTAGAGAGCGTGTGCGGTGTGTATAAATGAGGGAGAGCGCCTCCCTATTTATACCCTTTCAAGTCACTCACCAAATATAACATTCGAGTCTCCATGTCATCTCACATGGGGCCCACTTCTCCTAGAGAGACTACAAGTATATATTACATGATGTTACGTTGGGGTCTATTGCCCCGACTTACAACAAAGATTGTACCTCAAGGTCTAGACACAATTTAGACATCCTGTAAAGAGGTAACACACATCCCCAATGGGGGTACAACAACATACGATGATAATATACATCAGAATATCTTTCGAAGTTACAAATACATCAAACACCTTTGAAGAAATGGAATAACTTTTAAAGGCATTCTTCTTGGTCTCACTTGTCAATGCCATTTGATTCACCTTGACTCCATTGCCCTAGTTGGATATTGGCGTTGAACTCCTAGTTCTCTCCATCACATATTGAAAAAACCCTAAAAACTACAACCCATTTTGTTAAGGTTGTCTCTTCCAAATCACCTTGTGCTCTTCCAAATCACCTTCCACCCTCATTGCCATAGTCTAGCAATCCTATCTAGGGACTCCCCCTCGAGTTGGAGGAGAGCCAATTGAAAGTGCATAGAGATAGTTATTGTGGTGATGGTGGGTAAAATCTCTCATGTTACCATGACTAGCAGTAATCTTTGGGGCTTTAACTACAAGTTCTAGTTTGCACAGTAACATATACCACTAGTCTAATTTTAAGAAAAAACAAATGAAGCACCAAAATTGATTGAACAACCAACCAATTAGTACATACACACATGATAGGGAAGGTGAATTAGCTATAATGCAGAGAGAAACCTAAGGAAGGTGAATTTGCTATTATGTAGAGAGAAACCTAGATAAAAGAAAATGATATCTTAATAGATTTGAAATTTCTAAATTACACCATTTTCACAAAAAAAACAAGCAGTGGGCCAAGATCCATGGATGACACATTTAAGTTAGAACTTCGTATTTTTTAAGGCTAATCCAATGGTAAGCATCTAATTGAGATGGAATTCATTGTCATTAGCGATGAATTTTTTTTAGCTAATCAAACGATGGAAACTTTTTTAGCTAATGCAACATTAGGCATCTATTTAGATAGAACTCACCATCAACAATGAAAATTTAATTATCGTATTGCCTCTTCTGGATGCTAGTTTTTAGCTAATCCAACATTAGGCATTTATTGAGATAGAACTTACCATCAACAATGAAAGTTTAATTATCGTATTGCCTCTTCTTGATGCTAATTCCATGGACATTTTAGAAGAAATTAGTGTCAAGAATGCAATAAACCAGAAAAATAATCCAATTCTTTAACATTTTGCAATGGGGTTTATATTTGAAGGTTTCTTGTGTTTTTTTAATACATTTATAGGTTTTTCCTGATTTTATAAAATTTTATTTTATTTTATTTTTGAGATGTATTTTTGGGGTTTATAGGTATATGGATATCAACCACACTATTGAATTGAGTACAACAATATGGTGGAATCCTGCTACCATGAATTCCACATATTGATCCAATAAGGAACTCATTTATGTATCATCCAATCAAAAACTCTAAATCCATATTATGGATTCCACATATTAATTCGCTAAAGAACTCATTCATGTACTATCCAATAAAGAACCCTAAATGCATTCTCATAAATAAGTCCCTACATCGGTGTAACTTCAAATGCTAATAACTTTTGAATTAACCTAACAGCCCATATACTTGGGATCGTGATTGAAAAATTGTCAAATACTTACTATGCATTCCACATAATGATCCGATGAAGAACACATTTCTGTATGATCCGATAAAGATCTCTAAATGCATTCATAAATGTAGGCATGCATTGGCGCGACTTCAAATGCTAGTAACTTTTAAATTTACTAAAGAACCCACATACTTTGGCATTATGATAGAAGAAGTATAGACACACTTGAGCATTGTTCGATTTCTTCACCATGATAGAACAAAACACAAACATTTTTTTCTGCAGTAATAGCACAAAACACTAAAAGAAAAACAACTTTCCAGTTTTTAGAAGCATGGTTTATTCAAACTATGGTGCTTTCTATGGAGTTTTACACAAATTCTACAATGTAATGAGGGGTTGAAGTGAAACATACAATCGTGTATATTGCAGTATTCCCCAAAAGCATAGAAAATTCAAGTAGATTCCTCAGCAAATTAGACTCCGCGGAATTAATGCCTTCACGAAACTCAGTAGAAAAGATACATATTCATATTAGATAAACAATAGCGTACAACAAAAAGTGTCCTCATAGCTACCGACTAATAAATATATGCTTACCTGAGAGAGTGAAAGGTGGCTGTGAAATTTTCTCTTCGCCTGTACATGTACATATCATTGGGTATTTTTTTCGCAAGAACTAGCTTTATTTTCACATATGTAAGGCTCTCCCATGCCAAAGAAACAGAGACTGTTGTAAAATTTTGTCTGTGTTCACACCTCTTCTTGTTGCAAATTGTGGACAGGTTTAAGTTTTTTGCTCTGAAACAACATGAGGTGTAATTTCGAAAAGAAAATGTGCTTAGTTTCTCACAACCACTTAGCCCAAATATTTGCACAATAAAATGTACATCATCAACATGTTTAAAACCTAAAACATCTCCAGGTTCAATAAATTGGTCGTAAATAAAACTTTCCCAACCATCTGTGAAGGATGGCAGTGTGTTAGCACAACGCAGATTCACATGCCACAAATGCCCACTTGGGCCTTGTAGAATTACATCTTTACACACCCCACATTGCATTCTTTTCACAAAATCAATGGGGATCCTCTGCAATAAACAAAATACAGTAGAAAAAGAGTTAGTAGAACAAAACCATAACCCACATGTACATTGTACATCGAACCATCCGAGAATTCATCTATATTTCTACATGGGCTCTGTTAAAACAAGATCTGAGTTGGTTTCTAGGAAAATAAGAACTATTATCTTTGGCAGATTTAATAAAAATTTGAATTTTCTACAAAAATCTGAATTGAGACGAGTATCATGATATCAGCTAATTTTAAACCAAGAAAGAATAATATAATACTGTCACCCACCAAACAAGAAGAGGAGTTGGTTTCTATGACTTTGAAAAAAGATGTGCCGCTCCAATCCAAAGGGGTATGAAATGATGTAATTCATTTTTCAATGCATGTTGTGCATGTCCTATAAGTTTTTGTTATTTTTTTCTGCATACATTTATGCCGCAAAGAGTTTAGTCTAAACTATAAAGTATTACTTTGGTTTCTATATTACATATTAGTTTCTAGTTGTAAGTTTCACTAGTTTCTGATTACAATATATTAGTTGCTTGTTGCCAATTCACCCGGTTTGCGTACTGATTGCTAGTTTTAAGTTTCACCAGTTTCTGATATATATTGTACTAGGTGCTAGTTACCAATTCACCCCCTATTTGAGTATTGATTATTACACTTAAACGACGATGATGACAATTTGAGTACTCATTATTTCCTCTGTGGCATACAAGACTTGTGTTAAATCTGACCAACTTTAATATACTTTGCGATTGATCTTCTATTTTTTTCGACAAAACTACATCATTCAATGAAAGTGTAATTATGGATAATTCAAAATTTAGTTTATATATATATATATATATATATATAATTTTAAAATTTATATTTGCATGTGCACCAAATAAAATTTTGATCATTTAAAATTATTATTTTTCAATGAAAAAAACTATTCTCTTGCTATTCAAAGGAATCAAAGAAAACATAGTCTTTACAAACCTTCACAAATATTCCATCACAAATCTTCCAGTCTTAAAACTGAAGCTTATCAAGTAACTAGCTATTACCTTAAAACCAGAAACCTACTATACAAAAAAAATACCACAGACTTACTATCTGAACCCTCATAATCTTGCTGACAATACAGACCCATTTAAACATACTAATAAAACTTGAAGGACCAAAGGAATGTCCTTCAAAAGATGTCAACGCTCCCTTCAAAAATCAAAGAGTCTTCCATAAATTGTTTAACATACAAAATCCCTTCCCTACACTTTACATCCAGTTTAGATAATATGTCTGCTTCTTCATTAAAACATCTATAGATATGCGTGAATGAGATTCTATGCAAAGATTCAATTAGAGAATTGACTCTGCCTCCCCATTGGTTCAGCTGAGAGACTTGTAAGGAGAAGTTCCCTTTTTCCCATTCAATGAGGACCTTCAAATCGTCAAAGGTGTTAATAGATTCAATCCCAATCCTATCTGGAAAGAAAAGAACTCCCCACATTCTCATCATTTCTGCCCTTGTAGTACTTCTGATTCTACTACCCATCCAAAGATTGAAGAAGTGATTGTCATTCATTTTTACTACCATAGCACTTCCACATTTTCCTTCCATAGATGAGCCATAAAAAAAATCCCAAGGATGAATTCCTTGGGTAGAGATGCCGAGAGAAAAACTTGATTGATTTTGGCCTTTTTATCTTAGCATAAGCTGTAAACATAGATAAACTTCTAGAACAACATAAATCTAGGTTAGGATTTTGATCTTCAAATATGTTTTTATTCCTCATTTTCTAGATATTCCAGCAAAGAAAGATTGGTAATAAGTTATATTTCCTTTAATCTATGTACCATTGTTTGAAACAATTCTCCAAAGTATGGGATCCTGACCCAAACTGATCCTTAAAACATCTTTTGCAGATACCCGCAACATCCTCTCACAAGTGTGGAAAATATGATCTATTGTATCCAAACCTTGTTTGCACAAAAGACAAATACTTGGTCCATTCTTACCTATCTTCTAGATATTTTTCCAAGAAAGAAGTTTGTTTTCCATCATAAGCCAAAATAAACACTTTAGTTTTAGAGGAAGCTACCATTCCCAAACATGTGCATGCCACCATCTGTTGGATAAATTAAACTAAGAGGACACAACTGGTTCATAAGCTCCTTTCACAGTTATCTATTCATTTACTTTATTCCTGGCCCAAATTATCTTATCTTTAGCATTCCCTAATCTGTTTCCCGCATTATTCAAAGAAAGTATATAATGGTATGAGCATACCGCCCACTCCCCAATCAAACCTAAATCAATTGAATTGAGCTAATATCCCCCATTTAGCACATACCGACTTGGTCTTTTGATTTGGTTAAGAGTTGAAATCTCCAGAAAATTAAAATGCTCAATTATCTCCATAGGCAATAAGTATTTCCCTTGATCTTCAACGAAAGGATCTATTCCTATTCTCATCCTTTTACAATTTCCTATTTCCCAAGTTGTCCATTTTCTTAGCCAATGTAGAGTCTTCAAAAAACTATTCCAGGTAATTGAAGAATTTGTGAGTTCAATTTCCTCCGCTCTAAACCAGTATGATAAAGACTTCTTCTTGAAATATTTTGAAAGACAAACCTTACTCCATAAACTGTTCCCAAACAGAGTCCTCCAAAAACTTTTAAGACAGAGAGTTAAGTTAAACCAATGCATATGCTTGACATCCCATCCACCTAGAGACTTGGGTAAAGCAAGTCTCTCCTAGGCCACTAAGTGATATTTTTTTCTCATTCCCCGAGCCTTCCCAAAGAAAATTAAAAAGTTTTGATCTGTGTATATTTAAAATAGAAGAAGGAAACATTATTAGGGAAAACCAATACACCAGGATCCCTTGAAGAATATTCGAATTAAAGTAATTCTACCTCCAATAGACAAAAATCTATAAGCCCAATTACTAATTCTCTTCTCAACTTTTTTTATCAGCCATAACGAGTCATTGATCATGTACTTGTTTGGTTTTAAAAAAACCTTAGATACTTGAATCCATCCTCCATTCTTTCCATTTTGAACTTCAATAAGTTTCCCATCTCCTCTTGAGCGCTGTCAGATAAATTAATGTGAAATAGGGAGGATTTATCCACATTGATTTCCATCCCTGAGGCGTTACAAAAAACTCTAAGAATCTCTAAAAGATACTTCCATTCCTCAATGTTACCAGGCCCAAAGATAACATCATCAACGAAAATAAGATGACTAATTTGAAGAGTAGATGCGATTTTTACGCCTTCGAACTTACCCATGATTTTTGCTTCCAAAACCATTTTGCTTAGCCCTTCAATAATGAGCAAAAACAAGAGAAGAGAAAGGGGGCATTGTTGATGAAGCTCTATAGAGCTGTTGAAAAATGAGGTAGGAGCCTCGTTAATCAGAATAGCAAAATTTGTTGAGGACACACAATCTATAATCCAATTAGTTACTTCAACAAAAATCCCAATCTAAAGTAGAAACAAATGAAGAAAACCCCAATCCACTTTGTCATATTCCTTATCAAGATCGATCTTCATAAGTAACGGTCTCATTTTCTTTACTTTAGCAGAGTGCATGAATTCCTGTGATATACCAATGGCCTTAAGAATCTACCTATTTTTAATAAAACCACATTGTTCTTTTGAAAGCACTTCAGAGAGATTCAGTTTGAGTCTCATAACAATTATCTTGGTAACCAATTTATACACCAAGTTGCAAAGTGCAATTGGTTTATAATCCATAAATGACTCTGAATTGTCTTTCTTTGGCACCAAAGCTAGAAAGGTAGAATTCATAGTATTGGGCATTACTCCTTTAATCCTTAGAGAAACTAGATAGAGCTTCCTTGATTTCTTCAACATTAATAGGCCTTCCAATGCTTACTCCTTCCTCTTTAGAGAAAAAATAGGGAAAATGCTTCAAAATATCCATTTGGTTAGATATATTTACCTTTCTTGGATCCGCATAGAGATTACCAAAAAAATTAACAGCTTCCAACTGAATATCTTTGCTATTAGTTAAAGACCCACCTTCATAGGTTTTAATTTCCCATACGGTATTTGAGTTTCTCTGATTCGAAGCAAACCTATGGAAAAATCTAGTGTTACTATGACCGGATCCAATCCAAATTGCTCTGCTTTTGAGTCTCCAAAATTCTTCTTCCTTCTTAAGAATCTTATCCATATATTCTAAACCTACCAACCAAACTTGTCTTCAACAGACAGATTCCTTTATAAATTTTGTTACAGAATTTCCAAAATTTGAGATTCAATCAGAATCAGGTCTTTTTTGTCCTCTATCGCTTTCTTTTTTATCCAGTCCTTTACTTCTAACTTCAGTTTTTTGAGCCTACAAACTATTTTTTCCATTGGATTTAGACTAGCATCCATTGGCATATAGGCTTCAACATCCCTCACCATACTATAAAAAGAAGGATCTTTTAACCAATCTTGATTGAATTTGAAAGGAAAATTCGTTACTGTAGTATCCCCTTCTAATTGAAGAGAAATCAAGATATGATCAGACAAATTAGAATTCATATTCCATGATCTATATCTAACACTTTCCCCCAACATAGAGTGCCACAAAAACCTATCGATTTTTTTCTCCGTTCCATCTTTTCTTGTTCTTTTGTTTTTCCAAGTTGGGAATAGCTTTGACGGCTTGATATCAACCAAATTGTACTTGCTAAATAAGCTTTGAGAATATCCATCCAACGGGTCCAATGAGTTAGCCATACCCCAGTTTTTAGAAGAGAACATTGTAAAGTTCAAATCACCTGCCACCACAAGATTCTGCAAACTGAGAACCCCACTAGCATCAATTATATCCCAAAAGTCTTTACGTTCCTTGCAAGGCGCATAAATATTTAGGATTCTGATGAAATCTTTGAATCCTTGGATTTTTCCCACCAAAAGAATCCCTGCTTCTGTTTGATAAGGATTCAAATTACAGGTTTTGGGATTCCAAATAGCCAAGAGTCCTCCAGACTGTCTTGCTGCATCTGTAGCACACACTTCCCATTCATTAAGAAGCTTCAGAAAAAAAAAAACTCACATGCTTTTTTCTTTGTAGTCATAGTTTCTTGAAAAAGATAAATATCAACTTTGTTTAGCTAAAAAAATCTCCTAAGCGATCTGTATTTGGAGCCTCCCCCTAGCCCCCTTAGGTTGAAAGAAATACACATCATTAAGGACCTTTTGTAAAGGGCATTCTTGCTCTAAGGTCCCCAGAATCAGTACCTCTTTTAGACAATTAAGCTAGATGAATCCTTTTAGAGAGAGGAATAAACTCCCTACCAACATCCTCACCACCTTCACCAGGAGGCAGTGAATCAAATCTTCCTGAAGATTTCTTAGCCTTCCTTCTTATGGTTACATTTTGATGACATATTGAGCTAATAGGGGTTTTAGAGGGAGACTCTGAAGGTTTGGAGACATAAATTGTCAAAGGAGAGACAAAAACCTTGTCCTCTGGTAATTCCTTTGAATCATAGTCTATTGACAACTCCTCACTCCTATCTATGTTAGAAACATTGAGGCCACATTACAGGAAATTTGAGCTCTAAAATGGGCCTCCTAAGTAAAATAATAAAATAATATTTATTAATTTTGGAGAAAGAAAGAAAAAAGCTACTTTTTGTTTGTATTTTCAACATATTTCCCTGTGTATTTACTCAGATTTCGAGCGGGAGGGCTTGTTGGATGCATAATTAAATTCCACATCCAATGAGTACCCACACTGTATACTTTTAACGTACTCCGCCACCCCAAAAACAATAAATACTCATCATAAAAACAATTATGCATCCAACGAGCCCTCCCAATCAAAATTTGAGTAAAAACACAGAGATATGTTGAAAATACGAACAAAAAAAGTAGTTTTTTTATGACAAATATGTCAAGTCAACCATTATGGTTGACTCATTTTATTGATATTCTATTGGTTCTTAAATTCCAACTCACAAGAATTTATTGTTGGCTTGTTTTCTTATAAGACCCATTTTAGACCCCAAATTTCCTGTAATGTTTACCTTTGAATACATCTCCTTCCCTTGAACAAAAATCCCCTCATTCAAACCCTCTAAATAGAGATCCCCTCCACGAGTATTCTTAGAAAACTTGGACCCCTCATCTTCCTCATTAGAGACTACCCCCTTTTCCAACCCCCCTAAACAAAAAATCAATTCACCTATAAACCCTTTTCTTATAAGTTTTGTTTCGGCAATCCCATCGTCAAGGTCTTTTCCCCCATCTTTAAAGTTCAAAGAAAGAACAGTCTCCTCACCATAGTCTAAGGGAATAATTTTCTTTCCAATTACACTATAATCAACTACTTTCCCTTCTAAACTTTTATCTAAGTATTTTTCAACGGATTTTAAAAACAAAAGCTCCTTGGAGGATAAGTCTTCATAAGATAGAAACGGTCTTAGAAGACTTGTTAAATTTTCCTCTTCCAATGTTGAACGATAGGAAGGAGAGCTTGGCTGCGACCTGTTCCCCCTTAGCGATTGCTTCAGAGTTCCAAATCACCTTCTAGTATCTAGAGGGTTGCTCAAAAAAGCCGAACATTCCTTTTTGACATGTCATTTTTCCCTACAGTTTAAGCATCTAAAGGGTATTCCTCTATAATCCATTTTTTGCTAAAACACTTGACCTTTCCAACGGATATTTAACTTTTCTGGAAGAACCTTCCTTGTCTCCAATTCCACCCAAACCCTTGTCACGTCCCCATCCCTCAGACCGGCGAGACGCAACCAACATCAAACACAACCGGGCAAATCGCCCCATGAACATTGACAGAAATCAAATGCTGAATTAAAACTTAAAAGCATACACAGATGCACAGTCTTTATTCATACATCGGAAGCAAACATACCTAAACATTTCTAGCATTGAGCATGTTCATCATTTCACATAATACAGTATATAAATTGCAGAGGTGAAGTAACAACAGCACTTATCTTTCGATGAAGAATCCACCCGCAACCAGCTACGTCGCTGCAACGTTCCTCCCAACCATAGGCCAGCGTGCTCATTAGTCTCTCAGCAACGCTGCCACCCCCGAGCTGGGCATGATTCCTCCAGAATAAGGGTCAGTTACAGGCTTACACATAGCCTAGGGGACATAAACAACAAACTAACACAGCTGGGTTTCACAGGCTTTCAACAAACAAGCCAAGCCAGCACAGTCCGAAGACTAACCATTGCACTCAGGTAATTACTTAGCTATCCACAGCTTAAACAGGGCAACACAGAGTTGTTCTTGGCCCTATCGTGGCCAAAACAACTCAGCAACAATACCCAAACCAGGGTAACAACAACAACCCAATTTCACAATGAAAACGATGGCAACTATGCACAGACCAAAACAGGGAAACTCAGCCGACATATTGGGAATCCACAGTGGCCCAAAACGAATTTGAGCACCACAGCCCACACAACATGGGTGAAATCAACAGTTCGTCCAAGGCAATTGAGCCACGGGAAGACTCACACAGACCGCGCTGGAAACGAATTTACAGACTCCCAGCCTGGGCATGGGTAATAATCAACGCAGAACCCACAATCCAACCCATGTGGAAAGGATTCAGCCACTCCATTCACCAATCCGTAGAGGAAAACGACGTGGGTAAAACCCAGGAAACTCCTGTGCGCGAAAATGAGAAACGGGAGGGAAATTCTCTGCGTGAGAATGCACAGCAGTCAGGAAAACATGAATTGCAAGTGCCTGAGCGTTTAGCAACTCGTGGAGAGGAAGAAAATGCCTACGTGAGACCAAAATCGCCCAGAGCCTGTGCGTGAGGAGCCAACAGACCAAAATCGTGGTGAGAGTGAACCGACCAGGGAAGAGTGCGTGAGGGAGAAGAATGGGCAAACGTGGGTGGAGTGGGCAAGTGGGTAAGGCTGACAGCCTACCACAACCACCACCCCTTCAGCAATAAATGCCCTCAGCCACTCAGCCATAACTCCTCAACCACCAGCTGAAGCATTAAAGAGGTTGACAAGGTTGGATGAGGCAAAAGGTGACAAACAACAAAGGTGGTGAAACATGGGTTTTTCCCCATAACCAAGGTTTGACATCCCCCACCCCTTATCCTTTGGAACCATGCCCTTTTCGTTCAACGTTGCACTGCCGTAGCTGGTTGTGGTTTTAGTTTTATTTGATGTGCGTGTTTACATGATGCCATATTAAAATGTGCCGGATAGCACAACATACCATCGGCAATTATCCCTATTGCCGAAACATACACAGCCAAATCGATGGTGGGGCTTTTGCCTTGAGCTCCTCACCACGATTAATTACAATATATACATCATGCAAACGGGGTCAAAACCGGGGACATTACAACCCTATCCATTCTTTTGTCTCCCTAGAATGCAACATTTCATCTTCTAGATAGATAAACTTTCCTAAATTATTATGTAGGTTTGATAACGCATCCTCGGACCAAGATTAAAGCGACATAACATGAAACATAATCCAAAGATGACGTTTTCTAATTTTTTGGGATTGAGGGTTGAAATGGTCTTTCCATCTCCATAAGACTAATGATCCCCCCTTTGTAACCCATAACCTCTCTAAAATATTCTCAACATTATCCTCCGAAAGAAAAATAAAGCAGAACCAACCATTCGTTAACCAAAGTACTTGAGGCGGTAATCCAACGACGAGTTCCAATTTTCCAAAACCCAGTTGATCATTTTCGTTCTATTAATCTCTAGGCATTCCAGACGCCCAACCAACACCCTCTTTGACAAGATATTTTGTCTCTCTAGGGTGACTCCTCTTCCCACCACAAAATATTCTACATTGAGTTTGAATTTAAAAGCTTTAAGCTTCCTTCTATTCTTCGCATTGTCCCTTGTTTTCTTCAAGGCATAAGTCCCCTTGCTTGGAAGAGCCCCCAACCTTCCTTCACTATTCCAATATGTTCCCTCGACACACCTTATACCTTCCAAATGTAACCCCAAGTTCTGTACACTAGAAAACCCTTCATCCTCTTCTTGTAACTTATTTCCAGTGTCATCGCTATTTTTGCAAGAAGTCTTTGTTATTTCATCAACACTTTATCTAACTCAACCTCATTGTCTCCTTTTTCATTTTCCACTTTACACCTAGCCTCATCTTCATACCGACTCGTGTTTCTGTACAAAGGACCATCCTCATCCTTGTGGGAGTTAAACCCTAGCTCAAAGCTACAAAGTTTAAAACCCCTTTTTTATTTTTCTTTTTATCCATAGTAATATAATTCCTTTTGAAATCAAAAGAAAGAAAAACAAAAAAATACAAACCCTAGTTCCCACTTTTTTATTATCCTTGGTTTGTACTGGGCCAACTCTAAGTGGCTGGGTTGACTCCAAGCTAAGATCTGAAAATCATCTTTGTCTATGACAAAGCTAGGGTTTTCAGAAAGACTCCATCTCCTCCAATCAACATTCATTTTTCCACATGAATAAAACATCCTTACTCTTTCCTCAATAAGAAATCTCCTAAACATCTTTTTGATAATTATTAAAAGAAATTATCATTTTAAATATCTATAAATTTTGGAATATGAACTTTTTCCTTTATATCTCGCTATAAACTCAAAAAAAATAAAAATTCAAATATCTATAAATTTTGGAATATAAATTTTTCGACCATAAACTATTTTGGAATATGAATTTTTTCGACCATAAACTCCTTTATATCTTACCATAAACTCTTCATAACTAATTATAAGTAGTTTCAAGTTATAGTCTAAAATCCATAAACAATTTCAACTTTAGTAATCTTTTAGAGGCATCATTAAAATTATCTACAATTGAATCATATACTAGTAATTGTCCTTTATGATGTAAAAATAATTTCTATTGTGCAAAAAAATGTAACAATATTGTCTTTTACATATAATAAAAAAGTATTTGTATAAAATTTTTGAAATCAAATAAATGAATAAACCATCAATCTTGAGCATGGATAAATGCTATAAATTTAAAAATGCTTACCTAAAAAACTAGTTTCAACTAGTGTTCTTCAAACTAGAGACAACGTTGTTCATGTCTTAGATTGTCCATACATGCCATTTTGGAGGGGATCCTCAACTCAATAGCAATGATATTAACTTGTCCATACATGCCATCTTGGAGGGGATCCTCAACCCAATATCATTGATAAAGAGATCATTAGTGTGAGAGGCTTTGGTCAAGCAAATATACAACGATTTGCCATAAGTAACCATAATTCTTTAAGAATTGTTTTGATGAAGCAAACATAAAATGATTTGCTATAACTAACCATGATTCTTTAAGAGTTGTTTTGATCAAACAAATATACAATGATTTTCCATAATTAACTATGACTCGTTAAGAATTGTTTTGATGTCAATCTATGATTGTCATGTTTTCCAAAGCCAACATAATATCGACAAAATTTGGACTCCACTGTAATTTATAGCCACAAACCAAAGTCTTAAGAGATAAGGCAAATCATGGGCTATAGGTAATCTTTGCAATACATCTTATAATAGTGGTTATGAGGGAGGACTTGTAATGGAATATCCTTTTCAATGGATCGCACTTCTAGCATGTGTAATATTATGCTTGTAATTCTTATAAGCATTAATTCAAGATCATCTATTGCTATATGATACGATAATCTATGGTACGGTAATTTACATGGCAATTATCTATTGCTATATGATATGGTAATCTACATGGCACTGGAAGTGAAGGAGGCACTTGTATTTTCATAAACATAGTTTAAGAGA
>LPNX011006744.1:5948-16991 GCA_001517045.1 Pseudotsuga menziesii
GCGATTGAATTACCTTGTTGGATGACAATTCACGAGTGAAATCTCCTCCCCTCAACCTAAATAAGCTCCTGCAACAATCCCAAGCAGTTAACTTGCTCCAAAACGCTCCAATTGCCCTTCGTTTTCGCGTTCTTGATTGTTAAAATGGGCTGCTGGTTTTAGGCCTGTGTATTTAATTTTTTTTTTGTTTTACAAATCACGTACGCGTTTTATAACTACATATCACGAGCGCGTTTTGTAGTTATATAACGCGTACGCGATATGTCTTTCTATCCTACATGTCCCATGACATGTCAGGATCGGGTTGAACCATACCAAGTGCTATGTAGCAGAACCTTGATGCATTTTTTGGTAACGTGATCTTGTTTTTGAAAACTAGGATTGCATCTAAAAGGTCCCTCAACTTCTTGCACACACCCTTAAAAGCTTGTGACCAACATTGGCTGATAATAACTACAAGTTATTTACAAATTTCGACAATAAACCCTTAGTTATAAATTGTTACAAATTTTAACAGTTAAAATCCAAGGCCACATATGAATCCAAGAATAGTTCTTCAAAATAAAATTAGAATCAACATCCAATTTCTAACAATGATTTATATCGATATAAATGCTACATAAGTTTGAATGATTAAAAATAATAAATGCTACATAAGTTTGAATTAGTAAAAATATGATAAAATTGAAGGACGGTACATAACTTTGAATTATTAAAAGTTCTATCATGAACATTTTAAAAAGAAAATATCAATCTCCACATAAGGAATCTTTTAAGGATTTATAGCTTTCTTAAAGTATAGAGACTTTCGTAAATCTTACTAAATCTTAAATTTTCAACTATAAAATATGTGGTGATACTTTCATAAAAATATTCAAATTTATAAGGGCTTTCTATAATTTCTATATAATTTTGGTGATTTTTATAGTAAAATATAATTTCAACTAATCATTTTAGAAAACAAATGGAAATTAACAATAATTTTTGGAAAAAAAAATATTGAAAATTAATCTATAAGCTAAATTTGTCCCTAAATTCTCCCCTAAGTCATAAATACATAACATTAAAATTTTTGAAAGATCAAGTATCATAAATAATTTCAAAAGAAAACAAATGAAATGATAATGATATAATAATTAAGAAAATAAAGAAAATCAATAATTAAAAAAAATAATAAACTCTAACTTCAACTATACAAAATATTTATACATTATTCCTGGGTCAAAAAAGAAATAAAAAAATGAAATAAATATTGCAAAATATATTTTATTAGATGAAGAAAACCTAAACACCTTAAAACAAACCTCATTTTAATTTGAAATACTTAAAATATATAAATATTAAAATCGATTATTATAACATTTAAATTTTAAAATTAATTTCATAAAATAAAATTAATTATAAGATTTATAAAATAAAATAAATTATTTATATTATCATTAACAAAACTTTATAAAAACGGAAAACTAACTATTTTAGTTAGTTTGAAAAAAAATAATGCAATAAAATTCCTCACTAACAATTATCATGATATAAAAGAATATGGAACCTTAACCATATTTATTTTTTCTTTCTTACATACAAATATGATATTACTTAACAAAAAAATTATCATTATAAAAAAATATGAAACCTCAACAATATATATATAAACACAACTGTAGATATATTCCATATTATTGAATTCAAATCAATAATTAAGAAAAGTCAACCACACTTAAAAAATGCTTCAATTGAATTATTGAGAAAAGCCACGTATACGTCAAAAAATTTCCAGCTGAAGAAATTGTCACCTAACTATGAATGGCATTGGCTAGCTATGGAGCAAACCTCCCTCCATCGGATGGAGGAGGAGCAAAGTCAACGTTGACTTTGCTCCTGGGAGGTTTGCTCCATAGCTAGCTTATTCCACTATAAATTCTTGCAAAAGAAATTGTCATGATATACCCGAAACAACACCAAGAAAAAAAATTCCTGCATCTACAGAAAAATTGTTATCTATTTTTTAATTAAAAAAGAAATTAATAAAATTTTAATGTAAATTAAATTAAATTGTCTCATACAATGCCATATGCAAAGTCAAGGCCCCTACTTTAACCTTTTTCATTCTATTCTTTCAAGACTGACTGGTACTTTCAAGGCTTTAGTAAAACCCTTTGTGGAAAATTCCCTCATTTGTAATCAAACTTCAATTTTGCAGAAAGTAGAAAGTTGAAATGAATAATGGTTAAAGAAAAAAATAGAGAGATTCCTAATTCCTCCATCCTTTTTCTTGTTTTTCTGAAGTCCCTTTGCTACTTATTTTATTTTTAATCCTTTTTGTTTTTGTTTTTCTTAAGCCCCTTTGATCGTTGTTTAATTTTTAATTCTTATTGCATCATTCATCGCGTGCTTTTAATTCGTCAATCTTTTTTGGTTTTGCTTCATATATATTCATTCTTTTACCTCAACATTAATTTTTCAAAATTTTCCTTTTTAAATTAATATTTTATCTTTCATTAATTTATTTTTATTTAATTATTTATATTGATAAAGATAATGAGCATAGTTAAACATTTATATTTGATCATTTACATTAATTTTTTTTATTTAATTATTTATATTGATAAAAAAAATTTATTTAATTATTTATATTGATAATCTTTCATTAATTTATTTTTATTTAATTATTTATATTGATAAAGATAATGAGCATAGTTAAACATTTATATTTGATCATTTACATTAATTTTTTTTATTTAATTATTTATATTGATAAAAAAAAATTATTTAATTATTTATATTGATAAAGATGATGAGGATATTTAGTAGCTTATAATGGGACTAATTTTGATTTATCATACCTTTAAAAATGTTAGAATTTATTTAATACTTTTTAGAATTTTATTTATATAATACAAAAATATTAAGAGAAATATTCTTAAATCAACATAGTTGTGATGAGTTAAAAGGTTAAAAAGATCAACATTGTATTGCATTTGTATGCAAAACATTATATGAAAGTGGTTTTCATTTCAACTCTCTTGGTTTCATAAAGATGACAAATTCCTTTATGACATGACTTTTTAGGAATTGTTCAATGTCTTGTTTCACTATGAATCTCATGAGAGTTTGTTATTATTTTAGTAATGTCTATTTTCATTTTTACACTAATAAAAACAAAAGCAGATAGATACTTTTGATCTTCTAGATTAAGGTTGATCACCTCCTTATAACACCTTAATTTTCTCTTGTCCTCTAACTCTTTATTGCACCACAAATTCATAAAATTAAATGTAATAATAATTTTAATAGTATATTGTTATGCATAATGACCCCTTCATTGACTCTCCCAATGATTTAGCCAAGACTTGGCGTCTTTATAACAACCTCACTTAAGTCGTCAGTGGTTTTGACTAGAACCCTCTTGTCTCCCATGATGTTTATCTTGTTCTTGTACATTAGGTACTTGGTCATAGCCATGCTCTCATGGGGCGAGACTCGCTTCTATGAGGAGGATCTCATATAGTGTGTATTTCCTTTAATTTTGAAATTATATGTTAGATAGTGTTTGTAGATTTGTTGTATCCTTCTCCATGATTCTTAGGAGATGATGTAATCCCAAACTTCACATATGTATACGATAATAGGAGAGATGAAAGTCTCAAATAAGAGTTTCTTTGTATCCCAAAGCCATAGGTCTATTGATTTACAATTCTTTTCATGTTCATAATAAGCTTTCCACCCTCTATTAATCATTTTCTCAATGTTATAGTTCAAGTTAAGCTTATGATGTAGATCAATTCTAAGATATTTGTATGAAGTCACTTCCTCCAAGTTGTTGTCATATATGAAATGATCATAATGTTGGTTGTGGAGCCTGATCTTCTAGATTAAGAGATATTATTTTCAGTTGATTTCGGAGAATCCACAGTTCCAATGTCACGTTGTCAACGTTTCGAATCCATCATCAGGACGAGTTTGTCAATTTGTGGAGAGTATCTGATCTCCGTTATTAATAATGGAGATGTAGAGATAAGTTAATAATGTCGGCTATGTGGAAGAATTTTTAGGGTTTCGGTGAAGAAGATAGGGTTTTGGTTATAAAATAATTAGTTTTAATTTTAATTATAGTGTATGGGTAATAGTATATTATTACTAATGTTTAATTAAATAATTTTAGTTTTTTAATTAAAGTTTTTAAATGTTTATAGTATTATTAATAGTGTTTTAATTGATTATAGTTAATAGTATTACTTAAAAAGATTAGTTTTGGATCAGAGATATAAATAATTACTTAATTTAAAAGTTAAAAGATTAATTTAAAAATTAATTAATTTAAATTATTTCTTTTTGATTTATGGTTGAGAATAGGAGGAAGCCAACTCGTGCTCACTTCGAGGCCTCCATCCCTGTTTAAATTGTTAGGAAGTTTAATTATTTCTAGGGCTTCTCTAAATTTCCTTTTGAAGTAATGGTCTTCTTTAGCGATAATCTTGGTGTCTTCCAAGCGGATCTGGTGTTTGGTTTTGGCGAATGTTCTGCAAGAGCTGAGGTGCGGATGCGTTCATTCTTTAGATCAACTCCATGTTCTTTTAATCTAGTCTGAAAGGAGCATCCCGTTTCACCAATGTAACTAGTTTCGCAAGAACATGGGATTCTATAGACACCCTTAAATTGTCTCTAATCAATTGGGTCTTTCACTGATCTCATTTTCTCCCTAATGGTATCAATGGGTTTGAAAGAGGTTGTGATAGTGTTCTTCTTAAGGATTCTAGAGATTTTGTGTATGACCCCCTGAATGTAAGGTAAGTAAGCCCTAGGGTTGGTGGTTTCATCTTTGGAGGTTGTCTTCTTAGTGTGGTTTTCATTGTAGGCTTTGTTTAGGGTTCTTCTAATATCTTTGGGCTCGTAGCCTATGTTTTTGAAGACTTCTCTAAGGTGGTCCCTTTCTTCATCAAGGTGTTCATTATGTGATATCCTTGAGGCTCTAATGGCTAAGGTGTTAATAACCTTGATTTTTTGGGAGGGATGATGGTGAGAGTCTGCATGGAGGTAGCTCTCAGTATGAGTCTTCTTTCTGAAGACTCTATGTCCTAATGTTCCGTCTTGTCTTCTAGTTAATAGGACATCAAGAAAGGGGATGCTCCTGTTTCCTATAGTTCCATTGTGAAATTTATGTTAGTGGAAAGATTGTTTAGATGAGTGCATAAATTCTTGAGTTCAACTTCCCCATGTGGCCAGATCACATTGGTGTCATATACATATCTCGTCCATCTTGTTAGTTTCAATGGGTAGGATTCTAGAGCTTATTTCTTGAATTTTTCCATGAAGAGGTTTGCTACTATGGGTGAGAGGGGTGATCGCATGGCTACTCCTGTGGTTTGTTCATAAAACTCTCCTTGGAAACTGAAAAAAGTTGATCTTAGACACACCTCTGCTAACATGGTTGTGTTTGGATTAGTAGCCTCTTTGATGACTTGGATGGCTTCATTCAACGGAATCTTTGTGAAGGGGGGAAACCACATCAAAACTTAGGATCATGTCATCGGGTTCTATCTTCTTTGTTTTCATTAGCTTCACAAATTCACTTGAGTCCTTGATGAAGGACTCTGTGTTGCCTACTAGGGGACTTAGGATTTTAGCCACATATTTCGCAAGTTCATAGGTGGGGGATCCTATAGTGTTGACAATAGGTATAAGAGGGACCCCTTCTTTGTGAATCTTTGGAAGACAACGTGACATTGGAATTGTGGATTCTCCGAAATCAACTGAAACTAAAACCACATAAATCTCACAACAGAGATATTATTGTTCAGTCATGTTTGTACCCCAATTTTATTGTACACTTGTCCCAGTTGGGGTGTGTGGAGGGGCTCATCCCCTCTGGTTGAGGGGTACGGGGGAGAAGCCCTCGAAAGAAATTTGTGGGATGCTTGTTGGCCAATAGTTTACGGACCCATGGTATTGGGTGACCTACAATATTTTTTGGGAGGGATGATGGTGAGAGTCTGCATGGAGGTAGCTCTCAGTATGAGTCTTCTTTCTGAAGACTCTATGTCCTAATGTTCCGTCTTGTCTTCTAGTTAATAGGACATCAAGAAAGGGGATGTTCCTGTTTCCTCTAGTTCCATTGTGAAATTTATGTTAGTGGAAAGATTGTTTAGATGAGTGCATAAATTCTTGAGTTCAACTTCCCCATGTGGCCAGATCACATTGGTGTCATCTACATATCTCTTCCATCTTGTTGGTTTCAACGGGTAGGATTTTAGAGATTATTTCTTGAATTTTTCCATGAAGAGGTTTTCTACTATGGGTGAGAGGGGTGATCCCATGGCTACTCCTGTGGTTTGTTCATAAAACTCTCCTTGGAAACTGAAAAAATTTGATCTTAGACACACCTCTGCTAACATGGTTGTGTTTGGATTAGTAGCCTCTTTGATGACTTGGATGGATTCATTCAAGGGAATCTTCGTGAAGAGGGAAACCACATCAAAACTTAGGATCATGTCATCGGGTTCTATCTTCTTTGTTTTGATTAGCTTCACAAATTCACTTGAGTCCTTGATGAAGGACTCTGTGTTGCCTACTAGGGGACTTAGGATTTTAGCCACATATTTCGCAAGTTCATAGGTGGGGGATCCTATAGTGTTGACAATAGGTATAAGAGGGACCCCTTCTTTGTGAATCTTTGGAAGACAACGTGACATTGGAATTGTGGATTCTTCGAAATCAACTGAAACTAAAACCACATAAATCTCGCAACAAAGATATTATTGTTCAGTCATGTTTGTACCCCAGTTTTATTGTACACTTGTCCCAGCTGGGGTGTGTGGAGGGGCTTATCCCCTCTGGTTGAGGGGTACGGGGGGTACTAGGGGACTTAGGATTTTAGCCACATATTTCGCAAGTTCATAGGTGGGGGATCCTATAGTGTTGACAATAGGTATAAGAGGGACCCCTTCTTTGTGAATCTTTGGAAGACAACGTGACATTGGAATTGTGGATTCTTCGAAATCAACTGAAACTAAAACCACATAAATCTCGCAACAAAGATATTATTGTTCAGTCATGTTTGTACCCCAGTTTTATTGTACACTTGTCCCAGCTGGGGTGTGTGGAGGGGCTTATCCCCTCTAGTTGAGGGGTACGGGGGAGAAGCCCTCGAAAGAATTTTTTGGGATGCTTGTTGGCCAATAGTTTATGGACCCATGGTATTGGGTGACCTACAGTATTTTCCCATGGTAATTCCCCTATAAAAGGAAAGCATTGTAATACGACTGTGTATTGTATTGTAGTATTCTAAAACAATCTCTGAGATTGTGTGAGAGAGACTGTGAGAGAGTGGAGAGGAAGTGCAACGAGGTTGCTGCAAGTTGTATCCCTTCATTTTGTTGGACAAAATAATAAAGGAATGGAAATTTTTGTGTGAATGTATCCCATCTTGGGTGAACCACTTTATATCTGTGTCTCTCTTGTAATGTGTTTAATATTTTCCTCTTGTTTAGTTGTTATTGCTTTGTGATCATGTTTTTCTAACAATTGGTATCAAATCCGAAAGGTGTATTTGGTTGGTAAACTCACAATAAAGAATGGTTCATGGCTCGAGTGGGAGCAATGGAAGAAGAAGGAAAGTTTAGGATCAAGAAATTTAACGAACAAAAATACCAGTTATGGAATATGCAAATGGAGGACTATCTATACTAGAAGGATCTATACCTACTATTGGGAGAAAAAGAAAATAGTCGACGACTATGAAGGACGAAGAATGGGAGGTTATTGACAGAAACACACTGGGAACAATACGGTTGTGCTTGGCCTCATCGATGGCTTTCAATATTTCGAAAGAAAATACAACACAGGGTGTGATGAGCGCATTGGCTAATTTCTATGAAAAACCCTCGGCTTTCAACAAGGTATTTTTAATGAAGCATTTATTAAATATGAACATGTCAGAAGGTGGATCTGTTGCTGATCATTTAAATGAATTTAATATGATTACTAGTAAGCTAAGTTATTTAAAAGTGAAATTTGATGATGAGTTTAGGGATCTTTTAATTATGTGCTCATTGCCATCAAGTTG
Organism: Pseudotsuga menziesii; assembly: GCA_001517045.1. Taxonomy (NCBI): domain Eukaryota; kingdom Viridiplantae; phylum Streptophyta; class Pinopsida; order Pinales; family Pinaceae; genus Pseudotsuga; species Pseudotsuga menziesii. The sequence continues at coordinate 14,011 of LPNX011006744.1, forward strand.
GAATGGCTTGGTCATGGCTGTAAGTAACTTTGTCCCTAGTTCAAGCACTCTCAAAATTTGATGATGTTGTTGGTGTTATTATTAGCGAAGAAATGAGAAGAAAAGGCATAGGTGAGACATCAGGTAATGCGTTGACCATGGAGAGCAGGGGAAGACAAAGGGAGAGAGGAAGGAGCCCAGGTAATCGCAACAAGTCTATATAGGGAAGATGCCATACCTTGAAATGGAACTTCTTTGTCTTAGTAATGACACCAAATGTGTCATCACACAAAAGGACAATATGGATTGAAGTAGCCCTAACTTTATAAATGGTTTGGACCCTTGACACACATTGCTCACTCCATCATCAACCATTTTTGTGTATGAACTTACTATGAATATGTGAGTTTCCTTCTAGCAACCCGTGCATCATTTGTGAGGTTCCCATCAACAACCCCCATATTAATCCTAAATGTTGAATTCACGAGTTGCTCCACTACAACTTGTGTATTTCATTAGAAGTTGTTAAAAATAAAAAAGATAATTAATGAAAGGACATTTCAAGTTGGTTTGGTAACCACCCTAACTCCCATAACTATCCTAGCCTCTTATTCCTTCCTCCCAAACAATTGAGAAAATAGGAGAAGGATAGAGGATAGGGGGACCAACTTTGGAGGAAAAGTCATTTGAGAGAATCTACATTAAGGAGAGAAGCAAGAGGAATCAAATATATTTCTTGTAGAGAAGTCTGATCAAGCAAAGGACCTGTAATGTTTCTAGATACTCTATTAATAAATAATGTTATTTCCTTCCATCAATGTGTAATGCATGCTTCAATTTTTCTTGAGCATTGATCTAGATTTTTCTTTGATTTGAATTGCAATCTTTATTTATGTTAATTTCTCATATGTTATAAAAACTGAAGGTTCTTTGAGGAAGGTTTCTTTTTTTGTTGTAGTTGTTAAAGATTGGAAGTTGAAGAGCATTGGAGAAAAGAGGCTAAGCTAGGATCGACCTTCGGAATAAGGTGCACAACCATCATCTCTTCTTCTTTAATAAATGATTGTAATAATGTTTGTCTATTTGCAAACCCATAGTACATTGGTGGACTCAAACCCCAGCCATAGGATAGATTTCCTTAACAACAATAGATCCAATTCTAGATTTGGAAAGATAGAGTGCTAGAACTGAGGTAAGAGAGGACATCTAAAAAAAGGTTGCATGGTTCCAAAGAAGAAAGGAGACGAGCAACATGAGACTACTCATGAAGAAAATGTAGCAGGTGACCTATTACAATATGTTTTGATTATTGCATTAGATAATACTAGTTATTACTGGGTAGTAGATTCAGGGGCTTCATGTCATGCTACACCTCATAGGAAATTCTTTCATGATTATGTTCCATGTGATTTTGATATGTTTTATTGGGGGGTGATGAACCATGTAAAATTATTGGAATGTGTAAGGTACAGATCAAGTTAAATAATGGAAATGAATGGCTATTAAAAGATGTAAGGCATATTCCTGCTATGAAAAGAAATTTGATCTCAACAGGGTAGTTGGGAGATAGCAATTGTTTGTCTACATTTGGAAAAACGTGGTGGAAGAACACTAAAGGAGAACTGGTAATAGCAAAAGGAGATAGGAGGTAAGTTGTATTTATGTCCTCATAATACATATCATTCCATTTCTGTAGCTTCCACAGAAACAGGTGCAGTGTTGTCACATCATAGGCTTGACCACATGAGTGAGAAGGGGATGCATATTCTTCACTCAAGGAAATTGCTTCCAGATTTGAAGAAGGTAAGTTTGGAATTTTGAGAGAACTATGTTTATGGAAAGCAGAAGAGAATTAGATTTCTCAAGGTTGGGAAACAAAAGAAGAGTGGAAATTTAGAGTTTGTGCATACAAATGTATGGGGATCGAATCAAGTACAATCTCTTCGTGGCTCTTGTTATTATGTTACTTTTATTGATGATGCAACTAGAAAAACTTGGGTTTATTGCATTATATAGAATTCTGATGTATTTACTACTTTTAAGAAGTGGAAAGCTTTGGTTGAGAATGAGAAAGGAAAAAAGTTGAAATGCCTCAGATTTGATAATGGAGGTGAATACTGCAGCAAGGAGTTTGATAGTTACTGTTCATACAATGGCATCCGTAGAGAGAAGACAGTCCCTACAACACCACAATAAAATGATGTGTTAGAAATGATGAATAGAACTATCGTGGAGCGTGCAAGATGTATGCAATTGCATGCAGGGTTGCCCTTACAATTTTGGGATGATGTTGTAGATAATGTTGTTTACGTAATAAACAGAGTTCCTTCAAGCGCTTTGAAAGATGGAATTTTAGAGGAGGTATGGACAAGTAAAAAGGTAAACTACTCATTTCAGAGAACTTTTGGTTGTGAAGCATTGTCCATATTGATAAAGAAAATAGAACAAATCTTGAGGGTAAATACAATAAATGTACCTTATTGGATACAGGTTTGAAGATTTTTGTTATTGCTTATGGGATTATGGAAATCACAAAATCATTAGGAGTAGAGATGTAGTCTTCAATGAAAAGGTTATGTACAAATATCACTAGCAAGGAAAGAAAAAGGAAAAAGAAAACACAAAGTACACAGTTCTTGATGAAATCAAAGAAAATGAAGTTCCAAAGGCACTAGAAAATCAAGAACAACAACATGTATCTCAAACTCCTGTAAATGTGAGAATATCTACTAGGTTAAGTAGACCCCCCGAACGATTCTCTCATTCATTGTATTATTTATTGATGAATGATTATGGTGAACCAAAATGTTATTAAGATCAATGTAGGTAGAAACTTGAAAGAAGTGGGAGCAAGACATGAATGAGGAGAAGGGCTCATTGGTAAGAAACCGGACTTGGTATTTGGTTGAGTTTCTTGCATAAAAAAGAGCATTGCAAAACAAATGGGTTTACAGTTTGAAGGAAGAAGGAGGCAAGAAGAAGTATAAGGCTAGACTTGTGGT
>LPNX011006791.1:0-71559 GCA_001517045.1 Pseudotsuga menziesii
TACAGATTTTCATATACTCCTCCTAATTTATGGCATACCGAACTAGTTATAAATGATACAACATTTCATTTTTTATGATTGTATATTAAAAACACTTGGAGTCAATAAAATTTGTGATCAATAAAAACATTCTTTCTAGGATTAGTTTTTCCAATTTTAATGGAATATTTCTTTAATGCATAATTTTTACAAATTAAATGAAATAAATAAAATGTTTACAAAAAAATTCAATGTCATAGAAGTCCTTGTAATAGAATTTTTCTAGATTTCTTGAAAAAGACTATCTTTATGCTCTTTCTCAAGAATTATTGGGTACCAGAGTACCATCCTCCTCTTACCTTGTGTTTTTATTCAAGCAGTTTATTTGGTTTAAATTGAGGGCCCTGAAAGAAGGGAGATCATATGAAATAGCAACCTCAGTGAAATTCCTGGAAACATTTTTGGGAAGTGATTTTGAGGACCAGAATTTGTTGTGTGAGATTTATTTGCATGAGATGGCTTGTCCTTTGGACTACCATTCAAATCTTGTTCCTTTCTCAGGTGATGTTCAGCTGAGGGCTTTTGCCTCGTTTGTGGGTATTCATGTTCAGTGGGAAAGGTCTTTCCAAACTTTCTCTCACAATGAGGCCCACTCTAATCTTTGGATCTGAAGCGAACCTCATAATCCTCATCTTCTCCTCACTTGACATAATAGTCTACTCTCATGTCCCATCCAAACTCGGTATATAATCGAACTTCAGGAAAGGGTTATTTCTACTTGTACCAGCTAGATTTCCATGCATCAACGAATCACTTTGGAAGGTATTCAGCACAAATCGTAGGTTGCCTCTCCAACCGTTAGAAATAGGGACCCCTACTGTTACAAGAATTTTGAACAAGCACTTTCCAGGATTGGGGGTTATGTTGGATGCATGAGGGAATGTGGGGTTAATTGGTTGGGACTAAAATTTAAATTTCCTCTCATCTGGTGGCCAGCAAAACCATACAGGGAAGATTTCTCATTAACTAGGGCAGAAGAGTAGAAGTGTTGTCCATGAGGGATTTGTAGGAAAAGAAGGAACATCTGAATTCCCATACAACTTTTCTTCTCTCCATGAACGAAGCATAATGTCAAATTCAGATTCAGAATAATGGAGGTTGTTGCACGAGGACATGCAATAGTACAGTTGGGGGGAGATGTTGGGCCCAGAAATGGCCCTTTTTTTACCACCCTTATCCACCTCTTTTTGCCTCATTCTACTCTATTATGCATGCTAAATAGATGTTTTTCCCTCACTTGGCCCCTCAAGTCATACACGTATGGTTAATCATTGTCTTATTTTATTAATGCTTAGAATTGTGGTAATCAGGGCTCTACATCTTAAATTATGCTAACATATGATGGTTTTATAAAGATATTTCAAGATATAGAGAATACAGGTGTAGCGGGCTGAACATGCCAAATGAGGGATCGACATTCATTGCTAAAGTTGATTGCCATCCATTCAATCATTGCCCAAAGAATGCGGTCCCAGTGTATTAGTCCATGCGAGCTGTACAAGGGTAGATGCAACAGATTGAGACATATTTGGAGGAAACAATGCACCGTTTCTCAAAAGTAGCTATAATCAATGGAATATCTTCTCAATCAACCATGATCATTATTTATGGCTTGAATTACAGCTTCCCTATATCTTCTGCTCTCTTCTTTCCATGACTGTAACAACTTATTGTAATTAGGGCAGCCTGAAGATCAAAGATCTTCATCGCTACCCGATAATAGTAGGAAGAGGTTATGATTGTAATTGCATAAATATGGGAAACCATTCTGAGCCAGGGGTTGAACTTTTAACCAAATTATTGTATCAGCTGTGAGTAAGGTTGTGTGTTCATCTGCCATTTTTTAATACAAGGAGTTTGATTCTTCAGATCTCAGCATTTTAACGTGTGTAACTTCCAGCATCTCTATGTGAAGGCTAGGCCCTCCTTGCCACAGGGATTGCTGAGTTAATTAGGTATCGTATTTATTTTGTTGTGTGATTTTGTAATAATTTCCTTTATTTATAGTAAGTTGCAACAATTATTGATTTACAGCGTGTCATTTGAATAATCAGTAATTGCATCTCTTGTAAAACTGTAGTGGCGTGGTGTGGCAGTCGACTGTATAGGTTAACTATCTTTTATGCAACTGTGTGATAGCTGTGATAGCCTTGTTCATCCCTAGTTCTTTCAATTACTATTTTCTTTAGATCTTTGCATTTATAATTACAGAATTTCATTCCTGTACTTTTAATTTCTAGAATAGCTGAATTCAATTCTTGTACTGTGAATTTCTAGAGTAGCTGAATTCAATTCATGTACTTTGGATTTCTAGAATAACTAAATCAGGATAGTTGGATGCATCTTTATATGGTTTGGTAATCAGGGATTTTATTTTCTGCAAAAGTAATCTAGATGTTATTTCCTGAATATTTCAATCCTAGATTAAGAATCGTAGGAGGTACTTGTGATTTCATTCTTGAGAAAGTAGATTAGATTAAGTGGATTATGGGATGAGTGTGGCTGAATAGGAAAGTAGGATCATTTACTTGCAGCATCAACTACTTAGTGCTTAAAGCATATATAGTGCATATTATCCTTGAAATAAGAGACTTCTTGTTGCAACTGCAACCTTTTCCCAAATTTTTTGAAAATTTTGGACCCTCCTTTTGATTTTATCTAGCTCAGGTTTGTTTGATTTCTTTAAATCTATTCTGGAAGTCTAGTTTTTTCCACTTAAAATTGATCTTTGGGAATTCAGAGGATTAGTTGACTGTTTTTTCCGCTGTTTCGGAAGTTAAATGAGCTAGTATTGTTGTTGCCTAGCTGAAGAGTCTTTCGCTTTATTTGAGCACTTAACGTTTCTAATTTTTTCGATGATTTTTTTTAATTGCTGTCGGAGGTCAATTGGCGAATCAGTCGAGGCATTAGTCCTCTATGCTGCTAACGTTTTGGAATGGAAATGGAAAATGTCCCGATGGATAGTTCCGTTCCTCGTCGATCCATGCTTTTATCCCCCTTTTATTGTTCAAACCTTTTTAACTATCGATGACTTGGTTTTTATCGCTATTGAAACAATTTTCGACAGTGGATCGGAGGACTTGTCCTCCATGTCGCTGATGTTTCGGAAGAAATTTGATAAGTGAACCGAAGAATAGTTTTTTGATCATCGATACTACGTTGAGGGATAGTCTTTCCAATGTCCGATACATAACCATCGCGGTGATAGTGCTCGACATCTCCGACACTACAGAAACGTTGAGGTTTGAATCGTCGATCCTTAGCGTTTACAGCTTCCGACCACCGACAGGTTTTATGTTGTCGCGGATCCATGGTAGTTTGTAAGCCTGCCATTGCGGCTGTGAATTGAACTATTCTCCCAACGTTTAGAGATTTCGACCACCGATAGGGTTTTCCTGCCGATTCTTTTATCGAGGGTTTATATATAGAAGCGGAGCATTATTTTATTATTATCCTTGTTGAAACTCGCATTTGCTCCAATCCTTGTCAATTGAACTATTTCACGTGCCTAGCTATCTAGATTTCACTCCTTGACATGCTATTGTGGAGGTTTTGGGTCATCTCGACAACTGCACTGCATTTTTTCCAAGTAGGAAATCCACGATCTTGTTGTTTGATTCTTATTCGTTGATTGGAACCGTGGTTTTTCCTAGGTAGGTTTTTCCCACTTAGGATTTTGCGTGAGTTTGGTTTGCGCACTTAAAGCTTATTTTTCTTCGTTGTATGCTTGCAATAACGTTTTAAGGTCGAGGAATTTAACTGTTACAGTTTGTTTGAGCGAGTTTTTCTTTTGAGCCCGCATAATTGAGCCGTTATGCACACTTTACTCATGTCTGAAAGATTTAGGGGTTGGTGTAGACAAGCGTTACGCTATCTGCATCACCCATTCTTTGGTTATTCATGGTCGTTTGAGGGGGGTTTTAAAATGTTGTATGCGTTTGCCCTATTTTTGTGGGACGGTGGAGGTTTTTGGTGTATTGGTCTAGTTAGGGTTTTCCAAGACGAGGAGAATGGTATAGGGTCTAAGCATTTTGAGGATTAGCAATAGAAACATTGTGGTTCATGCTTTTATTAGAGGAGTTTGAGTTAGTTTAGATACAGTCTAGATTAAAATGAAGAGTCTGTTCTACCGAGGCTGTGATTTTAGTTATAGACAGTGGACTTAGAGGATTTTACGACACAACTTGCAGTATTTTCTTTTGCCTTGTCATTTTTTCTTTTCATGCATTAGTACTGTGTATAGTTCATTTTTTCAGAATGCATATGGAAGAGGTAAATAGATTGATAAAGTTTTTTTTTTATTATTGTTTCACTTGGTAAAACCTAAATGGTCTAAGAACATGCTATGTTTATGATAGGGTGATTGCTGCAAAGGAGATATGTCTAAAAGACAAAAGAAGAAGGCCCCAATTGTTGAAGGAGAACCAGAGGTTGAGATCATCACTAGGGTTTAATACATATATGAAGATACCAAAGCTACCACTGGGGTTGAAATGGATTATAAATGGGGGGGAATATACAGGATGATTGAAAATCAGAAGGTGCCTGATGTAGGACTCGAAGAGCTAACTATTTATGCAAACATCGTTAAATCGGCTCTTATGAAAGTAGCCACAAGACCTGAGTTGTTCCCGTGCTTAGAGGTGATCGGTTGGATTCTGCCTAGGGCATATGTAACTACGATGATCCTTGAAAATACTGCTAAATAGGGCTATGTTGCATACAACCCTACTTATGTCTCCACAGCATATCATCTGCCTCGTGATTAGATTTACTTAACAAAAAGCTGGTGAAAGAGACAGATATGGACCTGGTAGAAATAGTTAAAAGAATGATGATACCAGGGAAGAAATTTCGAACTAGGCCTTTAGGAGAATATGATACATCTACTCTCTAGAATCCCTACAGATTTATTGCACTGATGCTGAATAGGAGTTTTGGGAGAGCTCACAGAAAAAGATTCAAATTAGGATGGATACCAATTATCTTCTATGTGGCCACTCAAGGAACCATATTCAATTGGGAAATCATAGTGTCCAATAGCCTCTCAACATGCATATATTCAGCTTTGGGAGGGGTGTCATAGAAGAAATCAGAGTTCTACATGAGCTCTATCCTAGTTGACTATATACTGTGTACCCAATCTTTTCCAGCCTTGAGGTGTAATTAGGATAGGGACACAACCCCGATATACACTGCATATAAATTATTTTGGGCACACAAATACTATAGCTACTACAGAGAAATATGTAAACACTTCATCATGCCTTTGTACACTCTAATTTTCCTGACCGAATGCAACTGCATGTCCGAAGAGGCGTTCAAAGTCATTGAGGAATATGGAGACTATTATTTAACTGAGGAAGGAATGTAAATCAGAATGTATGGTGGCTCCAGGGCACCTTCTCTACTCCCTAAATATGCCACTGATTATGTGCTACATAAAGAGGCAGTTAGGTAGGTATATATTGATGGTGCTGGAAGTTTCTTGTTAGAGCATAAAAAGGTAGCATATCCTGCCATACCTTTCTGGCTAGGGAGTTATAAGTTTTCAAATTTAAAACAAACTCCAGAATTTATGCAGGAGCTGGAGCACTTCCGTTTTGGTGAAATGAACTTTCACAGGAATGACTGGTGAAATAAGGTAGTAGAACACTGCAAAGAGGCAAGCATTCATTTTGAGTATACCAATTTTTGGGACAAGGACGAGGAAACACTTAAGAGTGCAAAGAACATGACTATCCTTAAGAAGAGATTTAAAGAGAAATCACTACTGTGGGAATAAAAGGAAAGACTGCATAGAGGACTAAGACAATGGAAGAAGAAGAGGCCAAAAAGAGGGAAGAAGATGATAGAAGGCTATCACAGGAGGCAAAGAGTTGGTTGAAGAATGAAGAAGAAGAAATAAAGAGAGTTGCAGAGCAAGAAACAAAGAAGGACGAGGAGGAGAGAAAGAGAAATGGAGAAGCAGAGATAAATAAAAGAAAAGATGACAGTGAGGGTCTAAGATTAACAAGATCTCAAAAGGACAAACAAACTACTGAGTAGATGGATACACAGGGGGTACAGGATTAAACAGATCAAGGACACGAACAATCAAATACTGATCCCCATGAGCCTGCTGCATCTTCGGGTAGCACAATAGGGAAAGCTTCATTTTATAGAATGAATCTAATTCCTTACATGCCTAAAGAAGGGGTGGAAGTACCTAACTTCAGTACTATTTTCTATGATAAGGAGAAGAAAAGGATTGTTAAAGAACCGAGAAAAAGGTTGAAACTGGAGGAAAATCCAGAAAGATGATAGCTGATAAGAATTAAGTGTATGGAATAGATGCAGATCCAAGATTGATAGAAAAAGCTGGGGTGGCGTTAACCCAAGCTACTGAAGATAATGTAGATAGGATGATGACAGATCTTGAACAGTCAAGAAAGAACACGACACAGTTAAAAGAAACAATGTAGAAGGAGAGCGATGAAGGTCATAAGTTGAAAAGGAAATATAAGGACATGAAGAATGAAGTGAGGAATTCAAAGACAGAACTCCAAACTCTGCAGGCAAATAAGGTGTCTTTAGAAGTCTCTGTAGAGAGAACAGAAAAGGATGCTCAGAACAACTTAGCAGAATTACAAAGTCTACAGCTAGAGAATCAAGTATTGAAAACTAAGAAAAATCACATTCAGGTGTCCTATGAAACTCTAAGTGTAGAAAAGGACCAGTTACAAAGCATAATTGCTAAGTTGGAAACATAGAAGGCCGCCACGGAAGAAAGAGAAAAGCAATATCAAATACAGGTGGCAGCCTTGGAAGAACATAATACTTCATTGACAACATCACTGAAGGATGCTATAGAATAGAAGACAGACTTCAAGCCTTTAAAAGAACATGTTCTAACTCAGAGAAGGAAGATCCACCATTTTCAAATGTGTATGGAAGAAGAAATATGTAATATCTTACAAATAAATAGCAGATTAGAAGAAATTTTGGACACTACGTCATATTTTTTGGATAGATCTCAAGAGATTCTAGAGATTCTGATGGGAAGAATAGTGTGGATAGAAACAAATGAGGAATCTCCTGTGAAGCTACTAGTTAAAGACCAGCAGAGTTTAAAGCAGGAATATGATTTATTGGAGTTTGCAATCAATGTTATAGAATAATTCAAGAAAACTGTAAAGAAAACAAAGGGAGCATGTGTCGAATACTGTAGGAGGGTGCTTGCTACATATAATAGATCCCAGATTTTGGAAGAGAAAAGATTGGATGCAATACCAGAGCATAAATTGTTTTTAGAGCATATACAGAATAGATACCAGGAAGATGAGCAAGAGATCCAATAGTTAAAGGATCTATATGAACAGGTTTTAAAGAATGCAGTGGCACATGCAGCTGTAAGTATACACCTCTTGGAAGATCAGTTGCGCCTCAGTCCGGCAAGAAAATAAGGGGTAAGGAAACAGGAAGCCAAATATGAGATAAATATTTGTTTTCTTGAACTCTCCAGATTTGAAGGTATAATAGCAGAGGCCTAGGCATGGAAAAAGTTCATCAACGACCAAGCAGACCCCTCTTCATAAAGTATTTTAAAATATTTTTGTTTTAAAATGTAATATAATGTATAAATAATGAGCACATACTACAAGACAAAATTTTGGAGCTAAAAGGTTTTGGGAAGCCCAAAAGTCATTAAGGGGTAGCCCAAAGCTTTTGCTTTTTTGTATAAATAAAGGAGAGTTTAGATGTAGAGAGGAGGGACTTCTTTCCCAAGCAATTTTTGAGAGTATATTGTAAGAAGAACTACTTCCTTTTACAATAAAGAATTACAAGTTTTTGCTGGAGAAAGTTTGGTGGAATGTTTCAAATGCTTTGCTATGGATCAGTTGAATGTGAACTATTTCATTTTTCAGCTTATGTCCAGTAACTGTGAGATCGTTCTAACTCATTGAATTTATGTTCATGTTTTGGATGTCTTCTAGTTTATTCTATGAAATTTCCACTGTGAGTAATGAAGGTTGTCATAAACAATAAGCTATCTTGTTGTTCATGTTTCTATTAATGTTCATGTGTTCTGAAATAGGAAACAACTATCTGTAATTTTTCTTAATACATGCACAGAAATACATTACTCATTGATAACTTATAATTTTGTTCCCTAGGGATAGGTTAGTTAGTTATAGTTATTTTATGGTTGTTTGTGATTTATATGCGAGAGAGGTAAGAACCTACACATCACATTGTGACACTCTTCGTTATCTCTATCAATTTGGATTTTTCGATAGGCACTTGCACATCATAACTTAAACAAAAAAAACTAAAAATATACATGGTGGACCAGGCCGTAACCTGTAAAACATTTTAATTTGTTACTTGAGCTATGGTAGCCGGACCGTAAAATGGACAGATTCCCCATACCAAATAGTAATGGGCTAATTGGGAACGTTTATTGGGGAGAATCCCTAATTGTTGTTACCTACCATTTTCTAGGCCTCAATAGTTTTTGGCGCTAAAAGGAGGGACACCGGTGCATGGTTGGCCGAGGAAGCTCACTTCCTCGAAATTACTCCACCGGTGATAGTTCATAAAGTAGTTTGTTTCACAAATCCATTGCTGAAGATAAAGAGAAAGGGTATTTGTATCCTGTCGATAATGAAGTGGTTGATGATTTAAGAAGAATCACTACGGCATATGCAAAAAAGATTGGAGGATTACCTATCATTTCTGTCTTACCTAGAAGAAAGTATCAGAAGAAAGATCACCCTCAATTAGAAGACTCCATGTTGGTAGAAGATCTTGAAGAATTGGTAGAAGCAGCCTTACAAGAAGTTGAACAACCTTTGAATCAATTGGATCCAGATTCACCTTACTGTTCACCTTTCTAGACCCCTGTTCCATCACTACCTCATTCTCCACTCAGAATCATGGCTAATGTAAATGCAAACCAACCACCTCCACCACTTTCTTGGAGATCTAGGTCACGTTTAAATTTGACACCCCCCTTGCGTGATTTGCCTCAAGATTTTTAAAATATGTTACCCAAGTGTGAACCAGGTGAAGGAGTTTTGGTAGATGATAATTTACATATTTTTTACTTGGCTATAGAAGGATTAGGAGCTAGGGAGCATGAAGATGTAGTGTGTAGATTGTTTCCCCACACTCTGAAAGGAAAAGAAGCCTCATGGTATTTTTCACTTCCTACAAATTCAATCACGGCTTGCAATACATTTGAGAGAATGTTTAGAAGTAAATATACAGTTCAGAAAACTCATGCAGCCTTAATGAAGGGGTTATGTTCTCTAAAGAAAGAAAGAAAAGAAAAAGTACATGATTTCACTCAAAGATTTGCTGCTTACCTAAAAAAATTTACTGGAGTAAATAAGCCATATAAAAATGCTCTGATAGAATACTATACCCTAGCCCTTGGGCCTAATATAGCCATGTTTTCCAAGAGATCAGTGAGACCTACATTAGCAAAAACTTATGAAGAAGCTGAGAAGGTGGAGGCTAAGTTAGAAAGCATAGAAAATTATCATGTGCAGTCAGAAGAAAATACTTTTGGAAGAAAGAAACCTTTATTACTGACTAAGCCTAAGGATGAGCCATCATAGGATTTTGAAGGGATGTTGAAGATGATGCAAAAGTTATCCAACAGAGTGATAGATTTAGAGAAATAAAAGAAGCTCATAAATCATATAAGCCTTATTATAAGAAAAGGGAATACAACAGTTAACCTAAGCCTCCTCCACATAGTATTGCAGCAATGAATTTAACTGATGTAGGCATGGATAATTTTTGTACTTTTCATCAACAGCCTCATTCTGAGAAGAATTGCCCCAAATGGATAAATTATATGACACTAGTAATGAATCAATTATTGGATTCCAAACTAACAGAAACTGGTAAGGACGAAGAAAAAGATAATCAATCTACAGAAAAACAAGAGGAAGATACTCTGGTTTTATGGGATTGTGTCTCAATGTTTGATACATAAGAAGAAGATTCTCTGAAACAAGAGGAAACATTAGAAACCAATGTGACAACAAGAAGTCAAAGTTTGTTAAAAGAAGACAAGTCAATACTTCCTAAGATTAAGAAACTTCAAGAAAATATGAAGAAGATACAAAAGAACACTAAAACTGTTAAAATACCTAAATTTACCATTTCAAGTCAAAATCGGAAGAAAATTAACATGCCTCTGAAGCCTATTGAATATAAGATTGATAATGTCAAGAAAAATCTCAAAGAACCTGAGATGGGGTATGATATTGTGGAAGACATTAAAAAAGCTAAGGAAAATATCTCATTGTTTGAAATATGTAATGTACCTCAACATAAAGAGAAACTGTTAAAAGAACTTGAGGTACCAGAAGAAGAGCTTCCCACTAACAACCAACCTGAAGAAGAAATTGGTGAAGCAAGTGTGGGAGGTAAGTCTAAGTATAAAACCCCAACATTTCTCCTTTCAATATTTCCAACTATAATGTGCACAACTGTTTAGTAGACTCAGGAGGATCAGTCAACATTATGCCACTTTTAGTCTGCAAGAAAATCAATGGACAACCTAAACCATCTACTTGGAATGTTCTTCAGTTAGACAGGACATCTGTGAAAGTGATAGGGTAAATGGAAGATGTTCTCATTCGCTTATCTGTAGATGAGAGGGTATGTCAGTACATCGTCATTGTAGTAGCAGACATACTAGATGCTTATGGATTGGTTTTGAGTCGAGACTAGTCGGCAAGGCTAGATGGATACTTCACATCAGATTGGTCACATTTATGGTTACCTCATAAGGGAAGTCCCAATCAGATAAAAGTAGTAAGAGAAACTCAAATGAAATACAATGTTACTTAGTTAGAGGGAAAGAATGAGCCAGTAAAATTTGTGTTGGGAAATTACTTCATTGAATCGGAACCGGGAAATTACCAAGTTGAAGAAGCCATCAATATACCTGACACTCAACCCGATCTCCTTCGATTTTCACGGGTTGATGAGATTGACTGTAAAATAGTAGATTTAGTTTCAGATGTAGTTTTTAATTCAAGTTCAGTAGAAGTAGATAGTTGTTGGGCCCTTTATTTTGATGGATCTAAAACATTGGAAGGATCGGGAGCTAGTTGTGTCCTGATTGATCCAAGAAAAAGTAAACATTTTCTTTCTTGTAGATTAGAATTAGAATTTACAAATAATACAGCCGAGCATGAAGCACTAGTTCAGGGACTTAAAAAGGAAATAGAACTGAAAGTGAAAAATCTGAAAGTATATGGAGACTCTGAAATTGTTGTTAAGCAAATTTGAAATAAGATACATTGTATTTCACCACATTTAAAAGCCTATCAAAATGAAGTTTGGGATTTGCTTATAAATTTTCATGCATTCAATATTGTGTCCATTCCTAGATTAAAGAATGTAGCAGCAGATTTACTAGCTACCTCAGTTGCAAGGCTAGTACCTTCTAATAATATATGCTCTATTGAATTACTATTGAGGCCTTCTGTTTCGGATATGATCACCAATCTATGGGTTTTTGACGATGACAAACAAATTTTGGAATGCTTGATGAATGATGAGACTTTTAAAGGAGCAATAATAGATGATGAAGAACACCAAGCATAATTAAAATTTGAAATTTTATTCCTAAGGGAGTTAGGACCTTGGAACGAATGTTTGACTTAAACAACAAGTTCAGAAAGCCAGTGAATGTCAAGACTCATAGCTCATCCTTGCAATTTGCGCTAATAAATTTGGGGATTGAAGTTGAACCCAGATATGTAAATTTGGGAAAGTGTTGTTCTTCGGGCGAAAGAAGTAAGTTCATTAGTCGGTTCAAATAGTACAAAGATGTTTTTTCCTGGACATATGAAGAGCTTAAAATGTATGACACAAACATTATACAACATGTCATCCCGATTAAAGCTGGAGTCAAGCCTTACCAACAGCCTTTGAGGAAGATGCATCTGAAGCTGGAACCTTTAATTCAAAGTGAAGTGAAAAAATTGTTGGATGCTAAAATCATATTCAATGTTAGACATTCAGAATGGGTTTCTAATTTGGTGCCAGTAATGAAAAGGTCAAGAGAAATCAAGCCCTGTGTAGATTTCAGAAACCTCAATCGTGTGTCAGATAAAGATAACTATCCAGTCCCACCCATGGAGAAAATACTGCAGATGGTTTTAGGTTTTGAATTGTTTTCATTATTAGATGGATTCTCTGGCTATAATCAAGTATTAATAGTTGAAGAGGACATGATTAAAACAACATTCAGAACCAAGTGGGGAACTTTTGCTTATAGGAGAATGCTCTTTGGACTCATTAATGCTGGTGCTACTTTCCAGAGGGCCATGGATATAGATTTTTGAGGTATGATTGGATTTAGTTTTGTGGTATATCTCGATGATGTCACACTATTTTCAAAAAAGAGAGAGGAACATGCATTCCATCTGAAACAAATTTTCAAGCATTGTCGAAAATATGGTATTTCACTGAATCCTAAGAAATGCGTGTTTCTGGCCATAGAAGGAAAGCTACTGGGTCATGTTGTTTCTAAGAAAAGTATCTCCATAGACCCAGAAAGGATTAAAGCCATAGAACAGATCCCTTTACCCCATAACAAAAAGGGTATGCAATCATTCACGGGGACAATTAATTTTGTGTGAAGGTTAGTACTAGATTTTTCTCAAATTGTCAAACCTTTGAAGCAGATGGTTAAACAAAGTGTGAAATTTAAATGGACTGACAAGGAAAAGAACACATTTAGTAAGATAAAAACATCTATTTTTCATGCACCATCTCTCAAAAGTCCAAATTTTGAAAATGATTTTATTCTGTACACTTTTGCATCCAATGATTCATTGGCAGGGGTTCTTACACAGAAGGAAGATGGGGGAGATGAGTACCCCATATCATTTATGAGCACTGGTATGTAGGGAGATGAATTGAATTATCTAGTTGTTGATAAACAATATTATGATTTTTTTAAAGTGGTAAAGCAATTCAGGCCATACATACTTAAGAACCGTACTAAGGTAATAGTTCCACACCCAACTGTAAAATATCTTTTTGTACAAAAGGAATTAGGAGAAAGAAGAAAAAACTGGGTAACCTCCTTACAAGAATATGATCTTGAGTTCAAATCAACATCCATAGTAAAAGGAGAAGGATTGTGTAAACTAATGGCGGAAGGTAAAGACAATGAAGAAAACATTTGGGGTAATGACACTCAGTTACATATGGTGGATGTATGTCCTCTATTCACAGCTCAAGATTCCTGGTACCGGGACCTAGTTCATTACCTTCAAGAAGGATATTTGGTGGAACATTGAAATTCCAAACAATGAAGAGCATTACGTTTTAAATCAGCTTCATATCAGATAATTGATGGAGTATTATTCAGAAAGAATTATGATGGAGTTTTTCTTAGATGCTTAGAATAAGAAGATGCAAAGAAGGTCATAACAGAATTACATGATGGGCTTGTTGGAGGTCATTTTTCCAGAGATACAATAGGCCATATGATTCTTAGAGCCAGGTATTACTGGCCTACACTATTTAAGGATAATCATGCTCATGTCAGAAAGTGTGATCCTTTTCAAAGAGGTGGTGGAAGACAAGCTAAAGTAGGAGGGCATTTAAAACGAGTGATGATAATAGAACCATTCGAACAATGGGGAATTCATATTATTGGAGAAATAAACCCAAATTCTTCCTTGCAACACAAGTACATTTTGATGGAAACTAACTACTTTACTAGGTGGGTCGAGGCCATTCCGTTATGCAAAGTAAATGAAGATGCAACCATGGATTTCTTACAAGATCACATTATGACCAGGTTTGGGGTTCCAATTTTCCTAGTTTTTTATAATGCTACTTACTTTTCTTCTATTAGATTAACTGCATTTTCTAATGAAAGAGGAATCAAGTTGCATTATTCTGCAAACTATTACCCACAAGGAAATGGTTTGGAAGAATCTACAAATAAGAATTTGATTAGGATTCTAAAGAAAATCGTAATACAAAATCAGAGAAGTTGGCATTTAGCGTTACCTAATGCTCTTTGGGCTGATAGGGTCACACCCAAGAATTCCTTAGGTGTGTCACCATACACTCTTGTTTACAGAAAATAAGCTATTCTTCCTCCCAACATTCTGTTACCATCTTCCATAATAGCTCAGGAATCTAGAGGTACCGATAACGAAATCCTATAGATCAGAATCTATAATCTTTTGAAGTTAGAAGAGCCTAGGTCCAAAGCCAAAGAAAGATTTAAGCATCAACAGGAAGTAGTGAAACATTGGTTTGATAAGCATAAAGCTGAGAACAAAGAATTCGAAGTAGGAGACCTAGTTCTTAAGTAGGATCATCCACACGATGAAAAGGAAAGCACACTAAGTTTCAACAGTTATGGGCAGGCACTTTTAAAATTGTAGCAAAGCTTGGCCCCCCAACTGACAAGTTACAAGACTTACAGGGGTGGGAAGTGAACTTACCAGTTAATGGTTTAGTTCTCAAACCTTATTTTTCTTAATTTTTGTTTCTTGGTTATCTTGTACATAAATAAACTAATTGGTTTGTTTCATTTTTTATTTGTTTTATTTTTTTTTGTTTTAGTTAGGGTTTGATTGATTTTAATAAAGAAGCACAACTTTTGGTTGCATGGAGTTCATCAAAATTCTAGATTAACTAAAATCCTTGATTACAAGACTGTGTACTATTAATTTATTTGAAAGAACTTCTTCTAGATAAGCAGTTTTCTTAAATGGCTATGAACACATTGAAGTTCTACTTAATCCTTGTAAAATAACTCAGGATCAAAAGGTATGGAATACTATTTTTAGGCTTGTTACCACCTAAGTTGTACTTAGTGGTTTTTTATCAAGTGAGCCTGGTGAACCAGACAGGGTTAACTTGTTCGGACTTCAAAAGACCTTTGGAAGTACTTATGGGAAGTGCTTGTTGTACTATATCACATGTTCATACCCCATGGGGGAGTTGTAATAAATGTTCTAGCATGATAGTGTCTGGAAAAGACTCGGTCTCTTAGACTTTATTTGTCAATCCGATCAGCCCAGGGTGTTTTTTCCCTTGGTTATTATTGGTTGTTGGATAAACGACTGTGTTTTTCTGAGTTTTTCACTCCATACCTCCAAAGTTGGGGTGGTCGGCTTGGCATTTAGGCCTACTAAGGTTATTAGAGTCTATGTGTCAATGTATAAACATGATAGACATCATTATCAAGTCATATGAACATGTCTAAGTCCCCCTAGGGGTTTTTCAATTTTTCAATTTTTTAGTTTTTTCGGTGTTTTTTATTAAAATTTAATTTTTCCAAAAAACTTAGGCTATTTTTTAATAGTTTAATTGGAAAAATTGATTTTGTAATAAAAGTGGGCCAAATAATCGGTTTCAGTCATGTAGGTGCTCATTTTCAAGCTAAGAGCACCATGTAAACCCATGGACCCACTTTTTCCTAAGTTTTGAGTGATTTTCCATCACTCAGGTCAGAAAGCCCCAAAAATCAATTATTGATTATTTTAGTTAATAAATTGATGATTAATGGAGCAAATCCAAAATCATAAATCAGTGGATTCTCAGCCGATTTGATTGAAATCAGTCAGATCTGAAGCAGATTGATTGGATCTGACAAATCCTTGACTGAAGGAGGTGATCAAATCAGATCCAGAGTTGATCTTCAGTTGTCTTCATGGGGAATTACACCCTCTCTCTCTCCTCCACACGTGTGGACTCTCCTAGATGCTCTGTGGACTAATGTGTCGGTGTATGGGTTGATGTGTCAGCTCAATCAAGCCCCTTGTTGACAAGTAGGCTCAGTATAGCTTCATTTCTACATTGACGAACTCTCCATTAGTTTATTTCACTTGATTCCATGAGGAATTTCATCCCCCCTGGGCTGGATGGCCTGTATTTTGTATATATCCTGCTTGAGGCTCCCTCTTCCAAGCTAGTCAGAGCTGGACTGAAGGGCTTGCCATTGTAACTGTGTATTGATATTCATTTGTTGAAATAAATATAAGCTTTGGAGGATCAATTGTGGAGTACCTTTCATGTGTGGATTGTCATTGTCATGCTGCACTCGAGGTGAAACTGCTATTTTTTCAATTTTTTGCACTTAACTATTGTCTGCCTGAGTGGTTATTGAGATCATAGGGATAGATCATTGTAAGTAATCTTACTTATTTCTATTTTATGCATATGTTTGAATGAGTTAATACATGTATGTTAAATAAGATTATTTGCATGCTGTATCTTCTCCTTTTCATATGTATCTTCTGATTTGATAGTTCTGTTTGCAGGAGTTCTTTTGTAGCTTACAGGTTTGCCGTGACTGGAAAATCTATGGTTCAGGTTTGATTCCATTTATTTACAGTAGAGATTGCTAATATCGTGCCCCTTGGTGCTTCACTACCAAGTTTCCTCTGCAGATCTGCTTCAACAACAAGCACCTCTCTTCCCCTTTCTCTCCTTTAAAAATCCTAAATTTCCTTCAAACTGGTTACTTTCAAGGTTTCTTGTTACTCTGATCTATATCATTAAGAAAAATACACATAGATATACTTAGTAATATCCCTTCCAAATTCTAGATCTTAGTTTTGTTTTGCACATAAAGTTCAATTTTAAGAGATCTAGCTAAAATTACCCTATTTTCGCAACCATTTTAGTGAAAATTCGTAGCTTGCTGTTAAGGTAGTTTCATTTGCTGTATGATAAAATTTAACATTCTGCAATAAAATTGCAAATTTCATTGGCTTCACAAACAGCAAGCCAAAATCCCAAGGAAAGCTCGCTTTCCTTGGTTCCTTTTTCACTGGTTTAGCTAGTTTTAACTTCATCTTTTTTGAGTTAAGGTAGGCTGATCCAAAGGTAATATTAAAGTGATTTTGGGAATATTTTATTCTAATTTTCTCTCTGGTTTTTATCAGGTGTAACAGAAAACAAAGGAAGCTACTGTTCGGAAGTGTCCTCAGGAGCGTTCAAATCTCCCCAGGGGTCTCCCATTTGACGAAAACCTTTGATTTTCGAACCTTGTAATCTCTTGATTTCAATACATATAAGGATCAAGAGGAATTATATCAGTTCTCTGATATTGTAAATGCTGTTAATAAAATTATTTTTTGAATAGGCTCTTTCGAGCCCATTCCCCATCCCCCCTGGGGGGATTTGCGTCGGTGTCCTTTTTGTTGCTTTTTGGTCATTTCTTTTTCAAAATAGCATTGATATAATCTGCAGGGTAGTATAATTTATCTTATTATTAATCTCATATTCCATACTTTATATTGCAAAGTAATCTTAATACTTACCCCACGACTTCCCGATTGACCGGAAAGGGGAAAGAGATTCGTGGTAGGATTAATTAGAAAACTAGAATTGTGTATCTGTTTTCTTTTGATCATTTGTTTTTAAGATATTATAAAATTTACCCCTCCTCAATTCCCCATTTGAGATCCACTTGGATCGAAAGAGGTTCCTGGAGGGTTTTCTTTTAAACAACAACACCCAGTTTAAAACTTACTAAAATTGACAAGACTCCAGTGTGTATGATCTGCACTTGGCTGCAGTTCGTCGGATCAGTCAAGCTGCATAAAAAGCACTTGGGTGACTAGTATAATTAGGACTCACTCTCCCCAACTGACAAACCATCAGGTGAAAATCCAACACCTAGATCAAACCTTTACGGTGCCAAAATACCCAAAGGAAGCGGGAACTTCTGAAAAGTGACCTCGGGGCGCCGATCTCTATCACACCCTAATGGGTGCGTTACGAAAAATAGCCCCAGAGACTTCATTTCAGCCCACATATTCCTTACGAGTAGCCGTGAAGGTTTAGTTTTCGACATACTCCAAGTACTCTCGAGTATATCTGGAGTCCCCCCTTCGCCTAATTCTAATCAACTCACACTTCAATTTTAACTTAAAATATACCAAGAGGAAATCGCAAAACACTCACTCCAAGCACATGCAAGTACATTGTTTCTATTTTTTTACTCCATTCTAAGGCACTGGTTATTTTCTTGTTTTATATATATATTGTGTCTCAGCATTGTGCTTTCGTGTGTTCATCTTTTATATCTTGCCATCTTTGAATATATATAGTTAAAATTGCAAACTCCTAAGCAACTCATTCAATTTAACATCACAACACTAAGTAATTATCCTTAGTAACTTAATAGGGTCTACCCCCCTTGGCTCCGTTAGGAGTTGAGCCTAAACGGAGGAGTCAAGAACAAGGTGACAGCCTTGACTCGAGACTTGCCCCCAAGGACACACCGAGTGGCTTGAATATTTCTGCCACATGACCCAGGTGTGTGAAAAGGTGGCAACAAGGCTCCATCCATCTCACATTAAAAATGTCTTAGGGGGTGACAACGAAATACCCATGGAGAGGAAGCAGGGTAAATAGTATATTATATTTAAATGATCCCATGCCAGGAATTGAAAGCCAAAAGGAAAATAAGAGTCAAAATCTCCTAAGAAAGAAATATGTATAAAAAAAAGTATTGAACCATATTAGTACAAGATTGCCAAATTTCATCTCCATCCATGAGCTGAAAATTAAATACATCTCTCACATAAAAGGACACTATGTATAGAGGATCCTGAATTAAAAATTTCAGAAAGAAGGCATAAAGGAGGACTCAAAAGAGGACAAAAGTCAAAAAGTACAAAAGTGCAAAATGGCATGGGAATGAGGAACAAAGGAATACTTATGTTTACCATATGCTACAATCCTGTGGTGTCTAAGCTGGTAGCTAACCAAAGACAGAGGTAAAAAATGAAACTCATCTTCCTGGCCTCAAAAGAGTTATCTAGACTTCGAAATCTTGGCTTCCATTTTCCCTAAATTGGACTATAATCAATTATTAAAGTGCATACATATTCCATTTGGGAAATCCAAACATGTAGAAGAATTCAGCGTGTTGGTATTTATTGTCAAAATAGTCTGTTGCTCAAAGAAGAAATTGTCCAGAGAACTGTGTTCACCAGGTAGTCACCAATTGTTGCAGCTGCAACCTTTTCCCAATTTTTTTGAAAATTTTGGACCCTCCTTTTGATTTTATCTAGCTCAGGTTTGTTTGATTTCCTTATATCTGTCTTGGAAGTCCAGTTTTTTCCACTTAAAATTGATCTTTGGGAAGTCAGAGGATTAGTTGACTGTTTTGGAAGTTAAATGAGCTAGTATTGTCGCTGCCCAGATGAAGAGTCTTTCGCTTTATTTAAGCACTTAATGTTTCTGATTTTTTCAATGATTTTGTTTTATCGCTGTTAGAGGTCAATTGACAAATGAGTCAGTGCATTATTCCTCTATGCCGTTGACATTTCGGAAGAGAAACGAAAAACATCCCGATGGATAGTTCCGTTCCTCGCCGAGCCATGCTTTTATCTCCCTTTTATTGTTCAAACCTTTTTAACTATCGATGACTTGGTTTTTATCGCTATAGGAATTATTTTCGACAGTGGATCAGAGGAAATGTCCTCCACGTCGTCGATGTTTCAAAAGAAAGTTGATAAGTGACCCAAAGAATAGTTTTTTGATCACCAATATTGCGTTGTAGGATAGTATTTCTGATCTTTTATACATAACCGTCACAGTGATAGTGCTCAGCATCGCCGACACTATGGTAATGTTGAGGTTAGAATCCTCGATCCTTAGTGTTTAGAGCTTCCGACTGCTGACAGATTTTATGTTATTACATATCCATGGTAGTTTGTAAGCCGCTGTTGCAGCTGTCAATTGAACTATTCTCCCGACGTTTAGAGCTTCCGAACCTCGATAGGGTTTTCTCGCCAATTCTTTTACCCATGGTATATATATAGAGGTGGAGACTTATTTTATTTGTATCCTTGTTGAAACTTCTGTTTTCTCCAGTCCTTGTTGATTGAACTGTTTCACGTGCCCAACTATCCGGATTTCACTCGTTAGTGTGCTACCGTGGAGGTTCTGGATCATCTGGACAACTACACTACATTTTTTCTAGGTAGGCAATCCACGACCTTGTTGTTTGATTCTTATTCATTGATTGGAACTGTGGTTTTTCCTGGGTAGGTTTTTCCCGCTTAAGATTTTGCATGAGTTTAATTTTCCTGCTTAAAGCTTATTTTTCTTCTTTGTGTTCTTGCAATAACGTTTTAAGGTCAAGGAATTTAATTATTACAGTTTGCTTGAGCAAGTTTTTCTTTTGAGCCCACGTAATTGAGCCGTTATGCATGCTTTACTCATGTCTGAAATATTTAGGGGTTGGTACAGACAAGCGTTAAGCTGTCTGCACCACCCATTCTTTGGTTATTCATGGTCCTTCGGGGGGGGGGTTAAAATGTTGTATGCGTTTACCCTATTTTTGTTGGACGACGGAGGTTTTCAGTGTATTGGTCTAGTTAGGGTTTTCCAAGACAAGCATCATGGTATAGGGTTTAAGCGTTTTGAGGATTAGCAATAGCAACATTGTGGTTCATGCATGTATCAAAGGAGTTTGAGTTAGTTCAGATGCAGTCTGGATTAAAATGAAGAGTTTGTTCTACTGGGGATGTGATTTTAGTTACAAACAGTGGACTTAGAGGATTTTAATACACAACCTGTAGGATTTTATTTTGCCTTATCATTTTTTCTTTTCATGCATTAATACTGTGTATAGTTCATTTTTCAGAATGCATATGGAAGAGGTAAATAGATTGATATAGTTTTTTGTTATTATTGTTTCACTTGGTAAAATATAAATGGTATAAGAACATGCTATGTTTATGACATGGTGATTGCTGCAAAGGAGATATGTCTAAAAGACAAAAGAATAAGGCTCCAATTGTTGAAGGAGAACTAGAGGTTGAGATCATCACTAGGGTTGAATACATATATGAATATAACAAAGCTACCACTGGGGTCGAACCAGATTATAAATGGGGGGGAATATACAAGATGATTACAAATCAGAATGTGCTTGATGCAGGATTCAAAGAGCTGACTATTTATGCAAACATCAAGAAATCGGCTCTTATGAAAGTAGCCAAAAGACCTGAGTTGTTCCCGTGCTCAGAGGTGACCAGTTGGATTCTTCCTAGGGCAGATGTAACTACAATGATCCTTGAAAATACTGCTAAATAGGGATATGCTACATACAACCATGCTTATGTCTCCATGGCATATCATCTGCCTCCCGCTCAGATTTATTTAACAGAAAGTTGGTTCAAAGAAAGAGATATGGACTTGGTAGAAACAGTTAAAAGAATTATGATATGAGGGAATAACTTTCGAACCAGGCCTTAAGGATAATATGATACATCTACTCTCCAGACTCCCTATAGATTTATTGCATTGATGATGAATATGATTTTTCGAAGAGCTCATGAAAAAAGATTCAAATTATGATGGATACCAATTATCTTCTATGTGGCCATTCAAGAAACCATATTCAATTGGGTAAACATAATGTCCAATAGCTTCTCAGCATGCATATCTTCAGCTTTGGGAGGGGTGTCACAAAATAAATCAGAGTTATACATGAGATCTATCCTAGTAGACCTTATACTGTGTACACAATCGTTTCCAGCCTTGAGGTGTAATTGGGATAGGGACAGGACCCCGGTATACACTGCATATAAATTATTTTGGGCACACAAATACTATAGCTACTACAGAGAAATATGTGAACACTTCATCATTCCTTTGTACAATCTAATTTTCCTGACTGAATGCAACATGTCCTAAGAGGCATTCAAAGTCATTGAGGAATATGGAGACTATTATTTAACTAAGGAAGGAATGTATATCAGAATGTATGGTGGCTCCAGGTCACCTTCTCTACTCCCTAAATATAGCACTGATTATGTGCTACATAAAGAGGTAGTTAGGTAGGTATATATTGATGGTGTGGGAAGTTTCTTATTCGAGCATAAAAAGAAAGCATATCCTGTCATACCTTTCTAGCTAGGGAGCTATAAGTTTTCAAAGGTAAAAAAGACTGCAGAATTTGTGCAGGAGCTGGAGCACTTCTGTTTTGGTGAAATGAACTTTCATAGGAATGACTCCCGAAATAACATAGAAGATCACTGCAAAGAGGAAAGCATGCATTTTGAGTATACCAACTTCTGGGACAAGGAGAAGGAAACATTCAGGAGTGAAAAGAACATGACTGCCCTTAAGAAGAGAATTAAACAGAAAATCACTACTGTGGGCGGAAAAGGAAAGACTGCACAAAATACTAAGACAGCGGAAGAAGAAGAGGCCAAAAAGTGGGAAGAATATGCTAGAAGGCTAGCACAGGAGGAAAAAAGTTGGCCAAAGAATGAAGAAGAAGAAATAAAGAGAGCTGCAGAGGAAGCAACAAAGAAGGAAGAGGAGGAGAGAAAGAGAAATGAAGAAGCAGAGATAAAGAAAATACAAGATGAAAGTGAGGGTTTGAGATTAACAGGATCTCAAAAGGACCAACAGACTACTGAACATATGGATACATAGGGGGGACAGGATCACATAGATCAAGGACATGAATAATCAAATACTGATCCCTAGGAGCTTGCTGCATCTTCCGGCAGCACAATAGGGAAAGCTTCATTTTTTGGAATGAATCTGATCCCTTTCATGCCTAAAGAAGGGGAGGAAGTACCTGACTTCAGTAGTATTTTCTATGATAAGGAGAAGAAAAGGATTGTTAAAAGAAACAAGAAAAAGGTTGAAACTAGAGGAAATCCGAAAATATGATAACTGATAAGACCTTGTTGTATGGAAAAGATGCAGATCCAAGATTGACAACAAGATTTGGGGTGGCGTTAACCCAAGCTACTGAAGATAATGTAGAGAGGATGATGACAGATCTTGAACGGTCAAGAAATAACATGGAACAGTTAAAAGAAACACTGAAGAAGGAAAGGGATGAAGGTCATAAACTGAAAAGGAAATATCAGGACATGAAGAATGAAGTGAGGACTTAAAAGACAGAACTCCAAACTCTGCAGGAAAATAAGGTGGCTTTAGAAGTCTCTGTAGAGAGAATAGAAAAGGATGCTCGAAACAACTTAGTAGAATTACAAAGGCTACAGCTAGAGCATCAAGTATTGAAAACTGAGAAAAAAGACATTCAGGTGTCCTATGAAACTCTGAGGGTATAAAAGGACCAGTTACAAAGCAAAATTTCTGAGTTGGAAACAGAGAAGGCCGCCACAGAAGAAAGAGAAAAGCAATATCAAATATAGGTGGCAGCCTTGGAAGAACAAAATACTTCATTGACAACATCACTAAAGGATGCTATAGAATAGAAGACAGACTTCTAGCCTTTAAAAGAACATGTTCTAACTCAGAGAAGGAAGACCCACCATTTGCAAATGTGTATGGAAGAAGAAAGATGTAAGATATTACAAATAGATAGAAAATTAGAAGAAATTTTGGACACTACGTCTTATTTTTTGGACAGATCTCAAGAGATTCTGGAGATTCTGATGGGAAGAATAGTGTGGATAGAAAGAAATGAGGAATCTCCTGCGGAGCTACCAGTTACAGACCAGCAGAGTTTAAAGCAGGAATATGATTTATTGGAATTTGCAATCAATGTTGCAGAAGAATTCAAGAAAATTGTAAAGAAAACAAAGGGAGCATGTGCCGAATACTGCAGGAGGGTGCTTGCTACATATAATAGATGCCAGATTTTGGCAGAGAAAATATTGGACGCAATACTAGAGCACAAATTGTTTATAGAGCATCTATAGAATGGATACCAGGAAGATGAGCAAGAGATCCAATAGTTGAAGGATATAGATGAACAGGTTTTAAAGACTGCAATCGCACATGCAGCTATAAGTATATGCCTCCTGGAAGATCAGCTATGCCTCAGTCCTGCAAGAATAGAAGGAGTAAGGAACCAGGCAGCAAAATATGAGATAAATATCCATTTTCTTGAACCCTCTAGATTTGAAGGTATAGCAGCGGAGGCCCAGGCATGGAAAAAGTTCATCAACAACCAAGCGAGCCCCTCTTCATAAATTATTTTACAATATTTTTGTTTTAAAATGTAATATAATGTATAAATCATGAGCACATACTACAAGACAAAATTTTGGAACTGAAATGTTGGGGAAGCCCAAAAGTCATTAAGGGGCAGCCCAAAGGTTTTGTTTTTTTGTATAAATAAAGGAGAGTTTAGATGTAAAGAGGCGGGACTTCTTTCCCAAGCAATTTTTGAGAGTATATTGTAAGAAAAACTACTTCCTTTCACAATAAAGAATTACAAGTTTCTACTGGAGAAAGTTTGGTGGAATGTTTCAAATGCTTTGCTATGGATCAGCTGAATGTGAACTATTTCATTTTCAGCTTATGTCCATTAACTGTGAGATCATTATAACTCATTGAATTTATGTTCATGTTATGAATGTCTTCTAGTTTATTCTGTGAAATTTCCACTGTGATTAATGAAGGTTGTCATAAACAATAAGCTATCTTGTTGTTCATGTTTCTATTAATGTTCATGTGTTCTGAAATAAGTAACAAATTTTTGTAATTTTTCTTAATACATGCACAGAAAAACATTAGTCATTGATAACTGATAATTTTTCTCCCTAGGGATAGGTTAGTTAGTTATAGTTATTTTCTGGTTGTTTGTGATTTAGATGCGAGAGAGGTAAGACAAGAAGTAAGAACCTGTGCATCACATTCTGACACTCCTCATTATCTCTATCAATTTTCATTTTTAGATAGGCACTTTCACATAATAACTTAAACACAAAAAACTAAATATATACACAGTGGACCAGGCCGTAACTGGTAAAACATTTTAATTTGTTACTTGACCTATGGTAGCCAGACCGTAAACTGGATGGATTCCCCATACTAAACAGTAACGGGATAGTTGGGAACATTTATTCAGGAGAATCCCTAACTGTTGTTACCTGCGATTTTCTAGGCCTCAACAGTTTTTGGTGCTAGAAGGAGTGCCACCAGTGCATGGTTGGCCAAGGAAGCTCACTTCCTTGGAATTACTCCACTGGTGATAGTTCTGAAAGTAGTTTGTTTCACAAATCCATTACTGAAGATAAAGAGAAAGGGTATATGTATCCTGTTGATAACGAAGTGGTTAATAATTTAAGAACAATCACTAGGTCATATGCGAAAAATATTGGAGGATTACCTATCATTTTTGTCTTATATAGAAGAGAGTATCATAAGAAACATCGCCCTCAATTAGAAGACTCAGTGTTGGTATAAGATCTTGAAGAACTGGTAGAAGCAGCCTTACAAGAAGTTGAACAAACTTTGAATCAATTGGATCCAGATTCACCTTACTCTTCACCTTTCCAGACCCCTGTTCCATCACAACCTAATTCTCCACTCAGAATCATGGCTAATGTAAATGCAAACCAACCACCTCCACTGCCTGCTTGGAGAGCTAGCTCACCCTTAAATTTGACACCTCCCTTGCATGATTTTCCTCAAGATTTTAACAAGATGTTACCCAAGTTTGAACCAGGTGAAGGATTTTTGGTAGATGATCATTTATAGAGTTTTTACTTGGCTATAGAAGGATTACGAGTTGGGGAGCATGAAGATGTAGTGTGTAGATTGTTTCCCCACACTCTGAAAGGAAAAGCAGCCTCATGGTATTTTGCACTTCCTGCAAATTCAATCACAGATTCGAACACATTTGAGATAATGTTTAGAAGTAAATATGCAGTTCGTAAACTCATGCAGCCTTAATGAAGGAGTTATGTGCTCTAAAGAAAGAAATAAAAGAAAAAGTACATGATTTCACTCAAATATTTGCTTCTTACCTAAACAATTTTACTGTAGTAAATAAGCCATCTGAAAATGCTCTAATAGAATACTATACCTCAGCCCTTGGGCCTAATCTAGCCATGTTTTCCAAGAGATCAGTGAGACCTACATTAGCAGAAACTTATGAAGAAGCTGAGAAGGTGGAGGCTAAGTTGGAAAGCATAGAAAATTATCCTGTGCAGTCGGAAGAAAAGACTTTTGGAAGCAAGAAACCTTTATTATTGACTAAGTGTCGTAATCTCACAGATCACATAAGGTTACCAATAATACATACTAAAACATATATATATATATATATATATATATATATAAATCAGAGACAAGAGACAAGAACATATAGGAAAAAAGATTATATTAATGCAATGAGTTCATACAAGGCAGAGAACTGAACTGAGTTCTCGTTTGGCTCAACAGCCTAATATATACAATTTACAAATAGTTACAAAATAACTACCTGTCGGTTTGGTGAACCGACACGACTTTTAGTTAGCCGACTAAATCTTCTAGTTTAGTCGGCCGACCGACTTAGTCGATCTTCATTCAAGTCGACTTTTTCGACTTGCTCCTTTCTACATATCCCCCATGAATAAAACGTTTCTTTGTCCCGAAGAAACAAAGAGGTACAAATTGATGTTTGTCAAATGCTATTGTGGTGGACTGTGCAGATGGATGGTTGGTCTTTTCTGGATGCAGATCTCGACAATGGCCGGAGCTGTGATGGCAAGGTGATGCTGAAAATCTGTCCAACTCTGCAAAGCTTTATGGGATGTTGATCATTAGTGTAGTTAATATTGACAGGACCGACATATTTTCAGAGAGCAATTTTCTCCATGTTGGGGCCCAGGATCTGGTTTTGTTCTTTGGCTGTGTCAATGAGTCTTTTCATCTGTGGGCAGATGATGTCAACTTTCTCTAAGTTTGGAAGAGCCTATTGCACCCACTGATGTGCTTCCCATTCTAGCTTCTACAGCTTGTTGGTCTCCAGCACTATTTGTTCTTCTATTGTCTGCCTGAGTGCTGCCTCTGTCGTCTTCCTACCCTCCAAAGCCTAAATGCCTTGACGAGTCTGTCATGTCTGCTGATAGACCTGCCCATAGTGAGTAGGCCAATCTCTTAAGACTTCTTCGGTGACGACAGACTCCTCCATATGGTCTTGGAGCACTTTGTATGCCTCTGAAAAGGCAGTGTGCTGTGCCAGTAGCAGTCTGGCAATCTCTTCCTTCTGTTCTTCTTTCGTCTCTTGGAGATGTGCATGGATGGTCGAAACGATGCTCTCGAAAAGTTGATATGCTTGTTCAAGCGGTCTATCTGTGTCAACTTCGACAGGTCCTGGAATGATGGACTGAACTAGGGTCCTGCACTTGTCGAGAAACTCGACCTGTTCTGTATTTTTGTCGTTGAGCTCTTTGGTTTTTCATGCAGTCCTTGTCTTTGCTTCCTTGGCCATAGTCTTGAGGAGTTGGCCGAATTCTGTGTTGGTCAACGAGCTTACATCCTTTAAGCTGATCCGAAGTCTGGAAGTATGATGCTCTTTCTTCTTCTTTTGCTTTTGTGCCTCTGCCTCCTGGGTACCTGCAACAGTTGAAGGGGGGCCTGTGGTTGGTGGGGTTGAAGTCGCTGGTTCTTCTGGCTGGTTGGTTGGTATGGTTGCTTCTGGTTGTGAGGATGTAGTCAGTTGGGATAGATGTGGTTGGGAATCAGGGGGTGGCAGAGGTGGTGGGGATGATGATGGCGGGGGTGGTGATGATGGTGGTGGTGGTGATGGAGTGGGAGAATGGTTGGGGGTAATGGGTTTGTTGGAAGTGGGTTGTAAACTTACGTCAGACAGTGGATCTATTTCTGGCAGGTTAGTGGTGGGGAAGTCGGTCTGGGGTTGGGGGTTAATGTGTTCGATGGTAGACTGCACCTAGCCAATTATGTCGCCTTCTTGGTCGGATCAAGTGAAGGTCGATGTAAGGTGTGCAATTACCTGGGGGTTTGTCCTGTTGCCGGTATAGAGAGGGGTCCTCGTGTGAATTTTCTGAGCCGACTGAAACAGCTCCGGTAGCGTCTCAAATAAATCTTTGAGTTCTGTGTCTTTGTCAACTTTTTCTTTCACGGACTCCAGTATCCTGCTTTTGTATAAGTCGAGGGGACTGGCTGACTGTTGTGCCAATTCTTGCTCCTCGACTACTGGTGTTGGTGATGGAGGTGGAGGGGTTGACACAAGATCGATGACGTCTTCAGGTTTTGTCGTTGTTTTTTCCTTCTTTGGTCATCCTTCCGGAGCCCCTGCTTCAAGGAATCGTTGAAACTGAGTTTCAAGTGGTACTTTGTTGGCGGCCGCATATTCTATAATGTCCAGGGCGGTAGATGCTATTTCTTCTTCATCATCAAATGAATTGATAAGAAACTTGCGCTTACCTTTGCCTTGTTGTACTTTTTGTGCTCTAAGTTTCCTTCTGGCGGCGGCTATCTCGTTGGCCAATTTCTGAATGATGCCTTTTGATAAAGCATACTCAGGGTTGTCATGCTCAACTCCATTCGTCGGTACCTGAGTATGCTTTATCAAAAGGAATCATTCAGAAATTGGCATCATTCAGAAAGGAATTCCGTTGTAGTCTAGTTGGTTAGGATACTCGGCTCTCACCCGAGAGACCCGGGTTCATGTCCCGGCAACGGAACCAATGTCGTAATCTCATAGGTCACATAAGGTTACCAATAATACATACTAAAACATATATATCTATAAATCAGAGACAAGAGACAAGAACAGATAGGAAAACAGATTATATTAATGCAATGAGTTCATACAAGGCAGAGAACTGAACTGAGTTCTCGTTTGGCTCAACAGCCTAATATATACAATTTACAAACAGTTACAAAATAACTACCTGTCGGTTCGGTGAACCGACACGACTTTTAGTTAGCCGATTTAATCTTCTAGTTTAGTCGGCTAACCGACTTAGTCGGCTGATCGACTAAGTTGGCCTATCGACTTAGTCGGTCGATCAACTAAGTCGGTCTTCGTTCAAGTCAACTTTGTCGACTTGCTCCTTTCTACACTAAGCCTAAGGATGAGCGGTCACAGGATTTTGAAGGGATGTTGAAGATGATGCAAAAGTTATCCAACAGAGTGATAGATTTAGAGAAAGAAAAAGAAGCTCATAAATCATATAAGCCTTATTATAAGAATAGGGAAGACAACAGTCAACCTAAGCCTCCTCCACATAGTCCTCCAGCAATGAATTTAACTGATGTAGGCATGGATAATTTTTGTACTTTTCATCAATAGCCTCATTCTGATAAGAATTTCCCCCAATGGATAAATTCTATGACACTGGTAATGAAGCAATTATTGGATTCCAAACTGACAGAAACTGGTAAAGAGGAAGAAAAAGATAATCAATCTATAGAAAAACAAGAGGAAGGTACTCTAGTTTTATGGGACTGTGTCTCAATGTTTGATACAAAAGAAGAAGATTTTCTGAAACAAGAGGAAACATCAGAAACCAATGTGACAACAAGAAGTCAAATTTTGTTAAAAGAAGACAAGTCAGTACTTCCTAAGAATAAGAAAATTCAAGAAAATATGAAGAAGATACAAAAGAACACTACAACTGTTAAAATACCTAAATTTACCATTTCAAGTCAAAATCCGAAGAAAATTAACATGCCTCTGAAGCCTATTGAAGATAAGATTGATAATGTCAAGAAGAATCTCAAAGAACCTGAGATAGGGTATGATATTGTGGAAGACATTAAAAAAGCTAAGGAAAATATCTCATTGTTTGAAATGTGTAATATACCTCAATAGAAAGAGAAACCGCTAAAAGCACTTGAGGTACCTAAAGAAGATCTTCCCACTGACAACCAACCTGAAGAAGAAATTGGTGAAGCAAGTGTGGGAGGTAAGTCTAAGTATAAAACCCCATCATTTCTCCTAAATTTTGATATTTTCAACTATAATGTCCACAACTGTTTAGTAGACTTAGGAGCATCAGTTAACATTATGCCACTTTTAGTTTGCAAGAAAATCAATTGACAACCTAAACCATCTACTTGGCAGGTTCTTCAGTTAGAGAGAACAACTATGAAAGTGATAAGGGAAATTTAAGATGTTCTCATTCGCTTATCTGCAGATGAGAGGGTATGTCAGTACATCGGCATTGTAGTAGTAGACATACTAGATGCTTATGGACTGGAGTCGAGACTGGTCAA
Source organism: Pseudotsuga menziesii (assembly GCA_001517045.1). Lineage (NCBI taxonomy): Eukaryota > Viridiplantae > Streptophyta > Pinopsida > Pinales > Pinaceae > Pseudotsuga > Pseudotsuga menziesii. The sequence goes on from LPNX011006791.1 coordinate 29,998, forward strand.
CAATGCTAGATGGACACTTCGCATTAGATTGGTCACATTTATGGTTACCTCATAAGGGAAGTCCCAATCAGATTAAAGTAGTAAGAGAACCTCAAATGAAATACAATGTTACTCAGTTAGAGCGAAAGAATGAGCTAGTAAACTTTGTGTTGGGAAATTTATTTATTGAATTGGAACCAAGCTAAAGAAGCCAGCAGTATACCTGACACTCAGCCCGATCTCATTCGATTTTCACGGGTTGATGATATTGACTGTAAAATAGTAGATTTAGTTTCAGATGTAGTTTTTAATTCAAGTTCAGTAGAAGTAGATACTTTTTGGGCCATTTATTTTGATGGATCTAAAACATTGGAAGGATCAAGAGTTGCCTGTGTCCTAATTGATCTAAGAAAAAATAAACATTTTCTTTCTTGTAGATTAGAATTGGAATGTACAAATAATACAGTCGAGTATGAAGCACTAGTTCAGGGACATAAAAAGGCAATAGAATTGAAAGTGAAAAAACTGAAAGTATATGGAGACTCTGAAATTGTTGTTAAGAAAATTCAAAATAAGATACACTGTATTTCACCACATTTAAAAGCCTATCAAAATGAAGTTTGGGATTTGCTTATAAATTTTCATGCATTCAATATTGTGTCCATTCCTAGATTAAAGAATGTAGCAGCTGATTTACTAGCTACCTCAGCTGCAAGGCTAGTACCTTCTAATAATAGATGCTCTATTGAATTACTTTCTAGGCCTTCTGTTCTGGATATGATCACCAATCTACGGGTTTTTGATGATGATCAACAAATTTTGGAATGCTTGATGAATGATGAGACTTTTAAAGGAGAAATAATAGATGATGAAGAACATCAAGCCGAATTAAAATTTGGTAATTTTATTCCTAAGGGAGTGAGGAACTTGGAACAAATGTTTGACTTAAACAACAAGTTCAGAAATCCAGCGAATGTCAAGACTCATAGCTCATCCTTGCAATTTGAGCTAAAAAATTTGGGGACTGAAGCTGAACCCAGATATGTAAATTTGGGAAAGTGTTGTTCTCCAAGCGAAAGATGTAAGTTCATTAGTCTATTCAAATAGTACACAAATGTTTTTTCCTAAACATATGAAGAGCTTAAAACATATGACACAAATATTATACAACATGTCATCCTGATTAAAGCTGGAGTCAAGCCTTACCAATAGCCTTTGAGGAAGATGCATCTGAAGCTCGGACCTTTAATTCAAAGTGAAGTGAAAAAATTGTTGGATGCTAAAATCATATTCAAAGTCATACATTCATAATGGGTTTCGAATTTGGTGTCAGTAAGGAAAAAGTCAGGAGAAATCAGGCTCTGTGTAGATTTTAGAAACCTCAATCGTGCGTCAAATAAAGATAACTATCCAGTCCCACCGATGGAGAAAATACTACAGATGGTTTTAGGTTCTCAATTGTTTTCATTATTAGATGGATTCTCTGGCTATAATCAAGTATTAGTGGCTAAAGAGGACAGGCTTAAAACCACATTCAGAACCAAGTGGGGAGCTTTTTCTTACAGGAGAATGCCCTTTGGACTCATTAATGTTGGAGCTAATTTCCAGAGGTCCATGGATATAGATTTCCACGGTCTGATTGGTTGTAGTGTTGTGGTATATCTCGATGATTTCCTAATATTTTCAAAAAAGGGAGAGGAACATGCATTCCATCTGAAACAAATTTTCGAGCGTTGTCGGAAATATGGTATTTCACTGAATCCTAAGAAATGCGTGTTTGTGGTCATAGAAGGAAAGATAATGGGTCATGTTGTTTCTAAGAAAAGGATATCCATAGACCCAGAAAGGATTAAAGCCATAGAACAGATCCCTTTACCCCATAACAAAAAGGGTATGCAATCATTCATGGGGACAATTAATTTTGTGCGAAGGTTTGTACCAGATTTTGCTCAAATTGTCAAACCTTTGCAGCAGATGGTTAAACCAAGTGTACAATTTAAATGGACTAACATGGAAAATAACACATTCAATAAGATAAAAACATTTGTTGCTCATGGACCATCACTCAAAAGACTGAATTTCGAAAAAGATTTTATTTTGTAGACTTTTGCATCCAATGATTCATTGGCAGCGGTGCTTACACAGAAGGAAGATGGGGGAGATGAGTACCCCATATCATTTATGAGAACTGGTCTACAGGGAGCTAAATATAATTATCTAGCTGTTGATAAACAAGCTTATGCAGTTTTTAAAGTGGTAAAGCAATTCTGGCCATACATACTTAAGAATCGTACTAAGGTAATAGTTCCACACCCAGCTGTAAGATCTCTTTTTGTACAAAAGGAATTAGGGGAAAGAAGAGGCAACTGGGTAACCACCTTACAAGAATATGATCTTGAGTTCAAGTTAGCATCCATAGTAAAAGGTCAAGGATTGTGTAAACTAATGGCTGAAGCTAAAGACAATGAAGAAAACAGTTGGGAAAATGAAGATGAGTTACATATGGTGGATGTATGTCCTCTATTCATAGCTCCAGATTCCTGGTACCGGGACCTAGTTCATTACCTTCAAGAAGGATATTTTCCAGAACATTGGAATTCCAAACGACAAAGAGAATTACGTCTTAAATCAGCTTCATATCAGATAATTGAGGATTATTATTCAGAAATAATTATGATGGAGTTTTTCTCAGATGCTTAGAACAAGAAGATGCAAAGAAGTTCATAACAGAATTACATGATGGGCCTGTTGGAGGTCATTTTTCCAGAGAGAGAACAACCCATAAGATTCTCAGAGCCAGGTATTATTGGCCTACATTGTTTAAATATGCTCATGCTTACGTCAGAAATTGTGATGCTTGTCAAAGAGGTGGTGGAAGACAAGCTAAAGCAGCAGGGCCTTTAAAACCGGTGATGATAACAGAACCATTCGAACAATGGGGAATTGATATTATTGGAGAAATAAACCCAAATTATTCCTTGCAGCACAAGTACATTTTGATGGCAACTGACTACTTCACCAGATGGGTCAAGTCCATTCCGTTACACAAAGTAAATGAAGATGCAGTCATGGATTTCTTACAAGATCACATTATGAACAGGCTTGGGGTTCCAATTTCCCTGGTTTTTGATAATGCTACTTACTTTTCTTCTATTAGATTAACTGCATTTGATAATGAAAGAGGAATCAAGTTGCATTATTATGCAAACTATTACCCACAAGGAAATAGTTTGGCAGAATCTACAAATAAGAATTTGATACGATTCTAAAGAAAATCGTAATAGAAAATAAGAGAAGTTGGCATTTAGTGTTACCTAATTCTCTTTGGGATGATAGAGTCACACCCAATAATTCCTTAGGTGTGTCACCATACACTCTTGTTTACAGAAAAGAAGCTATTCTTCCTCCCAACATTCTGTTACCATCTTCCATAATAGCTCAGGAATCTAGAGGTACCAATAACGAAATCCTACAGATCAGAATCTAAATATTTTGAATTCGAAAGAGTCTACGTCCAAATACAAAGAAATATTTAATCATAAACATGAAGTAGTGAAACGTTGGTTTGATAAGCATAAAGCTGAGAACAAAGAATTCGAAGTAGGAGACCTAGTTCTTAAGTGGGATCATCTGCACGATCAAAAGGGAAAGCACACTAAGTTTCAATAGTTATGGGTAGGCCCTTTTCAAATTGCAGCAAATCCTAGACCCTCAACTTATAATTTGAAAGACTTACAGGTGTGGGAAGAGAACTTACCAGTTAATGGTTTAGTTCTCAAACCTTATTTTTCTTCATTTTTGTTTCTTGGTTATCTTGTACATAAATAAACTGATTGGTTTGTTTCATTTTTTATGTGTTTTCATTTTTGTTTGTTTTAGTTAGTGTTTGATTGATTTTACTAAAGAAGCACAACTTTTGGTTGCATGGAGTTCATCATAATTCTAGATTAACTAAAATCCTTGATTACAAGACTGTTTACTATTAATTTCTTTGAAAGAACTTCTTCTAGTTTAGCAGTTTTGCTAAATGGCTATGAACACATTGAAGTCCTACTTAATCCTTGTAAAATAACTCGGGATCAAAAGGTCTGGAATACTATTTCGAGGCTCCATCCATCTCACATTATAAATGTCTTTGGTGGTGACAGCAAAAGACCCATGGAGAGGAAGCAGGGTAAACAATATATTATATTTAAATGATCCCATGCCAGGAATTGAAAGCCAAAAGGAAAATAAGAGTCAAAATCTCCTAAGAAAGAAATATGTATCAAAACAAAGTATTGAACCATATTAGTACAAGATTTCCAAAGTTCTTCTCCATCCTTGAGCTTAAAATTAAATACTTCTCTCACACAAAAGGACACTATGGATAGAGGAGCCTGAATTAAAAATTTCAAAAAGAAGGCATAAAGGAGGACTCAAAAGAGGACAAAAGTCCAAAAGAACAAAAGTGCAAAATGGCATCGGAATGACGAACTAATGAATACTTCTGTTTACCATATGTTACAATATTGTGGTGTCTAAGCTGGTAGCTACCCAAAGACAGAGGTAAAAAATGAAACTCATATTCATGGCCTCAAAAGAGTTATCTAGACTTTGAAATCTTGGTTTCCATTTTCCCTAAATTGGACTATCATCAATGATTAAAGTGCATACATCTGCTATTTGGGAAATATAGACATCTAGAAGAATTCAACATGTTGGTATTTATTGTCAAAATAGTTTGTTGCTCAAAGAAGAAATTGTCCAAAGATCTGTGTTCACCAGGTAGTCGCCAATTGTTGTAGCTACAACCTTTTCCCAATTTTTTGAAAATTTTGGACCCTCCTTTTGATTTTATCTAGCTCAGGTTTGTTTGATTTCTTTAAATCTATCCTGGAAGTCCAATTTTTTCCATTTAAAATTGATCTTTGGGAAGTCAGAGGATTAGTTGACTGTTTTTTACGCTGTTTTAGAAGTTAAATGAGCTAGTATTGTCATTGCCCAGCCGAAGAGTCTTTTGCTTTATTTGAGCACTTAACGTTTCTGATTTTTTTATGATTTTGTTTTATCGTTGTCCGAGGTCAATTGACGAATGAGTTGGGGCATTAGTCCTCTATGCTGCCGATGTTTCGGAAGGGAAACAATGAACGGCCCAATGGATAGTTCCGTTCCTCGCCGATGCATGCTTTTATCTCCCTTTTAATGTTCAAACCTTTTTAACTATCGATGACTTGGTTTTCATCACTATCGAAACCATTTTCGACAATGGATCGGAGGAATTGTCCTCCACGTCATTGACGTTTTAGAAGAAAGTTGATAAGTGACCCGAAGAATAGTTTTTCGATCACCGATACTATGTTGCGGGATAGTATTTTTGATCTCTGATACATAACCGTCGCGGTGATAGTGCTCGGCATCGTCGACACTGCGAAAACGTTGAGGTTTGAATCGCCGATCCTTAGCATCTAGAGATTCTAACCGCCGAAGGGTTTTATGTTGTTGCAGGTCCGTGGTATTTTGTAAGCCCATCATTGTGACTGTCAAATGAACTATTTTGCCGACATTTAGAGCTTCTGACTACCGATAGGATTTTCCCACTGATTCTTTTACCAAGGATTTATATATAGAGGAGGAGCATTATTTTATTATTATCCTTGTTGAAACTCGTGTTTGCTCTAGTCCTTGTTGATTGAACTACTTGACGTGCCCAACTGTCTAGATTTCACTTGTTGGAGTGCTACCATGGAGGTTTTGGGTCATCCCGACAACTGCACTGCATTTTTGTCAGGTAGGCAATCCATGACCTTGTTGTTTGATTCTTATTCGTTGATTGGAACCGTGGTTTTTCCTTCTTAGGATTTTGCATAGTTTAGTTTTCTTGCTTAAAGCTTATTTTTATTCATTGTATGCTTGCAATAATGTTTTAAGGTCGAGGAATTTAACTGTTACAGTTTTCTTGAGCGAGTTTTTCTTTTGAGCCCGCGTAATTCAGCCGTTATGCACACTTTACTCCTATCTGAAATATTTAGGGGTTGGTGCAAACAAGCGTTACACTGCCTGCATCACCCATTCTTTGGTTATTCATGGCCATTCAGGGAGGTTTTTAAACTATTGTATGTGTTTACCCTATTTTTGTGGGACGACGGAGGTTTTCGGTGTATTGGTCTAGTTAGGGTTTACGCTATCTACATCACCCATTATTTGGTTATTCATGGCCATTCAGGGGGGTTTTTAAACTATTGTATGTGTTTACCCTGTTTTTGTGGGACGACGGAGGTTTTCGGTGTATTGGTCTAGTTAGGGTTTTCCAAAACGAGGAGCAGAGTATAGGATCTAAGCGTTTTGAGGATTAGTAGTAGCAACATTGTAGTTCATGCTTTTATCGGAGCAGTTTGAGTTAGTTCAGATGTGGTCTAGATTAAAATGAAGAGTCTGTTCTACCAAGGCTATGATTTTAGTTACAGACAGTGGACTTAGAGGATTTTAAGACACAACTTGCAGGATTTTCTTTTGCCTTGTCATTTTTTATTTTCATGCATTAATACTGTGTATAGTTCATTTTTCAGAATGCATATGGAAGAGGTAAATAGATTGATACAGTTTTTTGTTATTATTGTTTCACTTGGTAAAATCTAAATGGTCTAAGAACATGCTATGTTTATGGCATGGTGATTGCTGCAAAGGAGGTATGTCTAAAAGATAAATGAAGAAGGCTCCATTTCTTGAAGGAGAACTAGAGGTTGAGATCATCCCAGTGTTGAATACATATATGAAGATACCAAGGCTACCACCGGGGTCAAACTGGATTATAAATGGGGGGAAATATATAGGATGATTGCAAATCAGAATGTGGCTGATGTAGGATTTGGAGAGCTGACTATTTATGCAAACATCGAGAAATCGACTCTTATGAAAGTAGCCACAAGACCTGAGTTGTTCCCATGCTCAAAGGTGATTGGTTGGATTCTTCCTAGGGTAGATGAAACTGAGATGATCCTTAGAAATACTGCTAAACAGGGGTACACTGCATAAAGCCCTGCTTATGTATCCATGGCATATCATCTGCCTCCTGCTCATATTTACTTAACAGAAAGCTGGTTGAAAGAGACAGACATGGACCTGGTAGAAATAGCTAAAAGAATGATGATACCAAGTAAGAACTTTCGAAACAGGCCTTTAGGAGAATATGATACATCTACTCTCCAGACTCCCTATAGATTTATTGCACTGATGCTGAATAGGATTTTTGGGAGAGCTCACGGAAAAAGCTTCAAATTAGGATGGATACCAATTATATTCTATGTGGTCACTCAAGGAACCATATTCAATTGGAAAAACATAGTGTCCAATAGCCTCTCAACATGCATATCTTCAGATTTGGGGGGGGGTGTCACAGAAGAAATCAGAGTTCTACATGAGCTCTATCCTAGTTGATTGTATACTGTGTACCCAGTCTTTTCCATCCTTGAGGTGTAATTGGGATAGGTACAGGACCTTGGTATACACTACATATAAATTATTTTGGGCACACAAATACTATAGCTACTACAAAGAAATATGTGAACACTTCATCATGCCTTTGTACACTTTAATTTTCCTGACCGAATGCAACTACATGTCCGAAGAGGCGTTCAAAGTCATTGAGGAATATGTAGACTATTATTTAACTAAGGAAGGAATGTATATCAAAATGTATGGTGGCTCTAGGGCACCTCCTCTACCCCCTAAATATGCCACTGATTATCTGCTACATAAATAGGCAGTTAGGCAGGTATATATTGATGGTGTGGGGAGTTTCTTGTTCGAGCATAAAAAGGAAACATATCCTGCCATACCTTTCTGGCTAGGGAGTTATAAGTTTTCAAAGGTAAAACAGACTGTAGAATTTGTGCAGGAGTTGGAGCACTTCCGTTTTGGTAAAATGAACTTTCACAGGAATGACTCCCGAAATAAGGTAGTACACCACTACAAAGAGGCAAGCATTCATTTTAAGTATACCAACTTTTGGGACAAGTATGAGGAAACATTCAGTAGTGAAAAGAACATGACTACCCTTAAGAAGAGATTTAAACAAAAAATCACTACTATGGGTGGAAAAGGAAAGACTGCACAAAAGACTAAGACAGCAGAAGAAGAAGAGGCCAAAAAGAGGGAAGAAGATGCTAGAAGGCTAGCTTAGGAGGCAGAGAGTTGGATGAAGAATGAAGAAGAAGAAAGAAAGAGAGATGCAGAGGAAGCAATAAAGAAGGAAGAGGAGGAGAGAAAGAGAAATGAAGAAGAAGAGATAAAGAAAAGACAAGATGAAAGTGAGGGTATGAGATTATTAGGATCTCAAAAGGAACAAAAGGCTACTGAACAGATGGATAGATAGGGGGGACAAGATCACATAGATCAAGGACATGAACAATCAAATCCTGATTCCCAAGAGCCTGCTGCATCTTCTGGCACCATAATAGGGCAACCTTCATTTTCTAGAATGAATCTGATCCCTTTCATGCCTAAAGAAGTGGACGAAGTACCTGACTTCATTACTATTTTCTATGATAAGGAGAAGAATAGGATTGTTAAAAGAACCAAGGAAAATGTTGAAACTGGAGGACAATCTGAAAATATGATAACTGATAAGACTTAGGTGTATGGAATAGATGCAGATCCAAGATTGACAGCAAGAGATGGCATGGCATTAACCCAAGCTATTGAATATAATGTAGATAGGCTTATGACAGATCTTGAACAGTCAAGAAAGAACGCGGCACAGTTAAAAGAAACACTGAATAAGGAGAGGGATGAAGGTCATAAACTGAAAAGGAAATATCAGGACATGAAGAATGAAGTGAGGACTTCAAAGACAGAACTCCAGACTCTGCAGGAAAATAAGGTGGCTTTAGAAGTCTCTGTAGAGAGAATAGAAAAGGATGCTCAGAATATCTTAGCAGAATTACAAATGCTACAGCTAGAGCATCAAGTATTGAAAACTGAGAAAATGACATTCAGGTGTCGTATTAAACTCTAAGTGTAGAAAAGGACCAGTTACAAAGAAGAATTACTGAGGTTGAAACAGCGAAGGTCGCCACAGAAGAAAGAGAAAATCAATATCAAATATAGGTGGAAGCCTTGGAAGAACAGGATACTTCATTGATAGCATCACTGAAGGATGCTATAGAACAGAAGATAGACTTCTAGCCTTTAAAAGAACATGTTCTAATTCAAAGAAGGAAGATCCACCATTTGCAAATGTATATGGAAGAAGGAAGATGTAAGATCCTACAAATAGATAGCAGATTAGAAGAAATTTTGGACACTACGTCTTATTTTTTGGACAGATCTCAAGAGATTCTTGAGATTTTGACGGGAAGAATAGTCTGGTTAGAAACAAATGAGGAATCTCCTACGGAGCTACTAGTTAAAGACAAGCAGATTTTAAAGCAGGAATATGATTTATTGGAGTTTGTAATAAATGTTGCAGAATAATTCAAGAAAACTATAAAGAAACCAAAGGGAGGATGTGTCGAATACTGCATGAGGGTGCTTGCTACATATAATAGATGCCATATTTTGGAAAAGAAAATATTGGACACAATACCAAAGAATAAATTGTTTATAGAACATCTGCAGAATAGATACCAGGAATATGAGCAAGATATCCAATAGTTAAAGGATCTAGATGAACAGGTTTTAAAGAATGCAGTGGCACATGCAGTTGTAAGTATACACCTCTTGGAAGATCAGGTGCACCTCAGTCCTCCAAGAATAGAAGGGGTAAGGAACCAGGTACCCAAATATGAGATAACTATCCATTTTTTTGAACCCTTCAGATTTGAAGGTATAGTAGCAGAGGCCCAGGCATGGAAAAAGTTCATCAATGACCAAGCGGGCCCCTCTGTTGATGTATATGTAAATTCAGAATGTATTTCACTTGTATTTCTTATATATTGTAACCCGATGTTTATTCAGGGATGTACTTGAGTTATGTCATGCCCCGATGTTCCTATCGGGAAGGTCTATCATGTAAACAAGTCATGTCAAGTCATTGTGCGTAACCCTCCTATTGTCTAAGGGTTAAAGTGCAGTTCCGGGGCACTAGGGTTATTAGACTCTTCTAGTAGAGGTTGACCCTGGTAGGGTTTTAGTCATGTCAGGATTAGTATAAATAGAGAACTGGAGTCTCTATTTATCACACAACTCATATACACTCAATTTTAGCGCATAGTTGACGAAGGAGAATACACTGGGGATAGACAAGAAGAAGTTACTACTATCGGGAGATCACTTACTATTTTGGGGCTTTTCTATTTTGGTGTTGATTCTATCTCTGAGGAAGTTGCAGGGTTTTCACCATTTATGGTTTCCCTGAGGATAAACATTGTGTTCATTGTCTCTTGTGTTTGATTGTTGTGCTTTTTATTCTCTCGGTAAATATCCTAATATAATGCTATCTTAATGATGAAATTCTAACATGGTATCAGAGCTATCCTGAGAAGAAGACACTATGCAGCTGCGGGAACTAGGGCTTCCTATTTTGTGGATCTTCCTCCATATATTTTCAGCAAAAGTAAGGTGGAATAACTCTCCTCCTTAGGGTGCATCTTTCTATCGAAGCATAATCCAATTCTGAGGTTTTTCAGTTTTGGACCCAACAGTGCTGCTGAAAATTAGGGCTTTTCACAGAAGAGGAATTTTTTAGTGAACCCAGGCCTAGATTAATCTGCTCCCCAAAATCAAAGTTAGGGATAAATTTCAATGCATTTGTGTGGATAGATCCCTGGAAAAGCAAAACCCTAATTTTCTATTGAACCAACACTGCAGGATTTTGGCTCCAAATCCAGATCCAAAATCTTGACTTGGTAAGATCTAAATCCTTTGTATTTCCATTTGGGGTTCTCAGTTTAAGTTGTCTCATCATACCAAGATTGATGAAAAGCTTAAGGGAGCTGATAACTTCCTAGCTTGGAAGTATAGGATCTCCCTAGTCCTAGAAGAGAATGAGTTGGACTCCTATATCAATGAGGAGGTTCCAATTCTAGAGGGAGATTAGGCTAAGGCCTTCCATAAGAAGAAGTTGGTTATGGCAAAGAGAATCATTGTTGATTCTATCAAATATCATCTCATACCTCAGGTGTCCTCCCTCAAGACACCTAAAGCTATGTTTCATGCCCTAACCAAATTGTTTTAAGGGAAGAACATAAACAGGAAGATGAATTTGAGAAACCAATTGAAGAATGTGAAGATCCAGAATGCTAAGACTATTCAGTCTTACTTTAAAAGGGTTTCTTATATTAGGGAGCAGCTAGAAGCAGTAGATGAAGAAGTGGAAAATGCAGAGATTGTGATGACCACCTTGAATGGTCTCCCTAGATCATGGGATTCTTTCATTCAAGGAATTTGTTCCAAAAAGAAGTTAGTCAAGTTCAATAGACTATGGGAAGAATGCTCTTAAGAAGAAGCTCATATAGCAACCCGAGAAAAGAATATGGGTAGTGAAGATCAAGCTCTCATGGCTCACTCCACGAAAAACGGGAGGAGCAATTATCACTCCAAAGGTAAGATCTCACACTTTAGAAAAGATCTAAATACTATTAGATGTTACACATGTGATGAGAAAGGTCAAATATCCTAATTCTTCCCTAACAAAAGAAATCTAAGGAAGAAGGGAAACAAGAGAAGACATCATGCCCATGCTGCAGAGGATGATGAACCTTCCACAAAAAGAATCAGACAAGAGAGTGATGACTCTTCAAGTGAGGATGAATATGTTCTAATCTCTGCTCTCACGGGAACTGTTTCACATGGAAGCAATGATTGGCTTATAGATAGTGCTGCTTCCAAGCACATGACAGGATTCAAAGAATCATTTGTGAAGCTATCTCAACATGAGTCACCTCACAAGGTGAAACTTGGGGATGACTACCAGTATCCAATAAAAGGTAGTGGTGAATGATTCTATAAACTAGACTCTGGAAAGTCTTTGAATATGAAGAATGTATTATTTGTTCCAGGACTAAAGAAGAACCTCCTCTCCATATCTTCATTGGATGCAAAAGGAATGAGGGTCGATTTTGTAGATGGCCAAGTTCTTATGTCGCCAAAGGGAAAGACTTTTGACGATGCAATTGTGATTGGAGAACAAGAAGGAGGTCTATACAAGTTGAAGGGCCAACCGGATCAAGCTTTGGTTCATGACACAATAGAACCAAATGAACTTTGGCATATAAGGCTTGCACATGTACATTACAGAGCACTACCACTTGCAAGAAAAGCTGTTGAAGGTCTTCCAAAAATTCAAGCAAAACATGAAGGGGTCTACAGAGGATGTGCAAAAGGAAAGAACACAAAGAAGACATTTCCAAGCAATGAGAGAAAAGCAAAATGAATCTTGGAAATCATCCACTCTGATGTATGCGGACCAATGTCATCAATCTCACTAAGTGGGTATGTGTACTATGTTTCTTTTATTGATGACTATTCTAGGAAGACATGGATTTACTTCATGAAGAATAAAGATGAAGTGTTTAGTGAGTTCAAGGAATTCAAATCCTTGTTCGAGAACAAGACTGGAAAGAAGATCAAGAATTTTCGATCAGACAATGGTGGAGAATTCACTTCAAATGAGTTCAAGGAACTAAGTAAGGACTCAGGGATTAAGAGGGAGTTGTCTACTCCTGACATTCCACAACAGAATGGGGCTATAGAGAGGAAGAATAGAACCATCATGGAAGCTGTAAGAGCTATGCTTCATGATAAAGATCTTCCTATGCATCTTTGGGTAGAAGCATCCAGAACAACAGTGTATGTACATAACCGTACTCCACACAGAGTACTCGAGAAGAAGACTCCTGAAGAAGTCCTCTCCGGCAAGAAACTAGAAGTAAGCCATCTTAGAATATTTGGATGTACTGTGCACATACACATTCCAAAAGAGAAGAGAACAAAATTAGATCCTTCAGGAAAGAAGGGTATATTTGTGGGATACTCTGAAAGCTCGAAGGCTTATAGAATATACTTCCCAGGATTTAAAAAGATTGACATCAGCAGGGATCTAACATTTGACGAAGATTCAGTCTACATCAAATCTAGAAAGAAACCTGTTGAAGAACTTGAAGAAGAAGAAGCTCCCAGAATTCATGATACAATCATGAACGAAGAAACTCAAGAAGAAGATCAAGAATTTGAAGAACCACAAATACCTATAGATCCACCATAGGAAAGAATCCTGACAAGAGGAAACTTGCTTGGGTACGAGAGATTATGCAAGGGGCGGAAAGATATGGGGTTCCAGAAAATAATCTCAGAGAAAGAAAGAGGACCAGATCCTGTTCCAGTTATGTAGCTTTACTATGTGACCTCATTGATAAAGAACCTTCCAAATATGAAGAAGTAGCAGAACAGAAAGAATGGAAGGATGCGATGATCGAAGAGTATCAATAGATCATGAAGAATGATGTTTGGGATGTTGTCCCAAGACTAGAAGGGAAGTCAGTTATAACTTCCAAATGGATCTACAAGATCAAGCATGCTGCTGACGGTAGCATTGAAAAGTATAAGGCAAGATTTTTGGCTCGGGGTTTCTCTCAGAAAGAAGGAATAGACTATGAACAAACCTTTGCACCTGTAGCTAGATACACTTCCATCAGATCGGTACTTGCTCTGGCTACAGTGATGAAATGGAAGATACACCAAATGGATGTCAAGACTGCTTTCTTGAATGGTGTAGTAGAAGAGGAAGTGTATGTAGAACAACCACTCGGTTTTGAGACACATGACAAAGAGTCTCATGTGTGTAAACTGAAGAAAGCCCTGTACTGTTTGAAACAGGCACCTAGGACATGGTATGGCAGAATTGAAAGCTTTCTATCCAGTTTCGGCTTTACCAAGAGTAAAGTAGATTCCAACCTTTACTACAAGGTGGAAGATGGCAACCCGGTGATACTTATACTATATGTAGATGATATGTTTGTGATAGGTATGGATGGGTTGATTGCTGATACGAAGAGAAATCTTGCTGCTGAGTTCAAGATGAAGAACTTGGGAATGATGCATTATTTCCTAGGTATGGAGGTGTGGCAGACTATAGATGGAATCTTTCTTGGACAAGGAAAGTATGCAATAGAGATCCTGAAGAGATATGGGATGATGGACTGCAAGGAATTAACCACACCTATGGCATCAAACTTGAAGCTATTGAGTGATGCTTCATCAGAGGCAGTTGCTGCCACAATGTATCATCAGATGATTGGGTCCCTCATGTACCTGACAAACACAAGACCATATATTTGCTTTGCTATGAACACCTTGAGCCAATACTTGACAGATCTGAGACATGTTCACTGGACTATTGCAAAGCATATTCTGAGGTACCTAAAAGGTACGATTGATTATGGGCTCAAGTATAAGGATGATCAAAGGATTAACCTGGAGGGTTATGTTGATTCAGATTGGGTAGGAAGTGCCATCGATAGGAAGAGCACTTCAAGGTGTTGCTTCAGTATGGGATTAGGTGTGATCTCATGGTTTAGCAGGAAGCAATCCTGTGTGGCACTGAGTACAGCTGAAGCAGAGTATGTTGTAGCCTGTTTAGCTAGTTGTGAGGAAGTATGGCTGAGGAAGCTACTATATAATTTATTTGATCTCCAGTTAGATGCTACTTGTATATACTGTGACAACCAAAGTTGTGTAAAGTTGTCAGAGCATCCAGTATTCCATGACAAGTTGAATCATATCGAGATCAAGTATCACTATATCAGGGATATGGTGCAGAGAGGAGCAGTGAAGCTACAGTATGTTGCGACGGATGAACAGATAGCTGATGTGTTGACTAAGCCATTGGCTAGGGTGAATTTTGAGTACTTCAGGGAGAAGCTTGGTGTTCTCCAGATCAAGGTTCCTCCCAAGAGGAAGTGATGTGTCTGTGCTGAGCCCTTATTACATGGTGAGAGGATTGGTTCCTTCCATGATCAGATGTACGTGCTGTGCCACTCTAACATGGTGAGAGGATTGGTTCCTTCCATGGTCGGATGTAAGAGCTATGACATGGTGAGAGGATTGGTTCCTTCCATTGTCAGGTATATGTGGATGCCACATCTAGCATGAAAAAGGGTTGGCTTTGTGAAGACACATTTAGTATGAAAAAGGACTAGCTCTGTGTAGATGCCACATCCAACATGAAAAAGCGCTGGCTCTGTGAAGACACATCTAGTATGAAAAAGGACTAGCTCTATGTAGATGCCACATCCAGTATGAAAACGGGTTGGCTCTGTGAAGACTCATCTAGTATGAAAAAGGACTAGCTCTGAGTAGCTGCCACATCTGGTATGAAAAAGGACCAATTTTGTGATGCCTCGTCTAGTATGAAAAATGACTAGCTCTGTAATGCCTCATCTAGTATGAAAAAGGACTAGCTCTAAGAAGGCTCATCTAGTATGAAAAAGGACTAGCTCTGAGTAGCTACCATGTCTGGTATGAAAAAGGACTAGCTCTGTGATGCCTCATCTGGTATGAAAAAGGACCAGCTCTATGATGCCTCATCTAGTATGAAAAAGGACTAGCTCTGAGAAGGCTCATCTAGTATGAAAAAGGACTATCTCTGAGTAGCTTCCACATCTAGTATGAAAAAGGACCAGCTCTGTGATGCCTCATCTGGTATGAAAATGGACCAGCTCTGTGATGCCTCATCTAGTATGAAAAAGGACTAGCTCTAAGAAGGCTCATCTAGTATGAAAAATGACTAGCTCTAAGTAGCTGCCACATCTGGTATGAAAAAGGACCAGCTCTGTGATGCCTCATCTGGTATGAAAAAGGACTAGCTCTGTGATGCCTCATCTAGTATGAAAAAGGACTAGCTCTGAGATGATACATCCAGTATGAAAAATGACTGGCTCTGTAGAGGTTCCTATGATGAGAAGAATCAAGAGATAGCACCTATGATGATGCCCAGTGATGGTCCAGATTGAGTGACAATGATCCAAATCCAGTGATGATGATCCAGCAGAAATGATCTAGATCAAGTGATGACCCAGATCCAATGATGATGCCCTGTGATGATCTAGATCCAGTGATGACCCAGATCCAATGATGATGCCCTGTGATGATCTAGATCCAGTGATTATTTCCCATGATGATCCAGATCTAGTGATGATTTAGATCTGATGATGAAGATGACTTGAAGATGAAGAATACTTGAAGATGATGAGGACTCGATGATGATCTAGAAGATACAAAGAAGAAGACTTGTGCTGAAAATTGCGTCAAAAGAATACCTTCCTAGTTAAGAGGGAGTGTTGATGTATATGTAACTTCGGAATGTATTTAACTCGTATTTCCTATATATTGTAACCCAATGTTTATTCTGGGATGTACTTGAGTTATTTCATGCCCTGATGTTCCTATCAGGAATGTCTATCATGTAAACAAGTCATGTCAAGTCATTGTGGGTAACCCTCATATTGTCTAAGGGTTAAAGTCCCTGCAGTTCCAGGGCAATAGGGTTATTAGACTCTCCTAGTAGAGGTCAGCCCTGGTAGGGTTTTAGTCATGTCGGGATTAGTATAAATAAATAAATGGAGTCTCTATTTATCACACAACTCATACACACTCAAGTGTAGTGCATAGTTGAGGAAGGAGAAGACATTGGGGCTAGACAAGAAGAAGGTTACTGCTATAGGGATATCACTTACTATTTTGGGGCTTTTTTATTTTGGTGTTGATTCTATCTCTGAGGAAGTTGCGGGGTTTTCACCATTTATGGTTTCCCCAAGGATAAACACTGTGTTCATTGTCTCTTATGTTTGATTTATGTGCTTGTTATTCTCTCAGTAAAGATCCTAATATAATGCTAGCTTAATGATGAAATTCTAACACCCTCTTCATAAAGTATTTTAAAATATTTTTGTTTTAAAATGTAATATAATGTATAAATCATGAGCACATACTACAAGACAAAATTTTGGAACTGAAAGGTTGGGGAAGCCCAAAGGTTTTGTTTTTTTGTATAATTAAAGGAGAGTTTAGATGTAGAGAGGAGGGACTTCTTTCCCAAGCAATTTTTTAGAGTATATTGTAAGAAGAACTATTTCCTTTTACAATAAAGAATTACAAGTTTCTACTGGAGAAAGTTTGGTAGAATGTTTCAAATGCTTTACTATGGATCATTTGAATGTGAACTATTTCGTTTTCAGCTTATGTCCATTAACTATGAGATCGTTCTAACTCATTGAATTTATGTTCATGTTATGAATGTCTTCTAGTTTATTCTGTGAAATTTCCACTGTGAGTAAAGAAGGTTGTCATAAACAATAAGCTATATTGTTGTTCATGTTTCTATTAATGTTCATGTGTTCTTAAATAAGTAACAGCTATCTGTAATTTTTCTTAATACATGCACAAAAATACATTACTCATTGATAACTGATAATTTTTCTCCCTAGGGATAGGTTAGTTAGTTATAGTTATTTTCTGGTTGTTTGTGATTTAGATGCGAGAGAGGTAAGATGAGAGGTAAGAGCATGCACATCACATTATGACACTCCTTGTTATCTCTATCAATTTGCATTTTTAGATAGGCACTTGCACATCATAACTTAAACACAAAAAACTAAAAATATACATCGTGGACCGGGCCGTAACTAGTAAAATATTTTAATTTGTTATTTGACCTACGGTAGTCAGACCGTAAACTGGACAGATTCCCCATACCAAATAGTAATAGGATAGTTGGGAACATTTATTGGGGAGAATCCCTAACTGTTGTTACCTGCAATTTTCCAGGCCTCAACACTTCCCTAGGTTGACAATTTATATTGAACACTCTATATGTTAACTTTAATTAACTTGCATATAGGGTGCCCAACAAAGGTTGAGCAAGGAGGGGATGCCGACTTTCATACCAGTTTGCATCCATGCAGAAAGGTGCCTTTGAGCATGGAGGATACACAAGGGAAGAAGCAGAAAGGGGCGCTATGCTGACTCAAAAAAATGACTAAAGATTCCAAAACCCAGTCAAGGGTGACTCTCCTGAAAGTGGCCAAAATGCATCGTCCTCGAGGTCTACAGTATTAGTAACATAAAACGTTGGGCTATCAATCGGTCCAAGAACACCCACTTGCTCCATAATGTTTGTTAATATTTGTAAATCATAGTGATACTACCACACTCTAAACTGTTAGTATCCGATTATGATTGAAAACAATTTTAGGTTTTATTTCAGAGATTAGTCTCAGGTCTAAGATAGTATAAATATACTCCCAGTAGAGGGAGACAGAGGTTGGTTGGGAAACTTTCAAGGGCCGAGGCTCTCCATTGTAAATTTTTTCTGGATTTCCGTGATATGAATAAAGTTGCATAGGAATGATGATTTTCCATGGCAGAGATTCCTGCGTTGTCTTTTCTTTCAATATGTAATTTCCTTACGTGAATGTTTATCCTATTTTTCATTCCAGTTTGTTATTTGCTTTCATGTTTGAACAATAGTGTATAAGGGCCATAATTCATCCTATATGCTCTTGTCCATTTGTTTCAAACATTTTAAAACAATTTCTTCTAAAGTCATGCAGAATTCATCCTATAGATGCTCTGTGTGATGGGTTGTTTCCTCTCATCCACTAGTCACCCACTCAATATCTCCTGATTGAAAGATGGATGGTTACCTTTCCTCTGTCTGCTAATTTCTACGATTATTTACCTCCTGCAACACATCCCATATCTGGACTGTTGACTCCATTGCCCAATGGTCCCCCTCTCTGATAATCCCACCTACACCTTATAATAACATTCCTATCCCATTCGGGAATATGACCTCCTGACCGTACTTGATAGAATATCTTGCATGAGAAAACTTGGTAAGTAAATGAGATATCCCTCTCTAACTATGCTAGGCTAGAAGCACGGTCTAAAGTGGTTCTATTGTTTCCCAGGAGTGAGTCCTTCCCACAACCTTTGGGTTCAATCCCGGTGCTAACAAACTGGCGTCATTGCTGGGGACGAGATTGAAGACCATCCCTAGGTATGAACGTGATAATTTCAGATTTGGTTGTTGATGGTGAACAACAATCAAACATCAAGAAGGTTGTAAATTTTTCACCTGGCGACTCCAATCTTAAAGGATTCATACTTCAGTGACTCTGCTAGTGGTATGACCCAGAAATCAAATTTTCAGAAAGAACTGGCAGACTCTGCTGGGAAACTGAGCTTGTTGTGAAGCTTGAAAATGCATGGTGAAAGGATAAGATTCTCGAGGTTCCGTTTCTTCCAATATTCCTTGTCTTACCTTGTAAGTTTGTTCTTATCTTTTCCTAAATTTATCAAAACAACCTTCCATGGTTCATTTCACTCAAAATAGAGCTATGACTGTATTCCTGTATATCGTTCTTTACAAACTGAAAGCATTGCATTGTCTTGTACATTTGATTTTGACCAAGATATTTCACCCGAAAATCATGACATTAAAGGTCACCCCTGTGAACCTCATGAAACCACGGTTGGTAACATATCTATTTCACCTAACCTGGTCTCTCCCAGTATTCCAAGCCGATACAAGCCACTACACCTACCTCCTATCCTCCATGATTTTCCTACGAAGCATTACAAGTACCTCCCCAAATTTCATGGAGAATCCAAAGACCTCACTGCTGAGAAACATTTACAAGCTTTTGAACATTTATTTGACCTTTTTGAAATAGAACACGATGATGTTTGCATGAGGGATTTTTCCCAGTCCTTGCAAGGATATGCTAAATAATGGTTCAAACACTTGCAGCCTATGTCCATCGGTACTTGGGAAGAGTTTTCTTGCACCTTTTGAAGTTTTGGGGTAGGAGAAGGCCAATAGACCAAATACTTTCAGAATTTTATTCCCTGAAGAGGCAGGAGGGTGAAGCCATGTCTAATTTTAACAGAAGATTTGCAAGATTTTATTATAACATGCCAAAGGAAGTCCAACCTCTTGAAAATGCTGCTAAAATATACTATGCAGCTACCCGTCCTCCTGAACTGGAATTATTTATTTTGGAAAGAAAATAAACCACTCTACAGCATATGTTTACTGATTGTTTGGATGTTGAAGAAAAATTTGTTGGGCCACATAAACGAAAGGGGATAGTCCCTGTTCAACTAAAGCTTTCTCCTACTATATAGGAAAATGATCAGTCGGAGATAGAAGCAGATGGTTCTACCATTTTGTTTTCTGAAGGTTGCAATCTGCTTAGCACCGAAGCCGTTAAGGATGATTTTAAAAGGGATTTTGGTATTTCCGTGTATGATGAGTATGAGGAGGAATACATGGAGGGTATACCGAAAGAGCCAGCTATAGAACCAAGGTCTTCTAATGGAGGAAATCAAGCTGCAAACCAAGGTCAAAGGGTTGATATAGGAAAGGATAATAATTGTGGTGAAGGTGACAATCTACCCTTGTGTTATTCCTTATTTGAATTAATAAGGCACAGACTTAAGGCCTCTAAGCAGAAACAAAAGTTGGAGGATATGGTACATTCCATAGACTTGTTTGGAACAGAAGATGATAAAGAGGAACAGCCATGCAGTCCCTCTTAGCTTATAGATACATCAGCATTTTTTGATGAGGCATTCGGTCACAAAGAAGGAGGTAACGGTTCTGAAACAAATTCCTTTTTTAACTTTTCACCTTCAGGAATACCATCCCATAAAGAAGGATTATGCTTGCTCGATTCTGTTGAAGAAAAAGATGATCTCCATGCTGAAGCATATAAGGAAGGTGAGGTTATAGCTTCAGAATTTTTGAACGAAAGGGTGGATATTTCATTTGAAAGAAGTCCTAGGAATCCGTTTCAAAGATATTTCAAATATCAGCCTGACAACTCACCAGAAGAAGGGTGTTTTGGATAGGTTTCCCATGAACAAAGGACAGAATATGATGGAGGCTGTCATGCTTTTTATGACCCCATAGTAGAGTACATGAAGAGAGTGAGTAATCGTAATGACTGGTTATATCTATGTTGTAAAGATCAGTTTATTTGCTATAGCCTTATTCCATTATGCATTTCATCTCTATTCTTAATCAAGCATGAAAAGGAAATAAAATTATTGGATAAGTTGCTTGATTGGATTCATTGGAAGTCTGATTTCACTTGATTAGGCATGTCTGCTCAATTAGGTAGAGTAGGTAGGTACAAATAAGCTCGACAATCATCGAGCATTTCCTTTAGTACTGTTCAATTGTTTCATTTTTAGTTGTAAGTATAGGTTTGCAATCACAACTGTTCTCAGTTTTAGAGTATGGTTTAGAGCATAGTTTGCAAATGGACATAAATTTGATACAACGGTAGATCTGAGCATGTTGAAGGCTTTGAAACAAGGATTTGGAGCATCCCAATGGATCTGGCACTTGGTCTACGAGGTTCTTTGCTACCTCACTAGTAGGATAACATCCCTCGTGGAGCCAGCTGTTAGCACTCCATTTGAAACTGTCGAATTATGGGCTTGGAAGGATTTGAAAAGGGATCTTGTTTAATGAAGAATTATACAAACACCCCTCAGGTTATCCAATCAACAGTTTCCATTGGCTAAGACCATCATATGGGGAAGGAATCTTGATCTACGGAGGTAGATCCTTCCAAAGGTCAAGACATGTAGCAACGAAATGAGATAACAGGGCCTTGTAGATCTCTGAGCCCGATTCACAATGGAGAAAGTCAATGATGGAGCATAGGTTCACTGGCCAAAGATGCACAGAAAGGTTTAAATTTGGTTTTCGCGAAGTTGGTTAAAGAGGATAAGTGATGAAAGGGTGAGATGAAGGTGAAGCCCAATCGATGGCCTGAGGCGATTTCACCGGGAAAAACTCCGCGGAAGAAGGAGATTTTCTGAATCGCGAAATGAATTAAAGAGCAAAGATATCTGATGGTGGAGATAAGAGTATGAGCAGATCAATCGTCATGGATGATTTCGCTGGGGAAACTTGCGCAGATAAAGTCGTGATTCCAAATCACAAAATTTGGTATGGGTTGCAAAGATCAACGATCATGATGAAGGGCCAGGATTGATCAACGGATGTGGAAGATTTCACAACTTGGAAGTGCTCGCTCGATTAGACAAGGGAATATTGGAAAAAGTATTAACGTGAACATGATTGGATGGTCCAGATGAAGGGTGATCACAAATCGATGGCTAAGGTTTAAAGAAACATGGACAACAAATGTGAAAGACGCCCAAATTGAAGGGTTGAAAAGGTCTCAAGGCCGTAGATATCACCTTTGTGGCAGATCTAATAGTAGAGAAGACGTTCCCACGCATGATTTGATTCCTAACAGATTATTTTATTCCCGAGGATGTCATTTGTGGCATACGTACATGAAGAATAATCCCTGTGGTGGAGCCATATCACCTAAAGATGGGCAACGTCCATGTGGTTTTAGCATGTGGAAGTGAGGAAGTAGCTGGCGAATCCACTCTTCACATGTGGCAAGGAAAGCGCAACAAGGGACACCATTCTGTTTTCGACATCATATGAGTGAGGGAGTGTGAGAACGTCAATTTCATGCGCTTTGTAGCAAGGGGTTGACTATATAGGGTGACAATCGAAAATATTTCCTGCAGAAAATAGTAGAGTGCTACAGCCAATGAATTGACGTGACTATATCTCTAGCAGGTAAAGGATCACTCAGCTTATGCCCCTGCATATGTCAACACCAATAAACTCAATGAAACAATGTGCAGGAATGGTGACCATTGATTGTAGAATCCAGCCCCTTAGCCCTATATATATGTAACACCCTCTTCCAAATCCTTTGTAATACTGGGAATAAGCTAGCATATGTTTTTAGCCCGGGGTTTCATTTGTTGAGATTCCATAGAAGTTCGAGAAGTTGGAAATGGAGATTTGGTTAGAAAATCTTGTCCGTTTAGGTGTATTGATGGTTGGTGAGTTAGTTTCTACACTTATCCATTGCCTTGGTTTCCCACACCAAGGATGAAACCAACCATTGGGGCATAGAAATGAAGGATTTTGAGAGATATACCCGTCTTGAGATGGCCACACCTCCAGTTGTTCATTTCCTAGACACTCATGTCCCATAGATGTTTTTCCAGGAACCCCTAATACCATATTTGCCTCCAAAGCCTTCTCACAGGAAGACAGTCCCAAGTTGTGCTGTTTGGGAGCAGTTGTTTGGGTGGGAGCATCAAAGGCGCAATGCCTGCACCGCCCTATTTGTGAATTCCACTTGCCAAAGGTGATAGGGCTTGTGGAGGTGCACTCCACTGTATTGCCTGTGGGAGAGCCCACCTCACCGAAGGTGAGGAGTACAAGAATGATAAGCCACTGCAAAGGCTTGCCTTGGACAGAAGCAATATGACCCTTCTTCAAGACCCCCGTCTATATGGTCTTACCTAGAGAGGGAGGGGATACAAAGAAGGTTGAGCAAGGAGCGGACACCAAATACCCTGCCAGTTTGCATCCATGCATAAAGGTTCCTTTGAGCATGGAGGAGACACAAAGGAAGAGGTAAAAAGGAGCACTATGCTGACTCAACAAACTAGATAAATATTCCAAAACCCAATCAAGGGTGACTCACCTAAAAGAGACCAGAAGGCATCATCCTTGAGGTCTACAGGAGTATTGTAATCTCACAGATCACAGAGGGTTTCCAATAATACACATTGAATCATACAGACATAACAGACACAAGAGACAAGAACATGGATAGAATAACAAATTTAATTATATCATGAGTTTCCATACATACATAGAACTGAACTGAGTTCTCAACTGGCTCAACATCCTAATATATATTATTTACAAACAGTTACATATAACTACATGTCAGTTTGGTCAACCGACATGACCTTATGCAGCTGACCTGATCTCCTAATCAGTTAGTTGTTCGACTAGTCAGCTCACCGACTAGCTCCTACAACATCTCCCACAGGAACAAAATCTTTCTTTGTCCTGAAGAAACAAGGGAGGTACTCAAAAAATTTTACTATCTGAGATAGTTACTTTATTGCTTGTTTTCATAGGCTATGCAGTCATATGATTGGTCTTTTTTATATGCATACCTCAACAATTGCTTCCACAGTAACGGCTAGTTGATGTTGAAATTATGTCCAACTTTGTAGTACTTTCTGGATGTCGATGGTCAATCTTGTGATGCTTGATAAAGTTGATGTCTTCTCCTGGATGGCCGGGTCTGCTATACTTTCCATGTCAAGTCCCAAGAATTGATCTTTTTCTTCTGCTGCTTCTAGTAATATTTTCATTTGCAGGAAGATCGTATCTAGTTGATCCAAGCTTGGGAGTGCTTATTGTACCCATCGGTGTGCTTGTATTTCTATTCTCTGTAGTTTGGATGTCTCTAGTATGATTTGATCTTGTATCTAGTTTCTCAATGATTCTTTGGTTCTTTTTCTCCTTTCCAATGCTTGAATATGTTCTCGATTCTATCCGGTTTGCTGAAATGCTTGTCCATAATAAGTAGGCCAATCACATAGTACTTCCTCTGTGATGACAGATTCTTCCAAGTGGTCTTGTAGCACTTTGTAAGCTTCTAAGAATGTTGTGTACTATTGCATTAATAATCTGGATGTATCTTCTTTTTGGTCTTCTTTTGTATTTTGTATGTGTACTTGTAGGGTTTCCACCACACTCTCAAATAGTTGATATGATTTTCCTCATGGCTTATCGGTTTCGGCCTCTAGAGGTCCTGGTATTATTGTTTTAACTAATTTTCTACATTTTGATAAGAACTCGATGTGTTCATTCTTACTGTTCTCGATCTCCTTGCGTTTGATCTCGCTTATTGTTTTTGCCTCAGTGGCCAGAGTTTCTAAGAGTTGTCCCAACTCTCCATCTCCTAGCTTTGTTGTGTCGACTGCAGTAGTCAATCCAAGTTGGATAATGTGGACCATTGTTGACTGTGATTCTTTACGGTGTTCCTTCTTCTTTCTGTCTCTTTTTCTCTTGTGTTTATGTTGTTTTGTCTGTTGTTGTGCCTGTGCATCTGCCAGTGGTGGGTTCTCCTATGGATGGTTTTTTATGTTTCTGATCTGCAACGGTCGGTGTACCTCCTGGTTGACTTTCTTGGGTGGGATCTGTAGTTGGATGTGTATCTGGAGGATTTGGTATAGATGATTCAGGGTTTGTTAGAGGTTCTATATTGGGAAGTGGTGGTGGAGATGGTGAATGGTCGGTTGTAATTGGTGTAGTGGGGATATTGTCAGACAATAATGGATTGTTGACTTCTAGTGGTGAGTCATTAAGGTCATCGAAGAACAAGTTGTCGATTACCTTATTGATTGCTACCATGTTGACCTGGCTATCTTCTTCCATACCTTCAACTGGTTCATTGGCTAGTGGTGGCTAAGGGTTATCTGAGGGTATAATTGATGTGGTGTGACTTGCAACAATTTTGGAAGAGGTGTCAGGATTTCTTAGAAAAGTCGACTTAATGGTTGCTATAGTTCCTTTTTTTTGTGGTATCTGGCCAAGTGGTTGTGCTAGGAGTTGGTAGGTTGTGCTAGATTCAAGTAGGGAGCACTTGGTAGAAATTTTCTAGGATGAAGTAAACAATTCTGGAAGTCTCCATCCTGGTCGAACCTCTCTTTTAGTGTTTCTAGCATAACTTTTTTGCAAATGTTGACTGGACTTATGGTGGGTATCTGTGTGGTGTCTTCCTGTGTAATATGGGTTGGAGATGGGGGTGGAGGTGTGGACACTAGGTCGATGATGTTTTCATCGAATGAAGGGGTTGTAGTTTTTACCTTTTTTGGTCTCCCCTGCTTTGCTCCTGACTCGACGAAGCATATGAACTACATCTCGACCAGAACTTTGTTCGCTACAACGTCTTCTATGATGTCGACGACTGTAGATACTAGTTCATCTTTATCTTCCGATTCTGAGGGGATAATCTTGCTCTTCCCATTCTCTTTTGCCTGAGTTTCCTTTTCTCTTGCCGCTGCTATTTCACTTGCTAGTTTTCTTATTTTTTATTTGGTTATGGCGTATTCTGGGTTTTTAGATTCAATGTATTCCTCTAGTCCTTCTCCTCCCTCCTGCTGGTGAACCAGACTTATGTTTTTCTCCACTGGTTTAGCCACCTGATGCTCAGTCAGTGTACTTCGCCTTTGGGTCGGTGGTGGTAAAGTTGTTATTTGTAGTTTGTTAGCATCCTCTGCTGGTGTCTCTTCTGACACAAAGGTGCTGATATATAGTCAGAGTTCATAGTCCTCTTCCTTCTCCTGGTCAACCAGTGGTTCTTCAATTGTTAGGTTTACTTCTTTAGCCTTTGCTGGTATTGATAATTTTGTATTTGATTGTCGAGATAGCTCTTGGAAAATATCTTCGACTGTTGGGTAATAGTCGAGAGGTTTTTCTTTTTCTTTTGCTCCCTGCATATACCAGACTGATGTGTGGTCCAGCTTAGTTTGGATATGAGCTATTTTCGGTATATTTCTTCGAATTTTCTGAGGCACGCTCCATTTGGTCGTCTATATTTTCAGGTTTTGGAACCAGTTTTCTAGAATTCCTTTACCATTTGCTAATTCTTTCAGTGTTCCATTCTGTGAAAATGGCTTGAACCTCCACATGTGGGATTTGTGTGGTTCTTGGAACTATTTTTCCCTGACTGGGAACAAGTGGTACATCACTATCCAAAGTATCAGAGATGGGAACCTTATAATTCCGACCAACTCCTGACACTTCTCACATATAGATTTGAGCATGTCGGTGACATACTGAGCCCATCTATACACTTTTCCTATTTATGATATTGTGTCTACCACTTCTAACATATCTAGCTTTAGGTCATTCCCTCGTCCTATAGGGGTGAGCCCTGTTGCTATGATTTTGGCCACCATTTGTGGTGTTCGGACTTGTATTTGACTGATCATTATCCCTTTTTTTTTTTTTTTTCTGATGGTGTCCCTTTTGGGACAGGGTCATCTTGGTTTGAGAGACTAGTAAGCTTGTATATGACTTCGAAAAAGATTTCTACTGGTCTGTTGAAGTAAAAATTTTCGTTGTGGTTTCGGCTGATAATGAATTTTACCGTTGTTTCTTTCATTCCTCCAAAACTCACCATGAACGGTGTGTTCATGTAGTTCATAATGGAGTTGTGTCTTATCTTCTCTGCTGCTTGTGTCTGTTTCTTGTCGACATAGGACCATTCCTTGATTTTGGCCCAAGTTTTCACCCATGAAGTTTTTTGTACCTTGGCGTTTTTTATGTTTCTTAGTCGTCTCATGAGTGGATTTTCTACTAATTGTAGTTCCTCTGTTTTTGCAGCTGCAGCTCTGGTTTGCTTCAGGGCCATCTCATCGGTCTCTTGGTTGAATTTTCTTATAGGTTCTCGTTTCTCAATTTTTTTACTGTTCAATTGTTCTGTCTCTTCAAAACATGGTAAATGACCTTTTTCTAGCCCGATATTTATAGGTGGAGTAGGTGACGTTTCTATTGATGGATGTATTAATGGCGGAAGTGATGGTTCAACACTGTCTCTGGAGTTTGCGTTAATTGCAATTTGATTTTGGCGCTCCTTCTGTCCGTAGTCATGAAGGCGTGATTTGACCTTCAGGGTTGTTGGTCAATGTCAATTATGCGAATGGTCGATGGTGGTATGTCGATGGGTTTGGTGTCGGTTTTTGAAGCACTGGTTATTATATCTTTTGGAGTTTCCTGTCATCCCAGGTTATGGGTGTTGGTTTTGTTTTGTTGTTTTTAGTCTTCTTAGATTTTTATAGTTTTTGTCTGATAGTTATGGTCATTATATGTATGTTTCTTTTTTTTTAACTTGTTTTAATTTTTGTACCATTTTAGTTGGGCACCATTAACAAGTTTCTGAAATATTATGCCTTGTAATGTCCTTAGTCGGACTAATCAGTTGGCATGAATCTCTTCGACAATGTAAGGTCCCATCCATTATGTGTGTAACTTTTTGGGTTTTCCTTTTACTTGAATGTTGTATAGTAAGGTGAGGTCCCCTATCAACAGATTTTTGTTTTTGATATTGTGATCATGCTAAGCCCTCTACTACTGTTTTTGGATTTCTTGATGTTGCAAAGCAAGCAGTCGGTGTTCTTCTAGCTTTCTTAATTGCATTAGTCAGTCCTGCATGCCTTCTTCGACATCGACATGTAAAATATCTACTATGATAGGTGTTTTCTGTCGAAAATATAGTGGAACAACTGCTTCTTGTCCATAGACTAGTCAAAACAGTGTTTGGTCGGTCGAACGTTTGTATGTTGTTCTGTAAGCCCATAGTACTGTAGTTATCTTTTCATCCCAATCATCTTTGTGGGTATTGCAAATTTTTGTTAGACCCCTTGTTAATTTTTTTTGTTGAATGCCTCTATTTCTCCATTCGACTGAGGGTGATAAGCTATAATATGTTGGTGGTCAATTTTGAACTGGCTTGTCAATGCTTTGATGGTTTTGTTAATAAAGTGTGAACCTTGGTCACTGCTTAGGGTTATTGGGCATCCAAATATAGTAATTATATTTTTGTAGATAAATTTAGCAGCTATCTCACTGAAACATGAGTCAACAGGTTTTGCTTCTGCCCACTTGGTTACATATTCTACTACGGTTATTATGTACCTTGCACTTGTTCTTTTTTGCAGGTATCGGGAATGGTCCTATGAAGTCGATGGCCCAAATTTAAAATGTCAAACTTGATTTTACTGATATCAATGGAATTTCTATACTAGGAAGAGGTCAACCCAGTAGTTGACATCTGTCGCATTGGCTAACAAACGTTTTACAATCCTTGTATAGTGTCGGCCACCATAGCCCTGACTGTTGGATTTTCTTGGCAGTTGTGTCTTCTTGAAAATGTCCTCCAACTAGTCCATAGTGTGCTTCATACATGATATTATCTCTTTCATGCTCTAATACGCATCTTCTGAGGATGTCATCCATGCCCATTTTATATAAAATTCCATTTATGAGGCTATATGGTGCAACTTTCATATCTAAGATTTGTTTCTTATTCGTGCTCATGCCCTCTGGTGCTTGACCACTTTCTAAGAATTGAGCTATTTCCTCTAATTCTACTAGGACTACTTCTATTCAAAATAAATGTGCATCCGGTAGGTCATCTTCGACTGCTTTCGGCTCCTCTCCTATGTCAATTCGCGACAAGTGGTCGAGTTCGACATTTAATTTTCCTAGTCTAACAATGACTTCAAATTTGAATTCTTGGCATAGTAGTAGCCATCGAAAAATTCTCCCATGGTGTAAGGGTTTGTTTACAAGGTATTTTAATGTTTGGTGTTCGGTATAAAAGATGAAAGGGTTGGCTAGAAGGTAATGTCGATACTTCTGTAGTGCAAAAACAATTCCTAATGCTTCTCTCTCTGTTGTCGAATAGTTTCTTTCTGCCTTATTTAGTTTTCTGCTACTGTAAACTATGGGGTAATCCATTCCATCGTCCCATGGTTGTGTTGAGATTGCTCCTATTGCTAAGCCTGATGCATCGATGTGTACGTGAAATTTGATTGACAAATTCAAGAACCTTAGAATGGGTGCCTCGACTAGCTTCCTTTTTAGTGTTTCAAATGATATGTTACATTCATCTGTCTAGTCGAACTCCTAATATTCTCTTAAGAGTTATTCCAATGGGTAGGTCATCCATGAATAGTATCTCATAAATTTCCTGAAATATCCTATATGACCAAGTAGTACCCTGACTTATTTTGGGTTCACTGGTGGTTTTAAGTCGAGAATAATTTTTAGTTTTGAAAAGTCGACCTTGATGCCTTCTTTGCATACAATGTGTCCTAATAGTATCCCTATAGGAGTTAGGAATATGTATTTCCTTATGTTCAAAGATAGCTGGATTTGTCAGCATCGTTCCAACATGATCCTTAGCCATTTGCAGTGATCTTTCAACATAGAGTATATTGTCCAATCATCTAAATATACTACCATTGTTTTGTAGATATATTCTTGAAATGTTTTGACCACAATTCTTAAAAATACTACAGGTGCATTTTTTAGACCAAAAGGCATAACTCTGTAGGAAAATGATCCAAATTCACATACGAATGTGGTCTTTTCTGGTCTTCTTTGGCTATTGGTACTTGGTTGTAACGTAAGAATCCATCTATAAATGAGTAGCATTCATGCCTTGGGACTTCATTTAGGATTTCATCTGCATAGGGTGTTGGGAATGGGTCTGTTAAGGTGACTTTGTTTAATTCTATAGTCGACACAGATATTTAAATTTGTCGGGTCATGTTTCTTTAGTTGTACAACCATTGGAATTTACCATTATGATTGGTCAATAGGGTATATAATTCCTACTGCAAGCATATTATTGATCTCTTTCTTGACTATCTCTTTGTATTTATGAGCTAATTTATATCGCCTCTTCTTTACAGGTCGGGAATCAGGTTTAATGTCGATCTTCATTTCACCCATTTCATGGACTAGGCCTTTGAGATATTTGTAGTTACATCTTGGAATTCTGTTAGTAAGTTTACTATTTCAGTTGTTTGTTCTTCACTCCATTAATGACCAATTTTTTCCATTTTTGGTCGATCATCATTTGATATGTCAAATTTTTTAGTTTTCACTTTAGAATCTAACCATTCTGGTGCTTTGGATTCATTTATTAGTTGGCTCCCTTCTTTGAATTATGAAAATGTAGCAGGAAAGTCTGCTACAGTCATTCGGTCGGTATCTTCTTTGTCGGTTGTCTCAACTTTAATTACTGTGTGAATTGGTTTTGTCATTTCTGAATGGTATGATTTCCATCGAAAGCTTCTCCCTTCCATATTTTCATTTTCCATTTGTAATCTTGTTGACTGTGGTATTATATTGGTTTGTATGTTATTACATGTTATTGTCAGTCGATCATAATTTTTTGTTAGGGTGTTGTTCCCGGTTGGTTCTATAAATGCTTTGATTTTTTGTGCAGTTTTGATTAACTTTTCGTTTTGTGGTATAAAACTTAAGTCTTTGATGAAGTTCTCTCTAAGTTCATGGCATTGAAATGTTTCACCCCGTGCTTCTTATATTTTGTACCATTTGTTTTGTAAGTCAGATAGCATCGATGGAAATAGGTGGGGCCATGTACGTTCGTCTTTATACCCAAGTCTTTTCCACTCTTTTTTGCATGTTCTTATGTGTTCTTCTGGGTCCTGCCTTTGGATGAACATAGGTATTTGGGATTTTTTTGTTAGCCTTTTTCCTCCAAATATTTATACAAAGTAATTTGAATTTGTTGTCCATGTCTGCAATCTTGATTGATGGGTATCCCACCATCTAGTAGCTTGTCTTGTGAAGGTTTCTACTAAGCTTTGTAATCGGCCATTTTCACCAATGTTTTCAGATACTTGTTCTATATGCATAACTAGTGATTCTCTTTCTTTATATCTTGGGACTTGTCTGACACTTATATTTGTTGGTTTTAAAGTAAGGTATTCCTTGCTTTTCTTTTCGAATATTTTTGGGATGATGGAAACTAAGAAACATTGTTGGACTTGTTTCTTCTGCACAGTTTGAATGGTCCAACAACATCTTTCTTGTGTCTCATAGTTTTCGACTTCCCAATCATATAATTCCATGTCTGAGTTGTATCCTACTAAATCTTGATTGCCTAAGTGAAGTTCACCATAGACATTGGGTTCTGTGTAGTCTTCATTATTTTTGTATTTGATATAATTATCGGATGTCGACTTTATCATCAATAGGTTCTATCCAAGGTTCTCCTTAGGATGGATGGATAGGTACTATGACTTTCTATCCATTCCCCTTTAGTTTTATCATTTCTTTGTCTAAAGATATCAATGCTTTCATTTTTCTTCCCCAAGGTTGACTTACTAAAGCTGGGAAGGAACTGGATCCTTCCTTAGGGTCAATAATTTCAAAGTCGACTTTGGTCGATATTCCTTTTATTGTCGTATCGACATTTCTCCAAACTCTGATAGGTTTGATCAAACCTTGGTTGGCTAATTTGAGGTATATTTTTGACTCATATATTCAAGGTCTACCCAATTGTTCCCAAGTGTCACGAGTCATAATGTTTACTTGTGAGTTGAAGTCGAGTACAACTTGTCGAACATGGTATCCTTCAATTTCTAGGTCGACAAGTTGGTCGGCATCACTTTTGTCCTTAGTATTTAGAATGCATATGTTTTTTGTTTGTTTTTCTTTATTATTGTTGTGTTTCATATTATACAATAATTCAATGAATTTAGATACCACTTTATCATCTTGTACTAAACGTATTAATTCTTTAACTGTGCTTTGTCGACTATCATCAGCTTCTTCTTGTCTAACAAATTATTTAAATATATTTGTTGCGTCATTATACAATTGTTTTTATGTAGCTAGGATAGGATAATTGTTCTTTTCTTTTATTTTACTTATGCATGGATTATCACTCCAAATTTTTGTCCCTTGTCGGGTTACTATATGTAGATTCTTCGTGTTGATTACATCATGTTTTTGAACGCATGACAAGAAATTAACATTTTTATTTTTATTGATTTTATCAAGCATAGTAGGACAATCCTCTAATGAGTGATCACCGAATCCATAGCTAGTACAAAATTTTAAATTAGTTATGTCCTTGTATGGGTAGTCTGCATATCGATGAACTTCTTTATAGCATGTAAAAAACTGGATGGGCTGGCGTGGTCGATTTCCACGATTCCCAGAGAATTTCCCTCAACCTCCATATCCTCCACGACGGTTGTCTAATCAACGTTCATATCGTCGGCCTTCATATATTTTATTATTCGGTTCGTTTTGATCATTTCTTCGCTGGTTGTTATCGTTGTTCTGTGCAACTGCATTTTTCTGGTAGACTACTTGTTATTTTTGTCGGTTCTTTAAGTTTAAGTGGCAGTCGATGATGGCGTGAATTTTTACTTCACATATTTCACACCAAGATTCTTTGCCATTTTTCATGTTATATGGGCAATATTTTGTTGTGTGTTCTCCATGTTCTTGGCAGATGTCGCAGAAGCACTTTGTCTGAAAAAATTGAATGTCCTGTTGACTTATGTCTTGTCTACAATTATCTTTGGCGTGTATGACCATTAAGCATTTTGTGCACCAGACATCCTGATTCTTGAGGTTCATCTCTTTCAATGATTTCTACATGATTTCTAACTATTCTTCTAGTCTAGTATCTGTGGGAGATGCTGGGAAATCTTCGTCAATCTCCACTTGCAGAGATTTGGTAAGTGCATCTTCGTACGTTTTAAACGTCTCCAAGCTTATGTGCAACCAAATTTTTTGTGATAGACCTGCAAGGAAGCACTAAATTAATAGTTTTTCATCAATTACATAATCTAGTTGGCTGAGGAGGTCTTTCCATCGTTTTTCATACTCTCAGATAGACTCTACTAGCTTTTGAGATGTTGTTTTCAACTTTTTGGCTGCCAAATGTTTTGCGTCTGGAGTTTTAAAGAAATACAAGAATTGCACTTTAATTTCTGCTTTAGATGTTTGGGGAGTTCTCTCGATATAGGTCATGTACTACATTAGTGCTCTTTTCCTCAAGGCACCGGTGAACTGTGCCATTTGTTGATCTTCAGATGTAACTTGATTTGCCTCCCATGATGACTCACAGATGAACCAATGTCATCTAGGATCTTCATCACCCTCGTATAGAGGGATATGTGTTGATTCATTACCCATGTCAGAATCGATGTCGCTATCTCCTCCAGGAGGTGGCGGTGGTGGGGGTAATCGGATTTTTTGCTTATCTTGTTGTGCAAAGCTATTGTCGATGGAACTTTCATTCCAATCAGTCATTTGTTTTGTCATTTCTTCTACGACAAGAAGTCGATTCGATTCGACTTCTCCTGTCGATGTCCAACTGCACTGATTTGTCTGTAGGTTTGATTGTTCTATATTTTCCAAAGCTATGTTTGGAAGGGGGGTTCTCTTTCATGTGTCGGGTAAAGTAATTGGACACTTTAGTTGGAAGGTACACCTAAAGTGTGACTCACTTTCCTTCCTCTGGTCGACATATCACTAGATGATTATCATCATTTACCTCATCGTCTAGTCGGCTCCATATACCAAACTCACCAACTCTTAGTCCTAGGTCTTCTTCGACAATGGCTTCTATCCTGGTACTCAGATTCATTGGAGATAGAGGTCTTATCTCCTGGGGAGCTTCTATTTGGAGAGCTTCATGCTGCTCTATCCACAAGTCTTCTTCCATGGGTGATGCTTCTTCATCCATGCCTTCTTCCTGTCGGTCATGACCCGAATCTGGTGGATTTCTTTCCTGGTCTATCACCCTAGTATTCATTGGTCTTTGCAGTGCTATAGCTTGTTCTCTTATTTCTTCCTTTATTTTCAACCTCTTCTCTCTCTCTACTTTCTGTAAATACGTCGTACCTTCGTGTGTCACTGTTCGTTCGATTTCCTTTTTTGTTGACTTTTCATTGCTGGTTATGGTATATCCTTTTAGTCGACTAGAATCCTCTTCAATTTACCCTGACATATGACCAGATACCCCCCCCATAGCCTACCCGACGCTTTAGAAAGCTCAAATAGTTCTGTTTACTTGCTTAGGAAGTACTCCCACTCCCTTTTAGCAATGAATTTCTCCCACTTTTTCTGTTTCTCCACCCAGTTAGAATTTGGTGGTGGTTCATGCAATGATGGACGAGGTTCTACAATATGACCAACCCATTTTTCTATCAGGAATTAGAATAGTAGGGTCGGTAGGGAGCATAGGAACTACTTGGTAAGGTCTGTATAGAATTTTTTCTGAATGGTTTCTATCGAAGTTCTTTCTTCTATGGATTGCTCCTCGCAAAATTCATCTATGATCTTTTCAAAATACTCCAACAGGTTTGTTCATCCCCCTTGAATTAGTTTCTCTAGAAGCTCTTGGTACTTAGTTGCTTCCAGCTTTTTCATCTAGAAGTTTTTTAAGAAGCTGGGGTACCAATTCTATGAACATCTCATGAGTTTTAGTGAAGAATTTATCCTTCCCCTGAGAAATGGTTAATCTGTTTCTCCTCATGTAATTCTACAAATAATTTGCTATCTCACACTCCCACCAGTTCTTAATCTCCTGTTCTGATATCATCTGCTTATAGTCATCTCAGATATGTACTAGCAGAAACGGAACCAATGTTGTAATCTCATAGATCTCAGAGGGTTACCAATAATACACATTGAATCATACAGGCATAACAGACACAAGAGATAAGAACATATATATAATAACATATTATATTATATCATGAGGGTCCATACATACACAGAAATGAACCGAGTTCTCAACTAGCTCAACAACCTAATATATATGATTTACAAACAGTTACATATAACTACCTATCGGTTTGATTCACCGACATGACCTTATGCAACCGACTTGATCTCCTAATCAGTCAGTTGTTCGACTAGTCAGCTCACCGACTAGCTCCTCCAACAAGGAGCAGTAACAGAAAACATCGGGCTGTCACCCAGGCTGAGCATGCCCACTTGCTCCATAATGTTTGTTAATATTTGTAAATAATGGCGAAATTACCAAACTCTAAACTGTTAGTGTCTGACTGTGATTGAAAACAATTTTTAGGTTTTATTTTGGAGATTAGTCTCAGGTCTAAGATAGTATAAAAATACTCTCGGCAGAGGGAGAAAAGGGTTGGTTGGGAAACTTTCAAGGGCCAAGGCTCTCCATTGTAAATTATTTCTGGATTTTCGTAATATGAATAAAGTTACAGAGGAATGATGATTTTCCATGCCAGAGATTCATGCATCATCTTTTCTTTCCATATGTAATTTCCTTACGTGAATGTTTATCATGTTTTTCATTCCAGTTTGTTGTTTGATTTCATGTTTGAATAGTACTGTATAAGGGATAGAATTCATCCCGTATGCTCTCGGCCCTTTGTTTCAAAAATTTTAAAACAATATCTTCTAAATTCATGCAGAATTCATCCTATAGATGCTCTACGTGATGGGTTGTTTCCTCTCATCCACTAGTCACCTGCTCAATATCTCCTGATTGAAAGTTGAGCGGTTACATTTCCTCTGTCTGCTAATTTCTATGATTTTTTACCTCCCACAACATGTCCCATATCTGGACTGTTGACTCCATTACCTAATGGTCCCCCTCTCTGATCATCCCACCTACACCTTATAATAAAATACCTATCCCATTCAGGAATCTGGCCTCCTCACTATACTCGATAGAATATCTTGCATGAGAAAAGTTGGTAAGTAAATGAGAGATCCCTCTCTTACCACGCTAGGCCAAAATCACGGTCTAAAGTAGTTCTAGTGTTGCTTGGGATCGATCCCTTCCTGAAACCTTTGGGTTCAATCCCGATGCTAACAACTACCTTTAAAAAGGTGTGGAAAAATACAATTAGGTATTTTTTTAATCTATCAGTAAAACTAGAAATTCTTTTAATCATTTACCCTAATCTATCTAATCCAAAATTTAACTATCTTTTCACAGCTAAAGTATTTCATTAACTAACCCTAACAACAACAAAACAGAAGCCTAACATATTATTGCTTAAACTCAATCCTTCTAGATGTAAATAAACAATTATAAAGCTAGATAAATCTTCTAGAACCTGGAAATGTAGAAGAGGTGACAACAGCTTAAGGAACCTGTTCCTCCCAAACAACTCCTGGAGATAGCTGAATTGCAAATCTCAGGACCCCTGAGCTTGTCACCTGGTCCACCTGGTAGAAGTACTTGGTGAGAGATGTAGTTTAGTAATCCTCTGCAACTCTACTCAGTATTTAGCAGTAAATTTTTTCTGCATGCAGCAGTATGAACTCAGCTTAGAATAGCTGCACTAGTTCATATCTTTAGCACTTCTCACTCAAAAAAAACTTTAGCTAGTCCCCTCCATCAAATTTTCTTATGCAATTCATTCACTCTGAATGTTCACAATTCAAGAATGAGCAGCCTTTGTTGTCTTCAATTGGAAGTTTTGTTAACATTCCTAGGTATTTTGGGTCAGTTTTCAGTTAATGAGCCACCTGCTCTTGTTCCACTTTCTTGGGGAACATGACCAAAAAAATAGGGAATTTTCCTCCTGCAACAGCTAGAAGTATTTTGAGGATGCTGCCAAGTGTCAATCTGCTCTCAACCCAACCTACTCCACCAAGTGATCAGTAAAACACTCATTTAACACCTTCCTTAAGTTGTTGGATCATCTTTCATTTATTAATTAATAAAATATTCAGCAATTACATTCAATTATATTTGACCCCACTTGGTGATTAATTACAAAATTTATAATAAAATATAGCATAATGTTTCTTAAAACATAAAATGTTTTGCAATTTGGGGCATGTGACATACACACCCCCTTAAATTATAACATCGTTCGATGTTATTTATTCTTCATCCTCAGAATTGCCCTGGAATAGAATTTGATATGCATCCTGCATATCACTCTGCAATTCCCAGGTGGATTCTTTTGGACTAAGGTGCTTCCATTGCACCTTCACCTAACCAATGGTGTGATTCCGAAGCAAAATCTCCCTTCTTTCGAGGATACAATTCGGTTCCACCAGAAAATCTCCTTCGGGATCCACCTACACATCATTCCACTTTATAACATAAGTAGCATCATGTACATATTTTTTTAACACAGAAATATGAAAAACATTATGAACCTTCAAATTTGGTGGTAGATCCAATTGATATGCTACCTGTCCTATTCTGGATAGTATTTCAAAAGGTTTGCAATATTGGGGTGCCAACTTAGCACAACTTCCTAATCTCAAGGAATTATTTTAGGCCTTACCTTTATAAAGACATGTTCACCTACCTGGAATTCTTTTTGAGTTCGTTTAAGATCTGCTTGACTTTTCTGTCTGTATTGTGCAACTTTTAAATTACCTTGCACTTATTTTACAATTAACTCCATCTCTTTTAGTAGTTCAGGTCCTAATACTAACCTGCCAACTAGGTTACTCCATGAGATGGGGGTATTGCACTTCCTGCCATAAAAAATTTGAAATGGACTGTATCTAGCTGAAGCTTGGTAGTGATTGTTGTAAGCAAACTCTACCAGGTCTAAGTAATCTTCCCATTTACCTGGCTATACCTTAACATAAATTCTGAGCATATCTTCCAACACTTGATTTATTCTTTCAATCTGTCCATCTGTATGGGGATGAAAAGAGGTACTAAAACTTAAAGTAGTATTCAGACCTTTAAACAAAGACTTCCAGAAATTTCCCATAAACTTAGGGTCTCTGTCAGAAATTATTACTTTCGGTATCCCATGTAAATGAAATATTTGCTTCATGAATATATCGGCAATATTAGCAGCCTTGTAAGTGGTTTTTACAGGTATAAAATGAGCTGCTTTACTAAGTTTATCAATGACCACCATTATCGAGTCATCCATATTTTAATTTCTAGGTAGACCTATAATAAAATTAAGATTGATTATTTCCCACTTCTAGCTAGGGATAGGTAACGGCTGAAGTAACCTGGATGGATATTGGTGTTCAGTTTTAACTTCTTGACATTCAAAACACTTGGAAATTTATTTTGTCGATTCATTCTTCATGTTTCGCCAAAAATAATCATTTCGTAACATGGTTATAGTCTTATGATAACCAGGATGTCCTAAGTAAGGAGTCTTATGAATTTCGTTTAAAATTAGTAACTTAATCTTGGGTACATTAGG
Source organism: Pseudotsuga menziesii (assembly GCA_001517045.1). Lineage (NCBI taxonomy): Eukaryota > Viridiplantae > Streptophyta > Pinopsida > Pinales > Pinaceae > Pseudotsuga > Pseudotsuga menziesii. The sequence goes on from LPNX011006791.1 coordinate 68,563, forward strand.
TATATACAGTCTATCTTTATATAGTAATAATCCTTTTTTGTTTATACTATACCCTGTATTTAAACTTCCAGTTAAATTTTCTGTTACTTTTGCTTGTAATTTCTGGTAGTTTTCATCCAATCTCACTCCTTCCTCTAGCTGTTCTTCTAAATCTGTTTTATAGGCACTGATTGCTGCTCCAAATTTTAGTTTTTGATTTCTGTTAGAGCATCAGCAACCTTATTTTCTTTTCCCTTAATATTTTGGATTTCAAAATCGTACTCACTAAGAAAATCTAGCCACCTAGCTTGCCTTGCATTTAAGTTAGGTTGATCCAATAAATATTTTAATCATTTATTATCTATCATTAATATAAAATTTCTTTTGATTAAGTGATGGCGCCACATCTTCAAGGCATGTATGATGACAACCAACTCTAAATCGTAGGTTGCATAGTTTTTCTCATGAAATCTTAAGCTTCCTAGACTCATATGCAATGACGTGTCCTTCCTGAGTTAAAACTCCTCCTAGACCGTCGTTGCATGTGTCAGTACATACTATAAAGTCTTTATTAGGATCAGCAATTCTTAAGATTGGTGCAATAGTTAGTAATGTTTTTAAATTTTTAAAACTTTCTTCACAATTTTGACTCCACTCGAATTTTTTCTCTCTTTATTTTGTAAAGAATTTATGGGATTTGCAATTATTGAAAACCCTTTAATGAATCTTCAATAATAGCCAGTAATCCCCATGAATGATCGTACGTCAGTTACATCCTTTGGTACTCGCCATTCTTTGATTTATTTTATCTTTTCTGGATAAACAAAGGTACCTTCTTTAGTTACTACATGACCCAAGTATTGTATTTTATCCTTAAGGAAATCACATTTACTAAATTTTGCATAAAGCTGATGTTCTCGCAATTCTTGTAAAACAATTTTGAAATGCTCCTCATTTCTTCTTTAGACTTACAATAAATTAGAATGTCGGAAATGAATACAACCATGAATTTATCAAGGTAGTTATGCAATACATTATTCATTAGGAACATGAAGACAACCAGGGCATTAGTAAGCCCAAATGGCATAACAACAAACTCATAGTGACCATATCTTGTCCTAAAAGCTATTTTAAAGATGTCTTCATCTTTGATTCGGACCTGGTGATAACCAGATCGTAAATGAATCTTCGAAAATACAGTCACTCCATGTAGCTAATCAAACAAATCATCTATGCAGAGCAACAGATATCTATTTTTAATGGTCATTTTATTAAGTTAACGGTAATCTATACATAAACATAGAGTACCGTCCTTCTTTTTAACGGAAATAATAGGTGCTCCCCAAGGAGACACACTGTTTCTGATACAATTCTCATCAATATGTTCTTTTAACTGTGATTTTAATTCATTTAATTCCAATATATTCATCCAATAAGGGGATTTTAAGTTGGGCATTGCACCAGGTAACAACTCAATAGTGAAGTCTAACTCCCTCTTTGGAGGCAGTCCTGGAATTTCTTCTAGAAGTAGATCCGAATACCCCCTCGGGATTGGAATATATTCCAGTCTTAGATTATCTTCATTATTAGTATGTTCTTCGTTAATTATAGTTACAGCAAATGCTTTAAAACCCTTCCAAACAACTCTCTTTAAGTGCAAAGTAGAAATTTGTCTAATAGCTCTTTTCCTATGGATTCCTGTTACGTTTACTGTTTCTCCTTTGTTATTTGCGCAAGTAAAAGTTTTATCAAAGCAGTTCATATCGACTCTATGCCGCTCTAACCATTCCATACCAATTAACATATCATAAGAACCTAAAGGTAGTACATTAAGCTTCATAGACATTTCAAACTGATCCATGTTTACAGTACAATCTTTTACAAAACTAATCACTTTTATTTTTGTGCCAGTAGCTAGATAAACTAACCATGAATTTGCAAACTTTTCTACTGATAACTTGCATTTTTATACTAAATTGGGAGAAATATAACTTAAGATAGTCCCTGGGTCAATTAAGATAGATATAGGTGTTTGATTCAGCTTACCTTCCACTTCCACCATGGAAGTTTAATAATCATCCTGCTTGTTTTCCAGCGTTGCGTTGATCTTGGGCATTGTCCTTGCTAAATCACCAACAATCATATCTTCCTTCACCATATGTATGTTGCTGACAGTCTTCTTTCGGTTAGGACAAACTGATGCATAATGAGTCCCATTACATTCCCAACATTTTACAGGTTCTCTACGTTCATTGTTCTTAATATAATTGTTGTGATTATTAGAAGGTTCTTTATTTCTAGGGCCATTAGGGTTTAACTGTGAATTAACTTTATTCCCTTGGAAATTATTATTAGAAAAATTACATGTGTTATTATTCCTAAAACTGAGGTTAGGTATGAAACATTTCTCTTCTGTTCAAAATTATTAGATCTTTTAGCCTTCTAGTTTGACATACTTTCCAAGTTTGCGATTCTACTCATAGCAAAAATTCGCCTTTAGCATAGCCTCCTCTAAGGTTTTTGGATTATCGTATTCAATTCTATATTTTATATGAAAAGGTAAGTATCTTAGAAACCACTGTACCTTAGGCTTCTCATCCACAATGTAAGGAACGTATCATAGCAGACTTAAAAATTTACAGTTTAATTCTTTCATATGTAGAAATTCAGGCCTGCAGTAGATTAATTTCACTCACAGCAATTAACAATTGATCATGCAAATTATCAACAATGGAGATTGAATATGGAGCTGTAACACAAAATTATATTAACTGAGTGTACAATAGCCAACCCTGTAATAACATAAGTTGTTGAATATATAGAAGACATGAGCAAATCGAATGCATAAGGAAGCATCCAAATCTAGCATAAAGCAGGCTTACCCAAAATAGGAAAATCCCCCATAGGTGTAAAAANAGTCATCAAAATATAACACAATGATCATTAATGAACCATTAATTACCTTCAAATAGACATTCGAATCAGATTTGCACCGAACAAAATTCAGAGATAGCAAGA
>LPNX011006791.1:74958-205524 GCA_001517045.1 Pseudotsuga menziesii
ATTCATTGTTCCCAAATTTAGTTCATAAAATTCCTTAGCTCACTCTTCATAGTATGGTTCTGACAGGAACTTATTTTTAAAGTATTTCTTAAAGGTACTCCAGTTAATATTATTTTCTCTAATACCTTTTATGTGTTATAGGTCCTGCCACCAAATATCTGCCTTCCCAGTTAGGTTGTAAATGGCCATTCTTGCTTTCAGGTGATTAAAGTAATTATAAATTTGAAAATACTTCTTCATCCCAGACAACCATGATTCATCATCTTCTCCTTTCTCAGTTTCACCATTGAAAGTTGGTGGTTTTATTTTCTTAAATTCTCCTGAAATTTCTTCATAAGGCTTAAATTTCTTTTTTCTTGAGTGATAATTATCTTTGCTACTATTACTAGTGTTCTGATAATTCTTCCTATGTGGGTCACCATAAATTTCATAGGACGAACTACTTTCGATTTTAGTCTGTTTATACTAAATTTTACTTTTGTGTTAGCAGGGCAAATCTTCAGATCCTCTCTGTTTATATTTTTCTTCATTCTAAAAATTTTCCATCAAGATCTAATTTAGCTCCTCTTGAGCTCTGAATTCTTTCATTTTCCTTTTTGACCGTTTCCATCTTAGTTCTTAATTCTTTAACAGTTTGTAATAATTCCAAAGAGTTATTAGTTATTTCTTCATGAACTGGTTCTCTTCTAGAATTACTTCATTCATTAAATGGGGACTCTTCATCTGCATATTCCTCGAGTCTCTCCATACCTGCAGTTTAGCTCAGAAAATTTTTCTGGAAATAACATTTCAAAAAGAAAATTACAATCAGTATGCATGCATTTTAATATGCTGTTTATATATGCAGGTTGAACCTCATTCATGCCTAGTGTCTGAACCTTGCTCTGATACCAAATGTAATACTCCAAAAATTCGTAAAAATTTAAAAAATTTCATATAACATTAAATGTTTGCAATCGTCACTACTGAGTAACATTTAACTGTTAACGGTTAACCTAAACATGCTTAAACTAGAACGAATTCTTTTGTTAATTTCTAGTTCTGTATACTTAATTGTTTGTTTTCGTAAATCATTATTAAGGATTTTATTTAGCAGGTTATGATTTGGAACAACAGGAATTTAAACATTTGTTTAATTGCTAGTGCTAATTTTGATTTACTGTTTTGTGAAAATGTGAAGGAACTTCAGTTGAGATCGAGGCTTACTTAGCTTTTTAGCTAATGGAGTGACGTGATGCTTCTATTATAGGTCCTTTACAGTTAAGAGGTTTTTTCACTAGTTTCTAGATCGAGATTATTATCTCAACTAGCATAAAATATAATGCTAGTAAATTTATTTATTTTATATCTTTGAGCAGATAAATGAGGTATCGTTGATATGTATGTATTTATGTTTTAATTAGCCTGATGGTAAGGTAATTGTCTAGTAAACTGAACATAGTTCAGTTTTTCTTCCATTGCTTCAACTATAACTTGTTCACCTAAATTTTAGTCTATTATTAGTTTAGCTCCCGTATGTAATTCTATTGAAGGGTGATTGTATAGTAGATCCCTTTTATAATTTATCACTTGATGTCAAGGTAATTCAATATTTTTTGTTTTTCAACAACAAACGAGTTGAATGAAATTAAGAAAACCTAGAATCTAGGGAAAGTCATTAAGTAAAATGACTGATATTCATACATGGAAACAAAACCTAGTGCGTAAGACAGTTTACCAACTATTATAGTACTTACTCACTAGAAATGTAATAATCCAAATTTTATATCTTTAAACTATAGTATTACTCCTTTCTGTGTAAGAATAAAAGGATTATTTTCTATAAAAACTATCCAACTTAACCCTCATATGATCTCCATTTCACAAGGGGGTAAACAAATCTAAGTTTTAATACCTAGACTAACAAAAACAAGCTGTACATCTTCCTATGTTTGTAAACTCGCATACATAAAGGAATAAGTCTTTTATGAGTTCTTTTTACAATTCTATGATTTCTCACAAAGTGTTATTGTTATGCAAACAATTATTGAAGAATTCTTTACACAAGTGTTTACCCATTTACAAAGATTATAAGACATGAGTTAAACCCTAGTGTGTGTAATTAGCACCTCCATACATTATTCTTTTAGGGTTATAATATTCATATTATAATGTAATGGTATTTGGGTTATGATAAATCTTTTAACCATAGTTTCTTTGTAAAAATGCTAACGTGTGCAGGTCACCCCAAAAGGTCTCGAACTATATTATAAAACCCACACTTCACAAATAAATCTGAAGCCATGTGGTCGATGCTTGATGGTTAGGTTTTTGTTGACTTTGTGGTTCAATATAAAACTACCCTAAACCCTAAAATTTTGCATTTTTACCTTTGTTTTCTCTGATGTGGAGTGAAGAGCCATAGGGTCATGGATGCATGGCCTTACGGTCACTTCTTTGACTCTGGATAAGCCTCCTTGCCATTAAGTTTTTCTTCTATGTAGAGATCCATGTGGCTACTGCCTTTTGTTCAGTGTGAGATCCCTCAATCGTTGTTACCATTTCTCTGTATGAAAGTGGTCTTCGTTGTCATTATTTAGCTTCTTCGTGAGCTATCCTTTAGCACTGGCGTATGGATAAAACTCTGTAGTATGAGTTCAGTGTTTGGTTTACCTCAGCTTTGATTTGGACATTCTTGTTAGGGTTTCATGACAGTGCCTCTTTTGTTGCTCAACATAAATGTTCTGGTTGCAAGGGTCTATTCTCATTACCCAGTTTGAGGTTGAGGTAAGTTTCTTCAAGTGAGGAATTTCTTTGTAAATTATAATTATTCTACCCTTGTTCGTAAGCTATTAACTATGTCATTTGTATAAGTTTCTCACTTAGTAATTCTATTATACTTATGCAGTTTTCAAGTGGATACGTGTTGGAATAATCCATAAAAATGCCACGCAAGGATTCTAGGCTTCGTGACCATCCGGGTAAGCCTAGGTCTTGCCTGAGGTTTTCTCCTGCAATGGTTGTATGGTGTTTTAGTTGATTCCATCCACTTTTTTTTTGGATTACGGCTCGGTTGGGGATACATTGTAGTCTAAATATTTTGGAAGGCCATGTGGCCGATACTGTGATGTATTTAATATGAAATCTTTTTAAAGCCCTAGTGATTGTTTCATGTTGGAAAACTTGGGGCTTTCACGGCTGAGACTTGGAAAAAATATGGGCCTTATCAGTCGTAGTTTGATTACAGTAGAAGTTATATTTGTAGAGGCTTTTAAGCTGTGTCTTAAGTTGTAAAAGGCCATTAGGTCATATCCTCTAAGTTGACAGTAGTGTTTTTGATAATGATGATAGGGTTTTAGATGTTGTCTTATGATTTGAATAAGATTTTAAGCTTATTGTTTTGTGACTTCTATATTCGTTAATAAATATATATTGTGGATCAAGAGAAAGATGACATGCTATGTGATTCTTATTGGTTCTGGTTTTTCTTCAAATTAGGTTTTATTTTCAAACCTTAATTACTTTTAAATTATTACAGAGTTTGATATTTGATTATAATGTTATTCAAGTTACATTTTTACTTATATTAATGATAAAGTTATCTAAGTAGTTTCTAGCTTGATTTTACTAATTCTTTAAGTTAATCCTGCTTAATTATTTCCTTTTTTATAATGTTCTTTAGTTACTATAATAATAGACTTTTAGTAAATAATCTATCTATTGTGTAAGTAAATACAAAGACTAAGTATATTTATACTTTTAAATCTTTCCTAAAGACAAATTTGTTTATATTATTACAAATTACTCAGTCTAAAAAAAAACATTTAAAATAGAAAAGAAAAACATACATATGAATAACTCTTATGAAACCTGTAGAAGTTAATAAAACACATTCATGCACACTTCATTCGATTCTTTATTTTGAATTTAATCTAACCTACTATAGTAGAGAACTACCTTTAAAATGCTATGGAAAAATACAATTAGGTATTTTTTTTAATCTATGAGTAAAACTGGAAATTATTCTAATCATTTACCCTAATCTATCTAATCCTGCATTTAACTATCTTTTCAAGTAAAAGTATTTCTTTAACTAACCCTACAAAAAAATAACATAAGCATAACATATTATTGCTTAAAATCAATCCTTCTAGATGTTAATAAATAATTAGAAAGCTAGATAAATCCTGTAGAACTTGGAAATGTAGAAGAGGTGACAACAACTTAAGGAACCTGTTCCTTCCAACCAACTCTCGAAGATAGCTGAATTGCAAATATCAGGACCCCCGAGCTTGTCTGTTGGTCCACATGGTAGAAGTACTGGGTTAGAGAAGTAGTTTAGTAATCCTCTGCAACTCTACTCAGTATTCAGCAGTAAATATGTTCTGCATGCAGTAGTATGAACTCAGCTTAGAATAGTTGCACTAGTGCATATCTTCAGCACTTCTCACTCAAAAAAAACTTCAGCTAGTCCCCTCCATCGAATTTTCTTGTGCACTTCATTCACTCAGAATGTTCACAAATCAAGAATGAGCATCCTTAGTTCTCTTCAATGGGAATTTTTATTAGCATTGCTAGGTATTTTGGGTCAGTTTTCAGTTAATGAGCCACTTTCTCTTGTTCCACTTTCTTGGGGAACATGACCACAAAAATAGGGATGTTTCCTCCTGCAACAACTATAAGTAGTTTGAGGATGCTTCCAAGTCTCAATCTTCTCTCAACTCAGCCTACTCCACCAAGTGAGCAGTAAAACACTCATTTAATAGCTTCCTTAAGTTGTTGTCTCATCTTTCATTTATTAATTAATAAAATAATCAACAATTACATTCAATTATCTTTGACCTTACTTGGTGATTAATTACAAACTTTCTAATAAAATATAACATAATGTTTCTTAAAACATAATTTTTTTTTGCAATTTGGGGCATCTGATATACACACCCACTTAAATTATAACATCATCCTCAATTTTATTTATTCTTCGTCCTTAGAATTTCCCTGGAATAGAATTCGATATGTATCCCGCATATGAGTCTGCAATTCCCGGGTGGATTCTTCTAGACTAAGGTGCTTCCATTGCATCTTCACCTGACCAATGGTGCGATTCCGAAGCAATATATCCCTCCTTTCGAGGATACAATCTGGTTGCACCAGAAAATCTCCTTCAGGTTCCACCTGCACATCATTCCACTTTATAACATGAGTAGCATCATGTACATTTTTTTTAACATAGAAATATGAAAAACATTATGAACCTTCAAATTTGGAGGTAAAGCCAATTGATATGCTACTTGTCCTATTCTGGACAGTATTTCAAAAGGTCCGCAATATGAGGGTGCCAACTTAGCACAACTTCCTAATCTCAAGGAATTATTTTAGGCCTTACCTTTATAAAGACATGTTCACCTACCTCGAACTCTTTTTGAGTTCGTTTATGATCTGCTTGACTTTTCTGTCTCTCTTGTGCAACTTTCAAGTTACCTTGCACCTATTTTACAATTAACTACATCTCTTTTAGTATTTCAAGTCCTAATACTAACCTATCAACTAGGTTACTCCATGAGATGGGGGTATTGCACTTCCTGCCATACAAAATTTCAATTGGACTATATCTAGCTGAAGCTTGGTAGTGATTGTTGTAAGCAAACTATACCAGGTGTAAGTAATCTTCCCATTTACTTGGTTGTTCCTTAACATACATTTTGAGCATATCTTCCAACACTTGATTCAGTCTTTTAATATGTCCATCTGTTTGGGGATGAAAAGAGGTACTGAAATTTAAAGTAGTATTCACACCTTTAAACAAAGACTTCCAGAAATTGCCCGTAAACTTAGGGTCTATGTCGAAAATTATTACTTTTGGTATCCCATGTAAACAAAATATTTGCTTCATGAATATATCAGCAATATTAGCAGCCTTGTAAGTGGTTTTTATAGATATAAAATGAGATGCTTTACTAAGTTTATCAACAACCACCATTATCGAGTCATTCATATTTTGATTTCTAGGTAGACCTGTAATAAAATCAAGACTTATTATTTACCACTTCCAGCTGGGATAGGTAATGGCTGAAGTAACCCGACTGGATGTTGGTGTTCATTCTTAACTTGTTGAGATTCAAAACACTTGGAAATGTATTCTACCAATTCATTCTTCATGTTTGGCAAAAAATAATCCTTTCGTAACATGGTTATAGTCTTCTGATAACCAGGATGTCCTGAGTAAGGAGTCTTATGAATTTTGTTTAAAATTAGTAACTTAATATTGGGCACATTAGGTATATACAGTCTATCTTTATATATTAATAATCTTTTTTCGTTTACACTATACCCTGTACTTAAACTTTCAATTAAATTTTCTCTTACTTTTGCTTGTAATTTTTGGTAGTTTTCATCCAATCTCACTCCTTCCTCTAGCTATTCTTCTAAATATATTTTATAGGTGCTGATTGTTACTACAAAATTTAGTTTTGCATTTCTACTTAGAGCATCAGTAACCTTATTTTATTTTACCTTAATATGTTGGATTTCAAAATCGTACTCGCTAAGGAAACCTAGCCACCTAGCTTGCCTTGCGTTTAAGTTAGATTGATCCAATAAATATTTTAATCCTTTATTATCTGTCATTAATATAAAATTTCTTTCGATTAAGTGATGGCACCACATCTTCAAGGCATGTATGATGGCATCCAACTCTAAATCGTAGGTTGCATAGTTTTTCTCATGAATCTTAAGCTTCCTAGACTCATATGCAATGGCGTGTCCTTCTTGAGTTAAAATGCCGCCTAAACCATCGTTGCATGCATCAGTACATACTATAAAATCTTTATTAGGATCAACAATTCTTAAGATTGGTGCAGTAGTTAGTAATTTTTTTAACTTTTTAAAACTTTCTTCACACTTTTGACTCCACTCGAATTTATTCCCTTTCTTCTGTAAATAAGTTATGGGATTTCCAATTCTTGAAAACCCTTTAATGAATCTTTGATAATAGCCAGCAATCCCCATGATTGACCGTACATCAGTTACGTCCTTGGGAATGATCATTCCTTGATTTCCTTTATCTTTTCTGGATCAACTGAGATCCCTTCTTTAGTTACTACATGACCCAAGTACAGTATTTTATCTTTAAAGAAATCATAGTTACTAAATTTTGCATAAAGGTGATGTTCTCGCAATTCTTGTAAAACCATTTTTAAGTGCTCCTCATGTTCTTCTTTAGACTTAGAATAAATTAGAATGTCGTCAATGAATATGACCACAAATTTATCAAGGTACTTATGCAATACATTATTCATTAGGAAAATGAAGACAGTCGGGGCATTAGTATGCCTAAATGGCATAACAACAAACTCATAGTGACCATATCTGGTCCTAAAAGTTGTTTTAAAGATGGTTTCATCTTTGATTCGGGCCTGGTCATAACCAAATCGTAAATCAATCTTCAAAAATGCAGTCGCTCCACGTAGTTGATCAAATAGATCATCTATGCAGGGCAACGGATATATGTTTTTAATGGTCATTTTATTAAGTTGATAGTAATGTATACATAAACGTAGAGTACCGTCCTTCTTTTTAATGAAAATAACAGGTTCTCCCCAAGGAGACACACTATGTCTAATATAATTCTTATCAATAAGTTCTTTTCACTATGATTTTAATTCATTTAATTCCAATATATTCATCTGATAAGGGGCTTTTGAGCTGGGAAATGCACCAGGCCCCCAACTCAATAGTGAAGTCTAAATCCCTCTTCGGAAGCAGTCCCAGAATTTCTTCCAGAAATACATCTGAATGTCCCCTCAGGATTGGAATATCTTCCATTCTTAGCTTATCTTCGTTATTAGTATGTTCTTCATTAATTATGATTACAATAAAGGCTTTACAACACTTCTGAACAACTCTCTTTAATTGCAAAGCAGAGATTTGTCTGATAGGTGTTTTCCTAGGGATTCTTGTTACGTTTACTATTTCTCCTTCGTTATTTACGCAAGTAAAAGTTTTATCGAAATAGTTTAGAACTACTCTATGTTGTTCTAACTATTCCATACCAATTAACATATCATAAGGACCTAAAGGTAGTACATTAAGCTTCATATATGTTTCAAACTGATTCATGCTTATAGTACAATCTTTTACAAAACTAATCACTTTTATTTTTGCACCAGTAGCTAGCTGAACTAACCATGAATTTGCAAACTTTTCTACTGATAAATTTCATTTTTCTACTAAATCAGGAGAAATATAACTTAAGCTAGCCCCCAAGTCAATTAAGATAGATACAGGTGTTTGATTTAGCTTACCTTCCACTTCCACCATGGAAGTTTGATAATCCGCTTGCATGTTTTCTAGTGCTGCGTTGATCCTGGGCATTGTCCTTGCTAAATCACCAACAACCATCTCCTCCTACATCATATGTATGTTGCTGACATTCTTCTTTCGGTTAGGACAAAATGATGCATAATTAGGCCCATTACATTCCCAACATTTTACTGGTTGTTTACATTCATTGTTCTTAATATAATTGTTGTGATTATTAGCAGGTTCTTTATTTCTAGGGCCATTAGGGTTTAACTATGAATTAGCTTTATTCCCTTGGAAATTCTTATTAGGAAAATTATGTGTGTTATTATTCCTAAAACTGTGGTTAGGTACGAAACCTTTCTTCGTCTGTTCAAAATTATTAGGTCTTTTAGCCTTCCAGTTTGACATACTTTCCTTTTTGCGATTTTGCTCATAGAAAAAATTTGCCTTTCGCATAGCCTCATCTAAGGTTTTTGTATTATCGTATTCAATTCTGTCTTTTATATGAAAAGGTAAACAACTTAGAAACTGTTGTACCTTAGGCTTCTCATCCATAATGTAAGGCACATATCGTAGTAGACTTAAAAATTAATTATTTAATTCTTTCATATTCATTGTTCCCAGCTTTAGTTCATAAAATTTCTTAGCTCGCTCTTCATAGTACTGTTCTAACAAGAAATTTTTTTTAAAGTATTTCTTAAAGGTACTCCAGTTAATATTCTTTTCCCTAATACCTTTTACTCATTTTAGTTCCTTCCACCAAATATTTTCCTTCCCAATTAGGTTGTTAATGGCCATTCTTGCTTTTAGCTGATTAGAGTAATTATAAATTTGAAAATACTTCTTCATCCCAGACAGCCATGATTCAGCCTTTTCTCCTTTCTCAGTTTCACCATTGAAAGTTGGTGGTTTTATTTTCTTAAATTCTCCCGAAATTTCTTCATAAGGCTTAAATTTCCTTTTTCTTGAGTGATAATTATCTTCACTACTATTTCAGAGGAGGAAATCTCTTCATAAGGCTTAAATTTCCTTTTTCAGAGGACGAACTATTTTTTATTTTAGTCTGTTTAGACTTTTTACTTTTGTGTTGGTAGGGCATATCTTCAGATCCTGTCTGTTTATCTTTTTCTTCATTCTGAAATTTTTCCATCAAGATCTGATTCAGCTCCTCTTAAGCTCTCATAATTCTTTCATTTTCCTTTTTGACTGTTTCCATCTCAGTTCTTAATTCTTTAACATTTTTTAATAATTATGAAGAGTTATTAGTTATTTCTTCATGAACTGGTTCTCTTCTATAATTACTTCGTTCGTTAAATAGGGACTCTTCATCTGCATATTCCTTGAGTCTTTCCATACCTGCAGTTTAGCTCAGAAAAAATTTCTGGAAATAACATTTCAAAAAGAAAATTGCAATCAGTATGCATGCATTTTAATCTACTGGTATCTATGTAGGTTGAGCCTCATTCAGGCCTAGTGTATGAAACTTGCTCTGATACCACATGTAATACTCCAAAAATTCATAAAAAATTAAAAATTTTCATATAACATTAAATGTTTGCAATCGTCACTACTGAGGAACATTTAACTGTTAACGGTTAACCTAAACAGGATTAAACTAGAACTAATTCTTTTGTTAATTTCTAGTTCCGCATACTTAATTGTTTGTTTTCGTAAATCATTATTAAGGATTTGATTTAGCAGGTTATGATTTGGAACAATAGGAATTGAAACATCTATTTAATTACTAGTGCTAAGTTTCCTTTACTATTTTGTGAAAATATGAAGGAACTTCAGTTGAGATCGATGCTTACTTAGCTTTTTATCTAATGGAGTGAAGTGATGCTTCTTTTACAGTTCCTTTACAGGTAAGATGTTTTGTCACCAGTTTCCAGATCAATATTATTATCTCAACTAGCATAAAATATAATGCTAGTAAATTTATTTATTTCATAGCTTTGAGCAAGTAAATGAGGTATCATTGAGATGTATGTATTTATGTTTTAATTAGCCTTCTGGTAACGTAAGTGTCTAGTAAACTGAACATAGTTCATTTGTTCTTACATTGCTTCAACTATAACTCATTCATCTAATTTTTATCAATCTATTATCAGTTTAGCTCTCGTATGTAATTCTAGTGAAGGGTAATTGTATAGCAGATCGCTTTTATAATTTATTACTTGATGTCAAGGTAATTCAATAGTATTTGTTTTTCAACAACAAACGAGTTAAATGAAATTAAGAAAACCTAGAATCTAGGTAAATTCATAAAGTAAAATGATTGATATTCACACATGGAAACAAAACCTAGTGCGTAAGACAGTTTACCAACTGTTCTAGTACTTACTCACTAGAAATATAATAATACAAATTTTATATCTTTAAACTATAGTATTACTCCTTTCTGTGTAAGAATAAAAGGATTATTTTCTATAAACACTATCCAACTTAACCCTCGTATGATCTCCATTTCACAAGGGGGTAAACAAATATATGTTTTAATACCTAGACTAACAAAAACAACGTATACATCTTCCTATGTTTGCAAACTCACATACATAAAGGATTTAGTCTTTTATGAGTTCTTTTTACAATTCTATGATTTCTCACAAAGTGTTATTGTTATGCAAACCAATATTGAATAATTCTGTACGCAAGTGTTTACCCATTTCCAAATATTATAAGACATGAGTTAACCCCTAGTGTGTGTAATTAGAACCTCCATACATTATTCGTTTAGGGTTATATCATGCATATTATAATGTAATAGTATTGGGGTTATGATCAAGGTTTTAACCATAGTTTCTTTGTAAAAATGATAATGTGTGCAGGGTGCCCCAAAAGGTCTCGAACTATATTATAAAACCCACACTTCACAAAAAAATCTAAAGCCACGTGGTCGATTCTTGATGGTTAGGTTTTTGTTGACTTTGTGGTTCACTATAAAACTACCCTAAACCCTAAAATTTTGCATTTTTACCTTACTTTTTTTTCTCTGCTGTGGAGTTAAGAGCCACAGGCTCATGGCCACATGGCCTTGCTGTCACTCCTTTGACTCTAGATAAGCGTCCTTTCCATTACTTTTTTCTTCTATGTAGATATCCATGTGGCCACTTCCTTTCGTTCGGTGTGAGAGCCCTCGGTCGTTGTTACCATTTCTCTGTATGAAAGTGGTCTTCATTGTCATTATTTAGCTTCTGCATGAGCTGTCCTTCGGCAATGGTGTATGGATAAAGCTCTGTAGTATGAGTTTAGTGTTTGGTTTACCTCAACTTTGATTTGTACTTTCTTGTTAGGGTTTCATGATGGTGCCTCTTTCATTGCTCAGCGTAAATGTTCTGGTGGAAAGGGTTTGTTCTCATTACCCAAGTCAAGGATGAGGTTAGTTTCTTTAGGTGAGGAATTTATTTCTAAATTATAATTATTCTACCCTTGTTCGTAAGCTATTAACTTTGTCATTTGTATAAGTTTCTGACTCAGTAGATTTTTTATACTTGTCCAGGTTTCAAGTGGATACTCTGTGCTGGAATAAGCCATAAAAATAGCACGCAAGGATTCCAGGCTTTGTGACCATCTAGGTAAGCCTCGATCTTGGCTGAGGTTTTCTCATATAATGGTAGTATGGTGTTTTAGTTGATTCTGTCCACCTGGTTTTTGGATTACGGCTCGGCTGTGGATACATTGTGGTCTAAATGTTTTGGAAGGCCATGTGGCCCATATTGTGATGTATTTAATATGAAATCTTTTCAAATCCCTAGTGGCTATATCGTGTTGGAAAACTTGGGGCTTTCACGGCCGAGACTTGGAAAAAATATGGGCTTTCTCAGTCATAGTGTTGATTACAGTAGAAGTTACTTTTGTATAGGATTTTAAGTCATGTCTTAAGTTGTAAAAGGGCAGTAGGCCGTAACCTCTAAGGTGATAGTAGTGGTTTTGATAATGATGATAGGGTTTTAGATGTTGTCTTATAATTTGAATAAGATTTTAAGCTTACTATTTTGTGATTTCTATATTCAGTAATAAATATATACTATGAAATAAGAGAAAGATGGCATGCTATGAGATTCTTATCGGTTCTGGTTTTTTTTCAAATTAGGTTTTATTTTCAAACCTTAATTACTTTTAAATTATTACATAGTTTTACATTTGATTATAATGTTATTCAAGTTACATTTTTACTTAGATTAATTATAAAGTTTTCAAAGTAGTTCATAGCTTCATTTTATTGTTTCTTTAAGTTAATCCTGCTTAATTATTTCATGTTTTTATAATGTTCTTTAGTTAATATAATAATAGACTTATAATAAATAATCTATCTTTAGTTTTATTTATTTATTTACAATAATCCCTAATGGATTATATTCTAACAATCCCCCTCTTAATCCGAAGGGGTGTTTGTAAGTCCGAGCATGTTTCTGAATCTTTCAAACTTTTCTCGTCCAAGCGCTTTGGTGAAGATGTCTGCAACTTGATCATTTGTGGAACAATGTCGAAGATGGACTGTCTTGGCCTCTACATGATGTTGAATCAAATGATACTTTGTGTTGATGTGTTTGGTTCGATCATGGAATCAAGGATTCTTAGCCATCTTGATTGCAGAAGTATTGTCGACCAATAATGGAGTGGAATTTTCTTGTTTTTCTTGCAAATCTTCAAGTATGTTCCTAAGCCATACTATTTCTTTCGTTGCTTTAGCTGCAGCCACATATTCTGCTTCTGTTTTTGAATCTGCTGGAACTGACTGTTTGCGTGATCTCCATGAAACAGCTGCTGATCCAAGACTCATAGTGTATCCAGAAGTTGATACTCATGTCTCCTTATCGCCATCAAAATATGAGTCTGAGTACCCAATAAGTTTGAATTCATCCACTTTAGAGTACTTGAGTCCAACTTCTTGAGTCCCCTTCAAGTATCTTAGACCTCTTTTTGCAGCTGACCAATGTCCTTCACAAGGTTTATGCATGAACCTTGAGAGTATGCCAACAACATAAGAAATATCTGGTCTAGTTGTTGTAAGGTAGATAAGACTTCCTACAATTTGTCGATATTTGGTTGCATCCTCAAATTCTTTTCCTTCGCTTGATGTGAGCTTCATTTTCTATTCCATTAGAGTAGATATAGTGTTTCATTATGTCATGCAAAATTTGTTTAGTAGTTCTCCAACATATTTTTTCTGAGATAGGAATATGTACTTAGGATGTTGAGTGACTTCAATTCCTAAGTAATAGTGGAGATGTCCCATATCTTTCATTTCAAAGATATTTTTCAAATCTTTCTTTATGGATGATATATAGCTCTCATTGTTCCCTGTCATCAAAAGATCATCTACATACACCACAAGATACACAACAGATCTTCCAACTTTCTTTATAAACAATGTTGCATCATCAAGATAAAAATGTTCGAAATTTAACTTCAAAAGATGCTCGGTTAACTTTTCATACCATACG
Organism: Pseudotsuga menziesii; assembly: GCA_001517045.1. Taxonomy (NCBI): domain Eukaryota; kingdom Viridiplantae; phylum Streptophyta; class Pinopsida; order Pinales; family Pinaceae; genus Pseudotsuga; species Pseudotsuga menziesii. The sequence goes on from LPNX011006791.1 coordinate 88,689, forward strand.
CGAGGTGCTTGTTTTAGGCCATACAAGGATTTGGCAAGCTTCCATACCTTTTGTTCTTTTCCTTTCACAACAAAGCCTTCTGGCTGAGACATGAAGACATTCTCTTTCAAGTCTCCATTCAAGAAAGCAATCTTCACATCCATTTGATGAACTTTCCACCCTTTCTGAGCAGCTGAAGAGAGTAAGGTACGGATGGTAGCCCATTTTGCTGTAGGAGAAAATGTTTCTTCATAGTCAATTCCTTCTTTCTATGCATAGCCTTTTGCTACAAGCCTCGTTTTTTTCTTGTCAAGTGAGCCATCTGATTTGTATTTGTTCTTGTACACCCACTTGCAGCCAATTGGTTTGGTTCCAACTGGAGGGTCAACCAGCTTCCAAGTTCCATTCTTCATGAGTGCATCATACTCATTCTGCATAGCTTCTTTCCACTCAACTCGAGTAGAAGCTTCTTCAAAGGAATTTGGTTCAAAGTTAGCAGATAAATTAAATTCACAATCAAATGATACATCCATGTCATCACCTGAATTATCTGCTCCTCCTCCATCTTCATGTCTTTTCGAACTTCTCGTTCCCATATTTCCAACTTCATCTGGATGGACACTTTCAAGTGTCTTTATGGCCCATTTAGGAATCTTCTGTGATGGTCCTGGTTGATCAACTGGTGGTGCTTCAGCATTGATTGAGAGTATTTCAATTCTCTCAATCACATCATCCAGTTGTACCTCTTGTTCAAGTGAAGTAGCAGGAACTTCTTCATGTGGGGGAGTTGGTGCTTCATATGGAAATTCCAAAGGTTGATCCAAAATAGGAATCCCCCCTTCAAGGTTTGGAATTTCATATTCATTTTCAGAATATGTCTTTGGATGAGGATAATTTTCCAAATGATCAAGCTGTCTCTCAATGGACTGGTCATTTTTATTAGTTTCAAGAAAAATGACATCTCTGGAAATAACAAATTTCTTGTTTACCTCATCATACAAACGGTATGCCTTGGAGTATTCTTCGTACCCCAGGAAAATGCATCTTCTGCTTCGAGCACCAAGCTTGTTTCTTTTCTCCTTCGGAATCAAGGAATAATAGGTGGAACCAAAAACTCTGAGATGCCTGACTGAAGGGAGATGGCCAAACCACATTTCATGTGGAGTCTTGTCATCAAGAGCATTTGATGGACTTCTATTTCTTAAATATGCTGCACATTTTACTGCATCACCCCAAAACATTAGTTTTATATTCTTGAAAAACATCATTGAGCGAACCATATTCATTATGGTTCTATTCATTCTTTCTGCTACACTGTTTTGTTGAGGATTGTAGGGAACTGTAGTCTGATGTGCAATTCCATGTTGGTGAAGATAATTTTCAAAAGCATTTGAAGTGTATTCTTTTCCATTATCAGTACAAAGTGTACCAATTTTTTATTGTGCTTGGTTTTCAATCAATGCATGAAAGTCTTTGAATGTTTGAAATGCTTCTGACTTTGTCTTTAAACAGTAAATCCAACACATTCCTGAGTAGTCATCAACAAATGTCATAAAGTACTTATTCCCATTTGCTGAAGGAGTTGGCATTGGGCCACATAAATCAAAATGCACTAGTTCTAATTTCCTACTTGCTCTGAAATTAGATTCATGGAATGGCAGCTTACTATGTTTCCCTAATATACATGCACCACATTTATTCTTCTCTTTAGGAATGGTGGGAAAGCCAAATACACCATTCTTTTTCAAAAAGCGAAGACTGTTATAATTTAGATGACCAAATATTGCATGCCACAATGAGCTAGACGACATATTACCTTCTCCATGCTGAGAGAGGTAGACATAATTCTGAAATCTTGCGGATGAACCCTTGAGCTTCAGCAGCTTTCCATCTTCGTATCCAGTCATGATGACTTGGTTGTCAGAGGACTTTCTTATTTCAACGATTCCATCAAACATGTGGATGGAATGGCCTTGCTGTCGAATTTCCACCATGGACACCAGGCTTCTCTGCAACTCTGGAAGATAGAGAATGTTCTTCAACAAGAAATCAGGGAATCCAGGCATATTCAGTCGAATGGTGCCCATTCCCTTTGGTTTAATACTTGACTTATCTGCAAATTAAACTATGCCATCTATTGATTCATTAAGTTCTTCAAAACAATCTTTTCTAAATGTCATGTGTGATGTTGCACTAGTATCAAGCAGCCAACAATCTTTGTAAGATGAAAGTGAAGTCATTTCATTAAATCCAAGATTACAATGTGCAACAATACAAGAATCAGAAGATTTACTAGCATCTTGGTCATCTTTCTTTTGGTTATGCTTGTCTTTGATGGAGTCCCACGAAGCCCAACACTGATCTGATGTGTGCCCAGTCTTTCCACAACACTTGCACTGCAAATCTGATCTTTTGTTTCTGCCCCCTCTGCCTCTGAAATTTCTTCTTCCTCTTCCTCTCTTGCTGCAATCTCCCTTGGAAGGGGCTTTGGACCGATTCTTTGTTTTTTGAACAAAGTCAAGGTATTCTTCGATAGGCTCGCTTGATTTCTTGGTCTTTCTAGACCATTTTGGATATGTTTCCTTGCTAGTGAGGACATCACCAACAATAGATGCTATAGATTTCATTTTTTACAACTGTTAATGTAATGAACTTAATATGACAAAGATAATGAGATAATAGAGAAAAACAAAAACCTTGCAGGTCTACAGTCTCTGCCAAGGTGAATACAATGCAAGCTTCAGGTGAGCATACACAAGCTTTTTTTCAATATACAAAATATATCAGTCACTAGCAATATATCAGTCTCAGTATATATATATTCTTCAATATATCAGTCAGTCTGCATGATATATATAAGTCATTTACTATTCAGCATAAAAGATATATATCTTCACAAAAAACTCAACAGAAGTTAGGGTTCAGGCTTCAACACAGCCACACCAACGCTGTCTTCAACGTGTTCACACAGAAATTAGGGTTTCCATAGCTTCACAACTTTTGCAGTTCAACCGTCACACGTATTGGAGCAGTCTTCAAGGCAGCAAATACACAGCAACATACAGTCACCACGCAGAAGGCACCAAGCAGTCTCCACGCAGCATACAACGCAGTCTTCAGCAAGACTTCACGCTAGTCTTCACTCAGGAGATGGTCGCAGTCATCAATGCATATATATATGATCAGTATTCACTGAATCTTCAATCTTCAAACAACCTTCACAGTCACAGAGCTCCAATGCAGCACGCAACAATCTAGGGTAGATTAGGGTTTTATTCCAATGGTCAAAGGCAAGCAGGCAGCTAGCTCAAAACGCATTATCTCCAAGTGATATATCAGTATCCAACGTATTATCCACGGTGTTCAGAAAATTAGGGTTTAAGGATCTTGTAGCTCTCCACTAAGGTATTATACAGTTCAACTGTCACACATTGGGTACCAACACGGTCTTCACAAAGCATATACCAACGCAGATAATGGAGGAGATACCTCTCATGCACGCAATAGCTCATAGCACAGCACAGTGCAGTGGAGGAGTCACGTAGCAGTCTTGAACGTAGGTTCTTCAGGCAGGCAGTAGTCTCCACTTCAATACGCAGTCACACTTCAGTATTCAACACACAACTTTCACGCACAGGCTGCAATCTCTCCATGCAACAGTCTCTGGCTTCACGCAGGCTCCACCATTCAGTCTCCAATGCTTCACCATTCAGTCTCCAATGTAGTCTTCACATAGCTTGTAGCAATAATAATCGCAGTCTCCAGTGCCAGTGCTCTGGCTCAGTCTCCACGCAAGCTCCAACGTTTCTCTACAGGACGTGCGCTCCTTTGGGACAGAAGGACGAAAGAAAGATGGTCCAGAAATTCCTCTTAGTGACAAATTTTATGATTATATTATTTTTTTGGAAGTGATATCAAGGATTTGCAAGTGAAATCCTCCCCACCAGCTCAAACAACTTCTCAGATACACAGTGACCCAGCAATAATCTATTTTCAGTCACAATACTCCCAGCCATCTCAAGCATCTAATGCATTTGGTCCAGCTTCACGCAGTCTAGGCTCAGTGCTGTTACAGCATTCAACGTAGAAGGAAGTATCATGCAGAGATTCTAATTCCAATGTCGACCTACAGGCAGGCGGGCATATATATCATTAACTGCGGTAAACCCAGTGGGGTGATTGTTGCAATTGAAAACCCACAAGGTATTATTCACGCACAACATTCTCTTTCTCATCAACTGTCAAATGGGAGGACTGGGAAAATGGGGAATGGCTGAACACACATCCATATACACAACAAAATACACCACAAAGACAAATGGAAGTCGCAGCTTCACAAGGAATGTAAAATTAGGGTTAGGGTTAGGGTTAGGTATTACACAAAATTATTGGCGCCCACGCTATCAGACAAAACGCATAACCTAATTCAAACGTTCAGGAAACTTAACAGTACAAAACCTCATCAAAGTGAAGGGAAATGCATACACTGCATGTGACTGGACAGACAGATGGAGCAGTCTGGTAATGGACTAGCAAGCAGAATGCCAGGAATGGGCAGACTGGCAACAGGCAGGAGTTATGGCAGTGCTTTGATACCACTTGTTAGGTATAACTCCGGGTTGATCATATTACATAGCCAAATGCATATATTTATACAATTTCATGGGAGGGTTGTGTTTCACCTTCCGCCCAGCCTTTTCGGCTTCCTGACTATTTAGTTTTCTTTATTTATTTACAATAATCCCTAACGGATTATATTCTAACATTTACTAAAAGTTCAATTGAGAGAGCTCATTGGATGTGGAATTAAATTCCACATCCAACGAGTACCCACTCAAAATACTTTTGATAGACCTCGCTACGCCAAAAACAAGAAATACCTGAAAAAATGTGATGATTACATCATCATCATGATTTTTCAAGTATTTATTTTTTTGCGGGTAGCAAGGTCCGTCAAAAGTATGTTGAGTGGGTACTCGTTGGATGCAAAATTTAATTCCACATCCAACGAGGTCTCCCTATCGAAATTTGAGTAAAATAATAGGGAGATATGTCGAAAATACAAACAAAAAGTAGTTTTTTTATGATACCTATTGCCAAATTTATATTAAAAAGGTGTTTAAGACCTATACAGTATTTCAAATTTACATCATCATCATGATTTTTTAGGTATTTCTTATTTTTGGGGTAGCGGGGTCCATCAAAAGTATGTCGAGTGGGTACTCGTTGGATGCGGAATTTAATTATGCATCCAACGAGCTCTTCCTATCAAAATTTGAGTAAAAAAACAGGGAGATATGTCGAAAATACAAACAAAAAAGCAGTTTTTTTTTATACCTATCCCCAAATTTATATTAAAAAAGTGTTTACGACTTATACAATATTTCAAATTTAAAGCAATTTCATTAGCTAACACATGATGACAAGGAATTTGAATTAGAGTCAAAAGGCCCATTTTGAGTTGAAATTTCCTCTAATGACAATGACCCAGGATCAAATCCTGTAGAGTTTTTCTACATTTTACAAAGCCACGCTTTACACAGCCTTGTATACGGGAAGTGGTTAATAAATTAAATCCCTTTAGATTCACATAGGTAACAGTATCGACCCCTATGGGTGTCCAAGCCCAAATCGCAAGCCCATATAACAAAACCATAATTACTAAAATACACCGTAAACATTTAAACAATCCAAAGTAATTACAGAGGTCGGAGGATCAAATATTATAGGGACTGTAATAATTTACAAGAGAGAAGATAAAATTTATATACATAGGCTGCCTTTAGAAATCTTAACCTCTCTACACATTGGGTCGTAAGACCTGAAACAAATTACATACACTGAAATCCTTGGCCCCGACCCATAATTAATCAACATCAAACTAAATAAAATCTTTTCAAAGGCGTGGAAAACCATTTCAACAAAACAACCTATATCAAGGATTTCCTCACATGGTTTTACACCCACAACCTATATTACTTTGCCATTTACAAATTATAAAAATGAATGGTAAAATCTAAGTCTACTTCGTTTTCGCAGCTACCATGGAGAGTTCTCATGCCATCCACGGCATGGCCCCAAGCCATACATTGTCACCATTTATATTCTTACAACTAAAGCAAATAATGGAAGCGAATCTACATAGTCCAACCACGAAGTCGAATACCACATAAAAACCAAGTATAATAACATCAACGCATCATAAATTTATATACACAGTAATTATAAAGTCATAATCAAGTTTACACAATCGTTCCAATGGCCATGGCACCATTGCCAGCAATGGTGTTTCCTTGCTTTTAATCATAAATCAAAACAAGATTTACACAAAACACATAGAGCATGTAAAAATTACCAAGGCTCCCATCGCTGCTAACAACACCATAATTTACAAAACCCAAATATTATAAAATCAAACCCGAAGGCCATCGAATCCCCATAACAAACCCCAAGGTCTGTCATTGCATACAGTGCAGAGTTCTATTGGAACCAGACTCCATTAAACCCCAACCACGATGAAGTTAAACTCAGTCTTAAATTCAATATATGATAAGTAACAACTTGTTAACAGGATTACCTGTCATCATCGTGGAGGTCGCATTCTCCATACTATGCAGGAGCAAAGGGTAAACAATGAGTTGAAAAATGACCAAACCCCATCGTGAGCCAATCCCCAACTTAGGCTGCCACATTCTCCAACATGCATTAATGGTGCCAACCTATTTCCCATTATCAACTTCTAAACCCACTTCTCTATAGTTCACAAGCGATACGTTATCAGATGCCTCCATTTCATGCAAAGTCATAAACCCCATGAACTATGTTGTATTTTCGCCACCACAAGTTTAATATAAGGTTTAATTCATCACATACATCGCATACGATAGGGTTTTACACCTTAGGACTATGCTCATTGAACTCTTTAGGCTCTAATCCTAAGACCATGGCATATGCAATATGCCATGGTAGGTTTTTAGGAATAAAGCCAAGTTTTGTCTTTAACAAGAGAGTATGAACCTGTAAAAGCATAAAATGAAAGTATAAGTTAATTACTTTTCATAAAATAAACATGTAATACAATTATGATAGGGTATGAATAGTTGATAAATATTTGCACCATGAATAATAAGTGTCTCTTAGACAACAATTATGTTTCATACAAATAATAGGTATGATAGTGACCTTGTCACTAACATGAGTCTGTAAAGAACAATAATAATAACCAGTAAATGTCGCTAGTGGCAAGCATGAGAACTAGTGGCTAAAAATTCATCATTTCGTAATCAGTGTTCCATCACTTAGTGTACCTAAAAGTAATGAAATAAGAATGCATTAGTTCAAACAGAACTAAGTAAGCCCACCATACAAGTAGAAACTTTTATCTCTCAGGCAGTTACATGGGAGAACTAGTCCCGCACTCTACCCACTTTGGTTCCAAAAATAAAGTTAAGTTAGAACCATGCATACAATGGTAAACACATGTAAAATAACAATGGATTACATAATCAAAGTATCTAACATACACAACAATGTGTAACCATAACAATAGCATAGTAATCAACATTACGACACCATAAGTAAACACAGTAGACATAGTAATAACCATAACTGAAGTAAGGAAGTAGGACGTAAGAACAACTTACGAAAAATAAGCAGTACGATAGAGTATGACACATTCCACAAGTTCAATAATGTCCAAAATAGGTTTTGTTTAACTAGCCTAATAATTTTTAATTTTTGGGGACATTACAAGTGGTATCAGATCCCAGTTTGAAGACTAAGAGACCTAATGGGCATACCAGACATTCATTGCAAGGAAAATAAAGTATGTTTTAAATTTTGTTAGCTAACATAAATTTTTCCTGTGATTTAAAATTTAAAATTATAGGAAATTTTTACAGAATAGTTCAGATCATGAACACTAAAGAAGAGGACAACCAACAAGGAAAGATGAACACCCCCACCTAGGAAGCAGAACTGGTGGTGGAACTGAATTCTGACATTTTGAAGACCATACACAGTCTTCAAGCAGAATTGCAAAGTTTCAAAGAAGATAGTATGAATGAGAGAAAAGAACAGCAAGCCATTAATGAAGCATTGGTGTGACATATGATGGGAGAAATCCTAGAAGGTAAACCCAGTCATTACACAAACAAGTCCAAAAGGGAACCTTACCATAAACGGGCCAGCATCCCAAGGGAAGAAGAAAAAGAGGAATGTACAACTGAAGCTCCAAAAGGAGATCATCACAGTCCTTCTAGTGATGACTCTCTTTCTCCATGCAAAAAGAAACAAAGAATTGATGACAATCTTCAGGGGGAGTTTAGAAAAATAAGAGCTCCGACCTATGAAGGTGAATTGAACATGGGGGAGAAAGCTAAAGAATGGTTGTTGGGTATGATAAAGTATTTTCGAGTTCATAACTACTCCAACGAGATGAAGGATTGGCTTGCCATATATAACTTAAATGGAAAAGCAATGAGATGGTGGAAAGATTTGAAACACACCAAAAAAGATGAGCTGAGGGAGATACGTTGGAGTAACTTCCAAAAAATATATGTCGGAAAGGTTCTTCGATAGAAAAGTTAAAAAAGTTTCACGAGCTATGTATGAGATCCATGACTATGGATGCTTTTATTAATAAATTTCTAGATCTGTTACATTATGTACCATACATCAAGGGAGAAAAGGTAAAAATCCATCAGTTTTTAGGATATCTTCCTCCCAACTTTTGAGAAAGGATTGAGTTTGACATGCCTAAAACCTTGGACACCACATTGCACAAAGCTAGGCTCTACTATGAGCATGGACAACTAAGGCAAGAGAACATGAACAGAAACAGAGACAAGTCTAAGAAATTCTTTGATAACCACAAACCAGGATTTAATCCACCCCCGTACAGGAAGCAAAAGAACAATGTTCTAGCAAACAAGAACTTCAACAAACCAGGTATGAAACCATACGTAACAGCTCCAAATGCTAACAAGCTAATAGAAGCTGAGGGAGCCAATGCTACCTCGATACAAATCAAATGTTGGAAGTGCAGTGGGCCTCATTATGCCCAAGATTGTAAGAACAAGACCAATGGGGTCTTGCAGAACTTACAAGAAGAACCAACCATAGAGGACATAGATGGAACGCCGTGGATTTACGCAAGTTTGGATGGCTGACAGGAAGACCATCAAGAAACCTTGGTTGAGATAGAAGGTAAGATATTGAACACTTCTATTTCAATACTTATTGACCCCGATGCTTGTCGGAGCTATGTTTTGCCTAAAATTGTTGATGTATGTAAACTAGGCAAAGTAAAACATGATAAACCTTGGTCGGTTCAGTTAGCCACAAGTACAAAACGAAAAGTTTCAGAAATAGTTAAAAACCGCGAGGTAAACCTAAATGGTTTTCCAATGAAAGAAAACCTGAACATCCTACCCTTAGGATCGTATGATATACTTATCGACATGGACTGGTTGGAACAACACCATGTCATGCTCGATTGCTTACACAAGTCAATCTTGTGTACATGCAGCCAAGGGAACCAAGTAAAGGTTAATCAAGGAATTCCAAAGAAAGTTTCTGTAAGGAAAATATCTTCCTTACAAGCAAAAGAAATGCATTAGGAATTGCTGAAAGTTATTTGCAGTAAACATCCAAGACATAGAATCTGAGAGAGAACAACACATAGAGGATTTTCTCATTCTTATAGAATTCAAGGATGTGTTTCCTAAGGAAATACCAAGATTACCTCCAAAATGAGACCTAGACTTTTCCATATAACTAACACCGGGATCAGTTCCGGCTTCCAAAGATAATAAATAGTATAATGCCTAAAAGATAATAGATAGTATAATGCCTACAAAAGTCTAATTAGGAACTACTTAAAAGTTCCTAAGTTAAAGTATTAAAAATACCCGAAATTAAATAAAAAGGGTTTGTTATCTCCCAAAATAAATTTATTTTCAATAATTTCACTTAGAAAATTTATTTTTTGATAGGATGAAGATTTCAAGTCATATTATGAAAGATATTGGGGTGACTAACAAATTTGGGATATCTGATGTTCTATTATTTAATAAATTTGAAAGTTTTAGCTTTCGGTGGCTTAGGCAATATTTTCAACAACTCATTAGCCACCAAAAATCCTAGCTTCGGCAACTAATATTCTAACGTAGGACCATGTTATCCATCGAAATCCTGCTCATCATGTTCTTATTAAAATTTTGGGGAAAGGACTTTCGGTGGCTTAGGAGAGCTTTCCAACAACTCATTAGCCACCGAAAAGCCTTGTTTTTGGTAGCTTAGCAAGTGTTTTCAGGAGGACATTAACCACCGAAAGAAAATTAAATACATTTTTGGAAAGGGAAACTTTCGGTGCCTTGGTCGAACTTTCAAATAGTTCATTAGCCACTGAAAGACCTACCTTTCGGCAACTAAACGATAAGATCCAAAAAGACGATAAGCCACTGAAAGCTTGTTACACCTGTTCTTTTGGAAAGAAATTTTCGGTGGCTTGGAAAAACTTGTCGACAGTTCAGTAGCCACCAAAAGCTCAGCTTTTGGCAGCTAGCAAACAAAACCCTAGATACTCTTAACCACCAAAAAGGCCGAAAAGAGAAAATGATTACCTGTCCATCAAATCAAACTCGTCAGGACAAGACAGGTCATGATTTGGCACGATAAACCACCGAAAGGATGTGGAAACTGCAGTAAGGAATAACTTGATGATTAAAGAGGTCGTTATTGATTTGATCTGACTAATGGGAATCAGAACCCTAATCTACCCTCCATCTGTCCTGCGACTGCAATAAAACTCCATTGAATACCAAATCCAAATTAAAAATGATTACTGGGCTGTCTATCTGGTAGATATCACCAGAAGCTATCATCATCTCACTTGAGCACTTACCAAGTAGTTAACCCCTCAGAATCAGTGCCTTACCTCCAGTACACTCCACCTTTGATTGCATGCATCCTTACTACTTGAGGCCATCTCTGAAAACCATCCCGATAACCTTTTCCATAGAATTTGAATTTCAAATTTTGCAGGTACTCAGAAGCACAATTCAGAGATCAAGAAAGGAGAACCTACTCTCACGAAAGAACTAGAAGACATCAACTACCTAGAATCGCATCCAGAAGTCTGCCAATTCTTCAAAGATGCAGTGTGTTACAAATTTTGTGAGAAAATTCAAGGTTCACACCAACAGGTTGTTGAAGCATTTTCCCTCTCTTTTGATGGCTCCAAGGAACTGATAGGAAAGGACAAGTTCCTAGTGGATGAAACCCTAATTGCAGAGGTGACAAAACTCCCAAGAACTGGGAAGAAGTGGTTTAATACCACTATTACTAAAAATTTGGAGTTCAGACCCTATATAAAACCTAAACACATAAATGTGGTATGGAAGAAAAGTGTTCCATCCACTTGGCTAGAAGAGAGATCACAGTGATTACCGAAAGAAATTTTGGTGTATATAACCTATGAAGGTAGATACAATAGGGAAATGATATATCACTTCAAACTGATGAACCATTTTACAAGAAGAAGCCCCTTAAATTTACCTTTCTACCTCCATCAGAGCTTAACAAAAATGGCACACCAGGTAAAGGCCCAGCCCACCAAAATCCCAGGAAGGTTGTCTCACCATGGCCTCATACAACTTATTGTCCAAGAATTGCTGTAGAGGAGAAAGATAGCATGGACACATTTTTTGTTCTGGAATGAGTTTGAAACGAGTCTACAACTACAAAAGAAAGGAAAGTCTCCTTCGAAGAAATCCACCACCCCCAGGAGTGGAAAGAGAAAAAGAAGGGATATCTCACCAGCAATAGTAGATCATCCTTCTTCCTCTTCTAAAACCAAGCAGGCTAAAATAAACCTAGAATTTAGTGAAAAGGGCAAGGAAATCCTAGCACAAAGTGAAAACATTCTGAACTTTCCCTACTCAGACTCAGAAGAATAAAGAGAGAAAGGGTTTGACCTAGCAGAACATGTTGTAGAAGAAAATGAAGAACTTACATCACCCACACCAAAACAAGGTCAAGTTGAACCAATGGAAAAGGATTCCTCTAGCAATCCCAGGTCACAAAGAGTCAACCAGTTGCTAAGGGAAGAATATTAACTGGAAGTTTTAGAGAGAGGGATAAAAAGAACTAATGCAGTGTTAACCAAGAAAAACACTCAATTGAATAATTCCCTGCTAGAAATGAAAGGAAGGTATTTTTGCTGGAAAAAAGGAATCATAGGTTCATGAAGGACAACACCAAGCTGTATAGGATTATCAATCTTTTGAGGCTTCAAGTGAAGAATTCCAGATCAAACCATAGATCTCATACTCACTTTGCACTAGAAACCCTAGGTGAAGCAGTAGTCAGCCTTTAGAATCCAGAGGCAGCCTAAGATGTTGATGATTTTCCAAACATTCGGCAAGCTGAAGAAGGGCTAGAATATCAACATCACAACTGAAAAGGATGAAGTGAGAGGTTGATTACTGTTTTTGCAAAAATAGGGCTTTCAGTGTCTTAGGAGGACGCTGAAGTGGTTCATTAGCCACTGAAAGCAGATCTTTTGGCAGCTAACAAACCTGAGATTTTGATTCCTTAACCACTGAAAGCGAAAAGAGGTGCAGAAAGATATTTTGGCACAAAAGACCAATTTGGGTGAATATAACTATCTCAAGGATGAAGTGTAAAGCTAAAATTTGCTGAAGAACACCATCAGAGAAGGTTTGTTCCAGTTTTGCAGATACATCAAAGAGGAAAGGGTCACAAACCCTACGTGTTTTAACCAAACAGTAGCTTATCTATTAGAGGGAAGGTTGCAACTTTACTCCAGTACTCACTACAATCATCAAAAGGTTCAAAAAGTGAACAAGTGTCACAGTTAGATAGACTAGTAGTTAAATTAGGGTTTTTGACCTAATTTTGCAAGAACATTTATTTTTAGCTATTTTTAGTAAAAACAGATCCAACTTTTCTGGATCTGCATATTTTTGTAAAGGCTATAAATCCTAAGGATTATTTTGAAGGAAGGGTTCGACTTCAGGGACCTTTTGACAATTACTATTATCAAGCTTCTCATGACCTAATATAAGATCTTTTTCTATCATATGTTCAGCTTCCATTTCTTGTATGTTATGTGCTTATGCTTGAATGAGTTGTTCAGGTTTATTCATGTTATTTGATGTCTAATAGTTGTCATCCTATCTGCATGTTGATGATTTGAATTGGAAGTAATTTCCTTGTTATGATTAGTGTTATAGGTGATTTTACCACTCCAAGTGAATCACACTTGTATGGCCTTCCCCTGTCCCTCTGCAGACTCCTTAGACCCCTTGGACCATTTTTTGTCCTTTAATGTTTCCTTGACCATCCCCATAAACATGTGAAAACTGATACATGTGACTTTTAAACCCCTAATAGAGTATATACGCGGGTTTGACCCCTAAAACCGCGTACATCGGGATGTGTGCATAATCCAAATCCTTTTGGAGTTTTCCTTGACATGGATCCGACTCACTTGACTCCTGGCCTTCCATATGCCTCAAGATCGCTCGGATTCGACCTTTCATTACCCCTTTGAAAAGCTATATAAGGAACTATTTGATACATTGAAGGCATATGAGAGAATTGAGAGCAAAGAAACTATAGTCCATTGTTGCCAGAACTTGTGCTTGAGTCTGCATCCCTTTGTCCCTTGGAGCACTTTTGTGTTCTTCCCAATCTTGCCTTTTGTTTGTACGCTTGCTATTGAGAGATGGAGGATTGAGGTGGTGGAGGCCCAAGTGGGGGATTCAGTTTCTCCGATTCGCAGACGTGCCGACAGAGGATGTATCCATTGTAATCTTTGTTTTTATATTGATAGAAATATCTTTTCCTGCCCAATAATGTATGTTTGAATGAATATTTTATCCATGGATGATTGCAAATGCTTATACTTTGTTGATTATATATGCTAGAATAGATCTAACACCAATATATATAGTATGCTTGTCTTGTTTACTTGTTGTTGAGGAATTGATTTATCAATTCAAGCTGAAGTTGGAAAGCTCAACAGGGATCTACTTCAACCGTCCGGAATAAGGTACGAGGTATGATCCTTTAGTGTTAGATATTTGATTTCTATTGCATATTGGAAAGGATTGATTTTTGGAGTCAAGCTATCTATTGTGGTACCCCAAGCCATAGGAATTTCTCTCCGTAACAGAATTGGTGACTCCGCTGGGGAGTTCCTAGTAGTTGTCCTTTGGGGGTTTTCTATCGGCATTCAATGACTTTGAATTGTTTTTTTTCTCTTGTTTCTATGTCGGGTCTGGGGGCATGTTTGCTTGGTAGTGTCTAATTGGTGTGAAGTTTGTCTCAGCTTGTTTGTTTTCCTATGCACGTTTCTTCCTATATGTGAGTTTTTAACTCACAGTCACGTATATACGCGGGTTTCACTATTGTTTCTGCATACACACGCGGGTTTACTATGAACAATCGCGTATGCCCTTGGTTTTTCCTTCTAGAGGAAGTTGGATGGTTGCTGGGTGAATTTTGATGATTGTTGATTCTCCTTTGATACTGCTAGAGTCTGTATACACCTCTATTTCTGACTAGAGACGTTTTTTTAGGGTTAAATTTCTTTTTTGAAGAATGTTCTTGTCATTGCATTTTCGATTTTTTGTTTTGGGATTAGTGAATTAGATTTCTTTTACCTTAGTACTTTGCTTGAGTGCTGCTTGAGTGTGCTTGCAGAGTCTAGGGGTTGTAGAGCCATTCTTTTGATTTTACATCTCATCTTTATTTTAAAAAAATCCAAAAATATTTGCTTATCATCATGCATTGCATCTTGCATTTTGCATAGTACTTGCACTAGATTTGCTTTCGAGTATTAGTCAAGATTTCATATAGGAAATCTTGCATTTATCATTTGAAGAAATTGTGCATTTCACGTAGTAGCATACCCTATTTTTCATGGACACAATGCATTTGCATTGATTGTTAGGTGTGCATTTTGCTTCATGTTGTGTCATAACGCCATTAGTTTCATGACCATATCCCTCTTTTGAGTAATAAATCCAATTAAAATCAACGCTTAATTAAAATGAACTACACTATTTTATTTGATAGGGTTCACCAACAAGATTAAGTTTTAGGGTCTTGGAATAGTTCATTGTGAGTAAATTCTCCAAGACCACTAAACCACAACATGTATGTGTCTGTCCAGGTGAGTGTGAAATTCCTTGGTATAACCAATGTTTCTCGGGATCCTCCTCTCAAAAGGGAGTTAAGCACGAGGCAGTGTGAGCAGTTATTGATTGGGATGACCCCTAGTCATAATTGAGTAGCACTCGAGATATTTCCAAGATTGTATTTGTATCTGGGGGCTCTTTCAAGAGTTTTTGGCTTTGCTACCCTGCCCATACGGTCAATCCCTCCTGCGACAGTTCGCCTGAGCATTGATTATATTGAGGTGACCTTAGTGGCCTTACCTAAGATATTGAAGGGGTACTTTGCAAGGGTTATTCTGCGGGTGTCCCGGCCAGGTTGGGGTCATATAGCACAGTCGCTTTACGCGTTGAAGCTGAGGACCACAATAATTGGTTACATACCTCCGCTTGTTGTGTATGGGAGTCTCAAGCCTCTCCTAGCTGAGACATACCTGCTTCATTCGAGAGCTCACTTATCCTACCCTTGATTGCTTGTGGTTTGCTTTAGTTTTTTTTTTGGTGATTGCTCTATGCACGTTAGCTTGCCTAGGGTTTGCGTAGATAGATAGTCTTTTATATTTTTTGAGTCATTGTGGATTCAAGTGCATCTCCTCACCATTCTCGTCATTTAGCAGGACTTCTACGTTCTACATCTCCCCCTCCTTTAGGAGAGAGAAATAGACAGTCCAGGCGGACTACTTCGCACATTGATTCACACACGATGGGAGACCATGTAGAAGGTATTCCTGAACCAACTTCTCCCATTCAAGTGGAAGATGGGGAGTTTACTCCTAACTATGATCCTTCACCTGATTTGACCGATTTAGGTACTGTCATTTCTGAGATAGGTAATTTTCATGATAGACCTACTTACTCTAGTGTTGATCCCCCATTGATGCATTACTGGTATGGAATGCTGGAAGATGATGAGACTCATTTTGAACCCACGAGCACTAGTTATGGTAGTTATGGTATGTCTGGTTTTCCCACAAATGATTTGGCATTCCATGTCAAGTCTGAGTTTGAGCCTAATACTATGCCTGGGGGCACTCTCATTCCTTACCATGCGGAGAGGTTTGGGAGCACAAGTCACATTGCACCTTCCATCCCAGTGGTGGAAGCTACATCACATATTCCTCCTATGTCTAGGGTTAGTGATCCTATTAGGATACCAAATATGAGACAAGTGACTATAGGGAATAACACGTACATAATTACATAGGTCCCTTCATCCTCTATCCCTAGTTCTTCGAATGTTCACCCTCCACCTCATTCACGTGGTCCTTCGGGCCGGAACATTGCTGCGAGTAATGTCCGTACTGCAGTTACTCAACCAATGTCTCAGGTTCATGCACCGCCTGTTGTTTCAGAAGGTCATGTTCATACTTCTAGAGGTCATATTCCTATTTCCAGAGCGTATATTCCTACTTCCAGAATGCATATTCCTACTTCTGGAGTGTATATTCCTACTTATGGAGTGTCTCATAAGACATCTCATGCGATGAATTATGGACCCTATTATGGGACACAGTATGGACAGGGTTCTTCACCTTATGGGTGTGGGTATCATCAAACTGCTTACTCTCCAAATTATGGCTTTGTAGCTCCAAATAGTCAAGGTACACCACACTATGGTGCTTCCATGACACCCTATACAGGCCAAATGGGAGGAGGGCACTATGGCCAAGGCCATGGTGGTTATGGTAATCAGACCTATGTGAATCAGAAATATGAGGGAGTATTCCATCGACCTAATCATCCTAGGATTCCTTTCCTTACAACGCTGAATCTTCCTGACTTGTCGAGATTGATAAACGATCATGTAGCTCATGACCCGGCTTGGTTGGATCTCCCTACTAAGCTTCCCTCGGACATACCCAAATTCGAGGGCAAAACGGGAGAGGATCCGAGTGAACATGTTACTACCTTTCACCTATGGTGCTCTTTGAATTGCTTACATCAGGACTCAATCCGTTTAAGGTTGTTTCAATGCAACCTTACAGGGCCTGCCGCGAAGTGGTATATAGAGCTACCTAGGGGAGCATTCGCTTTGTTCGATGACCTAGCGATGATTTTTCTTAACCACTTCCAGCTACCAGTGCATTATGATGTTTGTACTGAACTCTTATCGACATTTCGGCAGGATAAAGCCACACATATCTTGGATCATATCCAAAAGTGGCATATACGGAAGAGGTTAATTAAAGCCTTTATATCGCCGAAATTCCTCCTCGAATGGTTCCTTAAGTCGTTATTTCCGTATATAGCGAAGGATGTTTCTACATCTGGAGTGAAAAATGAGGAACAAGCCATTTTTAGGGTGCAGGAACTGGCTTTGATTTATGCTCAATCCGGTTTGTTATATGAGATCATTCTGAATGCTCCGCGTTCTAGTTTCGACCCCAAAGTTAAACCTAGACCACATGTCGATGGCATTGTTGGTTGTGTGAGTGCTAAACCTACGGATTCGGTTGTGAAACGAGTTAGTCAATTATCAATCAACCAATTTGATTTAGGACAAGCCATGGATTCATCTCAACCCACCCAAATGGTGAGTATGCTTTTAGTGAAATTGTCAGACCAAAAGGGTAACTAGCAACCCGGACGGAATAAAAAGAAGGGTAAGAATAATCGTAAGGGTGGAAATAGGAATGAAAATGCTAATAATAATGACAAGAACACTTGTAATTCTAGGGGGGACAAGAAACCTAAACGTAAGGTTAAATTTCCTTACAAGTTGTGTAAGGAATATCACCTCACTTACTTGTGCCCTTGTAGCGATGAAGCCTCGAGATTCTTGGCACAGGGCCCAGCTGTGCTAACTAACCCTTTACCTCACAATCAAAATATGAAATCGAGGACCCATGATCAATTTGGTGGTGATCAAGATCCACTGGAGGGTAGTGGTTGTGGTTGCATTAACATGGTACGTGCTATGAAAGTTGTGACCCGTGTGAATGAATATGGTTCGTCACACCCCAACCCGAGAAAGGAACCTGATCCACTAGGGAATCCTTTGCGTATTGAAAAACCTGTGGATAAACTTGAAGCTACACCTCGCATTCCTAATGGATTCCTTAAGCGTTAGGGGCACAATCCTAATGCTCGAGCCACCCAAAACTATTATATTGTCGAGGATTTGGGCCATACTCCTTGTGCGATGTCTGCACTAGAAGTACTTCAAAGTTGTCCTTCGCAAAGGAAGGATTTGTTTTCTACCCTTGGTGTGAATGATGATAATTCTTCCTCCGTGATTAAATTTGAAACCACAGGACTTCAGCCTCGCTTGCCTTACTATGTGTCTCTTTTGATTCACGTAGAATGTCTTAACATGACCGTCAAGAGCACTGTGATTGACGAAGGCGTTGTTGCTCCTATGATGTCTTTATCGTGTTGGAAGGGTTTAGGTTCCCCTGAGTTGTCTAAATCTGCGACGATGTTATTTGTGTTTGATGGGATATTGTTTAGGCCGCATGAGATCCTTCCTGCCCTTAAGTTCCGTTTGGGAGGGAAGACCATTGCGATAGAGGTTGAGGTGGTTGATGCGCCCCTTGACTACAATCTCTTGCTGGGGGATGTACAGTATGCAAGTTGTAGCTTCTTCCCTATTTCGCATTGTATGCTTTTCATTTAATGGGAATATAGTTATGATTGATCAAATGTCATTCAAGAATCCATTGGTTACCACATCTTTGGGAGCTTCGATCCCAATTGTAGAGCACTCTCAGCCAACAACTGGGAGTGTGGGTGTGGGCATGTATCCATCCCTCATGGGAAGTTTTAGTTGTACCGCACCTATCCTTATGATAGGATCTAGTTCTGGTGAGGCTTCAACATCTATAAGATTGGTGTCTTTTTGCACAAGTCATATGGAATATCCTTGGATTCTTCCTACACTGAATACTTCGAGTGAGCCCATTGTGATGGACGTGTCATTGCCTGCGACTATGGTAGCTTATCAAGCTAATCTTGAGTGTGTTGCAGAACCCAGTCCTTCCTTTTCGTAAATGGAGGAGGAGGACCCTTATGTGCTGCCTGCATGGGCAGTATAGTCTTCTCACACACACGACTACCTTGATATTTTTTTTCCTTCAAACGAAGCGATTATTGAGGCCATGTCGGGAGTTAAGCCACCATGGGAAGATATCCATCATAGATCTTACATTCTTCCTAAGCTTGACCGCTTGGAGTGTGAGGACTTTAGGGAGGCTCTTAGTGAGAGATTTGGTAGTCCCGTGGTTCCATTAAGCTCTCCTAGTCCGATGGATGATGGAAACATGAAAAATATATCTCCAACGATTCCTATCAATATCTATCATGATCCTGGTAGGATAGAGAATGTCTATATTAGGGCAGAATGTTCCCATGCTGAGATTCAAAAATACACCGAGTTGTTTAAAGAATTTCATGATATCTTTGCTTGGTCTTATGATGAAATGCCAAGTATTGACCCTCGCATTGTTGAACATGAGATTAAGACTTATCCCAACGCTAATCCTGTTCGACAACGCTTGCATACAGTGAATCCTAGGAAAGCACCTGCGATTAAGGCAGAGATAGAGAAACTGTTGAAAGCCGATTTTATCTATCATGTTCCCTTGACGGAGTGGTTTTCAAACCCTGTTCCAATGGACAAGAAGCACAGAGCAATCCACGTATGCACTGATTTCTATGATTTGAATCGTGCTTGTCCTAAGGACAATTTCCCCACACCATTTATTGATCAGATTTTGGATGAGTGTGCGGGTAGCAAGGTTTTTTCCTTTATGGATGGCTTTTTCGAATACAATTAGATACAAATTAAACCTAAGGACCAACATAGGACTGCATTTATTTGTCCTTAGGGAACTTTTGCATATCGAAAAATGCCTTTTGGATTAAGAACGCCGAAGCTACCTTTCAGCGGGCCATGACCTTGATCTTCCACGATCTCAAATCGATTATCGAAGTATTTTTGGATGACCTTGCTACTCATTCTTGTATGAGAATACGTCATTTCTATCATTTGAGATTGGTATTCGAAAAATGCCACCATTATTTGGTCAGGTTAAATCCTCACAAGTGCATATTTTGTGTGAAGTCTGGTCGCTTGTTAGGATTCATCGTTTCTAAAGAGGGTATAAGAGTCGACCCTTTGAAGGTTTAGGAAATACTTCAGTTGTCTCCCTCGAAAAATATTTGTCATCTTCAATGTTTGCAAGGCATGGCAAAATTCTTACAAGGATTCATTGTCAATTTTTCCAATTTGACTAGAAGCTTCATGCATCTTTTGAAGACGGACACCACCTTTTGTTGGGATGAGTGAGCCTAGGAGTCCTTTGATGCGCTCAAGCGAGCCCTAGCATCGGCCCCGGTAATTAGTCCCCCAGACTATAGCCGTGATTTCATACTTTATGTGGCTACATCCATGGAGACGATTGGTATGGTTTTGGTTCAAGAGGATGAGGAGCTCCAAGAGCATGTCATATACTATTTGAGCCAGAATCTTATTGACACGGAGATTTGTTATTCTCATGTTGAGAAGCTTGCCTTAGCTACCGTACATGCGGTTCAACGGTTGAGACATTATATTCTCCTTCGCCAGACCTTGGTTGTAGCCCATGTCAATCCATTTCAATTCATCCTCACTCGAAGGATGATTGGGGGAAAATATAATAAATGGATTGTCATCCTGCAAGAATTCGATCTCGAGTTTGTTTCAGCAAAATCAAAGAAATCGTTAATTTTTGCAGAGCTTATATCGAATTTTCCAAGCGAGGCCGAGGAGTTGGTTTGTGAAGATACGTTTATCGATGAGCACATCTTCTTAATCTCAAATTTAGACCCATGGTATGGGGATATCATTATATATTTACAAACATTGAGGGTCCCTACTCACCTCTCACAGGATGAATGGTGATGGTTACGTCACGTGTCTAAGAATTACCTTATAGTGGATAACACTTTGTACCGTCGTGGGGTAGATTCCATTTTACGACGTTGTTTAACTCATGAAGAGGTTGAGGTAGTGCTGAATGATTTCCATGGAGGGGCATGTGGTGGTCATTTATCTAGGCTTTCTACAGCCCAAAAAATCTTAAGAGCAGGTTATTTCTGGCCGTCGATCTTTAAGGATTGTGTGGATGCGATCAAGAGGTGCCACCCTTGCCAGGTATTTGCACGTAATATGCGCTTGAAACCTGCCCCATTACATCCCATCATCACCATCAATCCCTTCACTAAGTGGGGGCTTGATTTTATGGATTGCAACCCAGCTTTAGCTGGGGGGCATCATCATATCATAGTGGTTGTTGATTACTTCACGAAATGGGATGAGGCTATGCCTACAATTAAATACAATGGTGAGATAGCCACACACTTCATATTCAACCAGATTATTACTCAGTTCGGGATTCCGAAAGAGCTTGTCACTGACCATGGCTCGCACTTTCAGAATCATATGATGGAAGAGCTGGCATCAAAGTTAGTGTACAAACAAGACCATTCCTCCTCTCACTACCCTTAAGTGATTGGATAGGTAGAAGCAGCGAACAAATCACTCAAATCCATTCTCTAACGAACCATCGCACAAAGCAAGAATAATTGGCACATTATTTTATATCCTGCTTTGTGGGTGTATAGAACCGTTGTTAAGACTGCCATGGGTTTTTCTCCATATCAACTTGTACATGGAGTGGAGTTAGTATTGCCAGTTGAATGCGAGATTCCTTCTTTGAAGCTAACCATAGAGCTCTTACTAGACACTTCACCATTGGAGGAGCATTTGGTCCACCTTGAGCAATTTGATGAGCAGTGTCGAGATTCTTTGGTGGCTCTAGAGGTAAATAAGCATCGCGTAAAGGTCCAGTACAATAAGTCTGTCCATCCAAGGAGGTTTAGTGAGGGAGACTTGGTCCTTTTGTGGGATCAACCGAAAGAACCCTTGGGGGCAAGAAAGTTTAACACCATGTGGCGTGTTCCTTACATCGTCAAACGTGTGTTAGAGAAGGGCGCTTATGAGTTAGTGGATTATGAAGGAACAGCCTTAGTGGAGCCTAGAAATGGGCTCTATCTCAAAAAATACTATGCATGATTTTCAACCAAGGCTGGTTATTGTATATTATTGTACATTTTTACATAGGTAGGTCTTTTTATTATAGTGATCGGGTTTGTGATTAGTTTCCATTTCTTTTGGCAGATGTCAATGGAATCTTCCAACTTCATAAGATTTGCAAATGGTGTGAGCTGTCACACTCAACACTCAGCCTCTATTACTTGGGTGATTTATACTCATATGGGTCAGGTATTTTCTTCAGGAGGCATATGTTTACGCCCATATTCAAACAATGTTGTTGAATATAGTGTCATTATTGAGCTTCTACGGGATGTCATTCTACATGGCATTCTCTCTCTTGAGGTATGTCTTGATTCAGAGTTGGTAGTGTCATAGCTTAATGGTTTGTACCATGTTAGAGATCTGACATTATTAAGAACATTTTTACGTGTGAGATTATTAGAACAGCAATTTGACAATATAACATACATACATATTCCAAGAATTAATAATCAAGTTGCTGACTCATATGCTAACTACGTGTTAGATTGGAATTTGTTTCATACACAATAAACTCATCACAAACACAAATTTTTAACACATGTAAATAAATAAACCGATCATCATAAAAGTTTTTATAAACATCCAAAATGTGGTAATACATAGTGTCATGGTACAAAAATGGGGCTCTCAAGCCACCAAAATATAATACACAGTAATACAAAATGTATCACTCCCAAGTATCTAAGGCTGTGGAGGAGGAGGGGGGTTCTGATCATGGAATGTCACTACTCTCTAGCAATCCGTCGAAATAACAGCACCCATGCTCATGATACACCCACCACCTGGCGCTACATGGCCTCAGGAAAGTCCTTGACTTGCACCATGGGAACTCTTTGTGTCATCCTCACAAAGTTGGTATGAATGCTTTGGAGTGTCTGCTCTGCATCCACACCCGTGATATCATCTCCCCTTCCCCTCTGTCTATGACGAGGGAAGCCTTCAGGCCGCTGTGGTCCCACATCTGCATGCGTATGGTAGATGTCACTATGTATTGTCACCAAAAAACATGTCTTTTGATTCCATATATCAGAAAACACAAAAAATTAAATAACTGAAAATTTTTAAAGAGAGGGTCGAGATTCGTTACCTATGTCACCGTATAACGATCCTGGTGGTAGTGGCATGTCTGGGTCCCCCCGAAAATCTATCCCCGCATAGGGGTAGTCATCGATGGAAACTATTTGTCGTTACCACCACGGAAACAAATTAGCTGGATAGGGGTTGGACACCCTACCTCCACCCAGTCTGTGCATCACATCCACCCAACACCATTGGGCCAAATCTCAAACCCCGTGTAGAGGAACATCAACTCTAGGGCTCAATCCTAGAACATGCTCGAAGAAAAACATGCTCAGTATGCTGCTGAAACTGATGTTTCACACTCTGCCCATCTTACACTCACTGAGCTGATGTTTCATGTTGCTCAGTAGTGCAGTGCTCCAATCATATACCGTGGGTCTCATGCACTCCACTACATAGAACATCAGAGACCGCAAGGCCTGGTGGAGTGAAGCCAAGCCTGCTATCATGCCTAGTGTCAGTAGGATGGCCTTCAGGCCCAGCACCTGTATGGAGTTAGTTGGGATCTGACTCCCCACCTTCTCCATGTCCGGATAGTAGTACACCGTAATGTACTCATCTATAGTCGGGCCACTTTCGGGCCCATGAGAACGTAGGTTCACTACTTTCCCCTGTCAGGAAATTCCAGTAATAAAGTATATGTCCTCCACCTCTATGGTGAGGGACATCCCATCTATCTTGAATGACTCTGAGTCTAGATCCCAGTAGTCCACCAACATCTGCAATAGTCCTGGTTTGGCCCTTAAGCCACCAAGACACCAAAATTTATAGATCCCACATGCATGTAGCACTTTTTGAGCCATTAGATCGGCCCTTACTGCCTCTCCTACATCACCATGTTAACGTTCTCTCCATTCTAGAACCATCCTGCATAAAAAATTTGAGTTTTTCCCATTATAACACTTGAAAAACCTTAAGCGCGGACGCATACGTGACTGTTTGCCAAACAGCCGTGTATGTACGTGACTGTGAGGGCATTTTCCGCGTATATCCAACCCTATATGCAAAAAAACCCTCGATTTCTATGTGGGCTGCAACGCCTATTTTAGATTGGCCTAGAAATCCAAAAACACCATGGAATTTGACAAAAATTGCATCAAAATGGAAGAGTAGAGCATCAGTAAGTACTTGGAGAAAACGGTAGTGGATTCCGCCAGCTGGATCTCCTAGAACTCGTTGTTGAAGTTCTGAGCTCAAATGGGTAAAAATTTCAAATGTCTTATAATGTTTTGAATTTTTTACTATTTATAGAAATTTTTCAAATTTTTTAAAATTTTTACCCCCTTTTCTATAGTTTGGATCGTTTCTAATCCTTTTAGACCATTTTTGGACTAATTTATGATGTAGGAGACCTTTTTGAGTGTTGTTTCAGCCGTTGGATTGGCCCATTCATGCTGATTTCAGGTATCATGTCTAAACCATCATATAGGTTAGGTTTCATCACCGTTTGCATTTTGCGTGACCTTATGACCATTTCATTGTAGCCTTAGGTACGAACGCACTCTATTATGTCACGAAACCTTCTTGATGTTTTAGAAGTGGCATGATATGAGTGGTAGAGCTTGAACTTACATGGGTACCCTAGTTAGCGCCTTATTTTCATTTGGTGCCCATGCTGATGTTTTGTCCCTCAGGGTGTGGGAGTCTGTTGTATAGTATTGCCATGACATTTCGCAAGAGCCTCATACTCCTCTTGATCTTTTGCTGGCCTATTTCCCTCAGGAGTCCCTTATGTCAAGTTGTAATTGCATTATCATGAGCTTTTCCTTCCTTATTGAGCCTTGTGTCGGCTTCCCTGACATTGATTTTCAGCCATATTGCCCAATCTTACCTCATGTCTAGCCATGCAGAGCCATTTTATCCTTTGCAACTTGATTCCCTATTTTTACCAGGAGGGGATTTTCCCCCGAGTGTTTCTATCCTACACATGTATCCTTACATTGATCATAGGTATGTTCCACTACTTGGAACTAGTTTGTTTTCCCCTATGACACTTGTCTCCTCCTGCCTGTAACTATAAATCAGTTTTATTCTTTTTCAAGCTTTTTAAATATTTGAAAAAGTCAAAAAATAAATAAAAAAACCAAAAAGCCGGACAAGGAAAGATGTTATCTTTTGGAAACTATCGAGTCGTGTCTCCTTTGAACAAAGCACTATTTATCAGATCCGTTGGTTGGGTTTATAGTTTGACTTTATGAGTTGTACTCATTTATTTGATTTTATCTCCACCGACTGGTTAAGCTTCCAGTCCCCATGGAGCCTCTGTCGATGCGTCCTATGTCGCAGAGATGTCCTAGTTTTGTATATCGAGTCTATGCTTCCTTTATTTAAGTCACCATACGTCAGTATGATCTTGCTGGAAGGAAGTTGAAACCTAAGTCGGCCATTCCTCAGTTATCTTGACTTTGTAAGTCGGCCATTCCCAGTACAGTTACTGGTTCATGCACCTTATGATCGATTCCTTCCACATTATACAGATTAGTTGAGTACCTCATGTTGGATGATGGGGGATTCCTTAATTCTCTCCTTCCAGTGGATTTCATCCCATCAACTTCATATCATTTATTATGAGATTGGAATCTAGAGTCATTTTTGAGTGCCTTGAGACTTGCAGTCATCAGTGGCAGGTTATCTCGCCATCGACAGTCCTTGGGAATACATCAATGTCCCCTGATCGATGGATCCTCTCAAGTGTTCGACCTCAACACATTTATTCACACTTGTTAGTTTGCACTCTAGTACCTTGATTCCCACTTTCATTATCGGTGGGTGATCTCACGTCTGTTAACGGTATACATCAATGACCGGTAATCAGACGATGGACTACTATGTTCTACCTCGACACCTCTATTCACATAGTAGGACATGTACTCGTAGCGGCTTGTGTAGAAGACCTTCCAGATTGGTGGCATCTCTTATATGCTACCTCCTTGACCATGCCATTGTTCATGAGATTTCAGCTCTCGTGACTTGACTCCAGTATATGTCAGACATTTCCATCCATTATGGAGATATTGATCCATTATATATCTTCAGCCATTATGGATATCATGGTGCTTTGTATATATTCATCATGGAGATTCTAATCTATGTATATTGTACGTGGAGATGACCACTTATGTGATATCTTGTATCATGCCTATTCATGGCCATTGTACTCTTATGTATCCGGGACAACTATATGTATTTGTAGTTATGTGCAGAGTTGTATCATTGTACTATGCTGATTGGGTGGTTGGTATTCCATTTGGGATCCTTCATCGCTCCACTTCTGGGATGGACTTATAATGTATTTCGGCCATCGTATGACCCCTATGACCTCACGCATTAGGGGGCATCTGTTATAGCTGATTTTACCACTCCATGTGAATCACACTTGTATGGCCTTCCCCTGTCCCTCTACAGACTCCTTAGACCCCTTGGACCATTTTTTGTCATTTAATGTTTCCTTGACCATCCCCATAAACATGCGAAAACTAATACATGCGACTTTTAAACCCCTAATCATGTATATACACGGGTTTGACCCCTAAAACTGCGTACATCAGGATGTGTGCATAATCCAAATCCTTTTGGAGTTTTCCTTGACATGGATCCAACTCAATTGACTCCTGGCCTTCCATATACCTCGAGATCACTCAGATTCGACCTTTCATTACCCCTTTGAAAATCTATATAAGGAACTCTTTGATACATTGAAAGCATATGAGAGAATTGAGAGCAAAGAAACTCTAGTCCATTGTTGCCGGAACTTGTGCTTGAGTATGCATCCCTTTGTCCCTTGGAGCACTTTTGTGTTCTTCCCAAGCTTTCCTTTTGTTTGTAATCTTGCTATCGAGAGATGGAGGATTGAGTTAGTGGAGGCCCAAGTGGGGGATTCAGTTTCTCTGATTCGCAGATGTGCCGACAGAGAGTGTATCCATTGTAATCTCTAATTTTATATTAATAGAAATATCTTTTCCTGTCCAATAATATATGTTTAAATGAATATTTTATCCATGGATGATTTCAAATGCTTATACATTATTGATTATATATTCTAGAATAGATCTAACACCAATATATATAGTATGCTTGTCTTGTTTACTTATTGTTGAGGAAGTGATTTATCAATTCAAGATGAAGTTGGAAAGCTCAACGAGTATCTACTTCAACTGTCTGGAATAAGGTACGAGGTGTGATCCTTTAGTGTTAGATATTTGATTTCTATTGCATATTGGAAAGGATTGATTTCTGGAGTCAAGCTGTCTGTTGTGGTACCCCAAGCCATAGGACTTTCTCTCCGTAAAAATTAGCCATTTATATATGACTATTTTATGTATGAATCTGTTAGCATAATAAGTTCTCCATCCCTTCACCATATTATCAAACCCATGAACAGTGATAGTTAGAAGCCTTATCCTTGATTGAGTTTCATGCATGTCTTAAGAGTGTGAGGTCTTGTAGGTCACCTAACTTGATCCAGTTAGAAAAATGATAAAAACATTTAAGTTACCAGGAATCCTCGAGCTATAACCTAGAGGAGTTTCCTGGAGTGATAAAAAAATGGCACCGTTGCTGGGGACAGGAGATTGAAGCTCAGCT
Source organism: Pseudotsuga menziesii (assembly GCA_001517045.1). Classification (NCBI taxonomy): domain Eukaryota; kingdom Viridiplantae; phylum Streptophyta; class Pinopsida; order Pinales; family Pinaceae; genus Pseudotsuga; species Pseudotsuga menziesii. Next base: position 116,616 of record LPNX011006791.1, read on the forward strand.
TCCTTGAGAGACGACATAGATCCTACTTTGAAGATAGACAAAGTCTGGACACTATTCTGGTTGTAATCATCTATCTGGCGACTCCATTGGAATAAGGTGGCTTCAAGAAGACCAAGTACCATAGAAAACCCTCAAGGGCCACCAGTAACACCTATTTCAGATCCATAAGAGATTCTAGGAAGAGCTAGGGCTTATCTAAGGCATACCTCCAATGTTGTAAAGGAAGCTACATCAAGTATTTCTAGAGATATTCCTGCTATTATTTATTCTGCTGAAACATATAATTCTTAGGACTTTATAAATACATCAGAAAATTTTAAGGTTGAGGGATCTTCCAGCATTACTGCTTGGGAAGATCCAATCCCTGGCGACTCCACTGAGATAAATTTTCCACAAGCACCCTATCAGCTACCACCTACACCAGTAGTATCTTCTGCTTCCCTTTCCATACCCATTTCCAACATGGCTGCCCCTCTTACCAAAATGGAAAGGATCCTAGTAGCTAGGTATGCCCCTTTGAATTTACCTAACCCCTTCTCGGCCAGGCCTACTAGAGACTATCTCAAATACATGCCTAAATTTACTGGAGAAGGAGATTTCACAGCTGAAGAACACCTAGAAGCATTCTATAGTTATGCTGAGAACATAAACATAGAACAAGAATATGTTTGGACTAGGGTTTTTGTGCAAAGCCTAGATGGTCAGGATAGAAAGTGGTTCAAAGAGCTACCTGCTTGAACAATAGCAGGCATTGAATCCCTAGATGACATATTTTTGAAACAATGGAGGGAGAATGGTGAGTCTGATTCTAAATTCACTAAAATATTTAATAAGATGTTCAGCAAGATCCCTGCTATGATGAAGCCCACTGACACCTCAGCCAAGATCACTTATGCCAATGCCTTTGACTCTGAGTTCTGCCTTCTACTCAGAGAAAGAAGATCTACTTCCCTGTCACTCATGTAGGATGCTACCCTAGAGGTAGAATCCAACATCATTGCATATCAAAGGGTCAAGGGAAAGATAGACAAGAACAAGCATCCCACAGATCTTCTTGGGGCTTCTTCATCAGAGAACAAAATTGACAAGATGGCCAAAATGTTAGATAGTTTGACTACTGAAATTTCCAGGCTGAAATATCGAGGGAAAATACCTTTGAGGGGTAAAGGGCCAAATGATTTTACTCCCCAAAACCCTAATTTTGTCCCTTACAGATGAAATAACCCCCAATCTCAAATCCTTCAAAAGGATAAGAATCAGGTCGAGGATCAAAGAATCAGAGCTCCTTTTCAGAATGTTGTACTAGAAGAAGAACCAGAATTCACTCAAGAAGAAGGAGAGGCGGAAGACAACATCAAATGCATGGAGGATGAAGTTGATTACTCCTTCCTAACACAAGAAGACTATGAGGATTCCCTCATGAATGAGCAGATCATGGAAGAATCTATGTATCAGGCAGATGATCAGGAGGGGTATAATTTGAGATCTAGGCTTGTTGCTCCCCTTAAGAAGAACGTTGTTCCTCCAAAGCAACCTGCTACTCTAGCTAAAAGGATTGTTGTCGCACCTAAGAATATGGCTTCCACTCCAAAAAAACAGCAAAGGCCATTACAACCATCAACTCATGATCCTATTCAGCTCAAATCCATGCCACAAGAGGTAAGAACTTCTGACAAGTTGTCCTATGCTTTCAATCTTGAGTAAAAAATTTAGAAGTCAAAGATCCCTTTTCCCTCAATAGAATTGATGAATGATGAGTCTTTCAAGACATCCATACTTAAATCCCTTCAGCCAAGGACTCCCCTAGATGCTGACTTTGTAAACTTGCAAGATGATAAGCCTACATTAATCCTAGGCCTTATGATTGAAGAGTTGGATGAGTCTTTCCCACCTTTCTACATATATCTAAATATCCATGATAAAATCCTTCATAACTATTTACTGGACTCAGGGGCTTCCCATAACCTGATGCCAAAAGCTGTGATGGATGAGCTTGGACACAACATTACAAAGCCCTACCATGATTTGTTCTCATTTGACTCCAGGAAGTTCAAGTGCTTGGGCCTCATCAAAGACCTTGTCATAAACCTCTCCCAGTTTCCTTCAAAAAGCATAGTGATGGACATAGTGGTAGTTGATATCCCACCTAAGTTCGGCCTCCTTTTGTTTTGATCATGAAGTAAAAGGATGGGTGGTACCCTTCAAATGGACCTCACATATGCTACAATTGCAATGTTTGGAGGGGAGACAAAGGGACTCTACAGAGAGAACCAGTTCACCTATATCATCAGTAATGCCAAGAACTCTATAAACCATCCAATATATGCAGTAGACATAGACTTTGGGTCATGCATCCTACAGATAGATGACTCCCAACAGACATCCATACAACTTACAAATCCCATCTGTCAGCAGTCTAGAGAAGTGACAACATCAGTTTGGAGCATGTATTTTGATGGGGCCACTACTCAAGCCTCAACAGGTGTAGGTGTAGTGTTAATTTCTCCATCAAAAGAGACTATTCATCTGTCTTATAAGCTTGATTTTAAAACTACTAACAATGTAGCAGAATATGAAGCATTACTGTTAGGGGTGAAGGCTACTAAGGAAATGGAGATCATGTGCATGAAAAGATTTGGAGATGTAGATATTATTATACAGCAGGTCAACAACAAATTTCAAGAAAAGAATGTCAGAGTGAAGGATTACAGGGATGAGGAATAGAAACTCATAGGCTCCTTCATGTTTTTTTAACTCTCATATATACCTCGGGCTATGAATCACCAGGATGATTCCCTTTCTATCTCTGCAAGTCTGTTTGTTCCCCCTTTACCTCCTAGGTGTTACGGAGAGAAATTCCTATGGCTTGGGGTACCACAACAGACAGCTTGACTCCAGAAATCAATCCTTCCCAATATGCAATAGAAATTAAATATCTAACACTAAAGGATCAAACCTCATACCTTATTTCAGACAGTTGAAGTAGATGCCCATTGATCTTTCCAACTTCAGCTTGAATTGATAAATCACTTCCTCAACAACAAGTAAACAAGAAAAGCATACTATATATATTGGTGTTAGATCTATTTTAGAATATATAATCAACAATGTATAAGCATTTGAAATCATCCATGGATAAAATATTCATTCAAACATACATTATTGGATAGGAAAAGATATTTCTATTAATATAAAATCAGTGATTACAATGGATACAACCTCTGTTGGCACGTCTGCAAATTGGAGAAACTGAATCCCCCACTTGGGCCTCCACTACCTCAATCCTCCATCACTCGATAGCAATATCACAAGAAAAAGGCAAGCTTGGGAAGAACACAAAAGTGCTCCAATGGACAAAGGGATGCAAACTCAAGCACAAGTTCTAGCAACAATGGACTATAGTTTCTTTGCTCTCAATTCTCTCTTATGCCTTCAATGTACCAAAGAGTTCCTTATATATCTTTTCAAAGGGGTAATGAAAGGTCGAATCTGAGCGATATCAAGGCATATGGAAGGCCAGGAGTCAAGTGAGTCGGATCCATGTCAAAGAAAACTCCAAAAAGATTTGGATTATGCACACATCCCGATGTACGCGGTTTTAGGGGTCAAACCCGCATATATACGTGATTATAGGTTTAAAAGTCGCATGTATTAATTTTCACATGCTTTTAGGGATGGTCAAGGAAACATCAAAGGACAAAAAATGGTCCAAAGGGTCTAAGGAGTTTGCAGAGGGACAGGGGAAGGCCATACAAGTGTGATTCACCTGGAGTAGTAAAATCAGCTATAACAGATGCCCCCTAATGTGTGAGGTCAGAGGGGTCATACGATGGCCGAAATACATTATAAGTCCATCCCAGAGGTGGAGTGATGAAGGATCCCAAATGGAAGACCAGCCACCCAATCAACATAGTATAATGATACAATTCTGCACATACTCCAAATACATATAGCAGTCCTAGATACATAAGAGTACAATGGCCATGAATAGGCATGATACAAGATATCACATAAGTGTTCATCGCCACGTACAATATACATAGATCAGAATCTCCATGATGAAGATATACAAAGGACCATGATCTCCATAATGGCTGAAGATATATAATGGATCAAGATCTCCATAATGGCTGGAAATGTCTGACATATACTAGAATCAAGTCACGAGAGCTGAAATCTCATGAAAACTGGCAGGATCAAGGAGGTAGCATATAAGAGATGCCACCAATCTGGAAGGTATTCTACACAAACCGCTACGAGTACATGTCCTACTATGTGAATAGAGGTGTCGAGGTTGAACATAGTAGTCCATCATCTGATTACCGGTCATTGATGTATACGGTTAACAGATGCGAGATCACCCACCGATAATGAAAATGAGAATCAAGGTACTAGAGTGCAAACTAACAAATGTGAATAAATGTGTTGAGGTCGAAGACTTGAGAGGATCCATCGATCAGGGGACATTAATGTATTCCCAAATACTGTCGATGGCGAGAGAACTTGCCACTGATGACTGCAAGTCTCAAGGCACTCAAAAATGACTCTAGATTCCAATCCCAAAATGAATGATCTAAATTCAATGGGATGAAATCCACTGGAAGGAGGGCATTAAGGCATCCCCCATCATCCAACACGACGTACTCAGCAAAGTTGTATGATGTGGAAGGACATGATCATAAGGTGCAAAAACCAGTAACTGTACCGAGAATGGCCGACATGCAAATTCCAGATAACTGAGGAATGGCCAACTCAGGTTTCAACTTCCTTCAAACAAGAGCAAAACGGTGTATGGTGACTTACATAAAGGCAACATAGACTCGATATACAAAACTAGGACATCTCTGCGACACAGGAGGCATCGACAGAGGCTCCATGGGGACTGGAAGCTTAACCAGTCGGTGGAGATAAACTCAGATAAACGAACACAACTCCTAAAGTCAAACTATAAACCCAACCAATGGATGTGATATACAGTGCTCTGTTCGAAGGCGACACGACTCGATAGCTGCCAATGATAACATCTTTCCTTGTCCGGCTTTTTGGTTTTTTGATTTTTTTGGAATAAAAATGAGATATAAAAGCAAAAGAATGGCTCTACAACCCCCAAACTCTGCAATCACACTCGAGCAGCACTCAAGCAAATTACTAAGGTAAAAGAAATCTAATGCACTAATCCCAAAACAAAAAATCGAAAATGCAATGACAAGAACATTCTTTAAAAAAGAAATTTACCCTAAAAAAACGTCTCTGGTCAGAAATAGAGGTGTATACAGACTCTAGCAGTATCAAAGGAGACTCGGCAATCATCAAAATTCACCCAGCAACCCTCCAAATTCCTCTAAAAGGAAAAACTAAGGGAATACGTGACTGTTTACAGTAAACCCGCTTGTGTATGTGGAAATAGCAATGGAACCCACGTATATATGCGACTGTGAGTTCAAAACTCGCGTACAGGAAGAAAGGTGCATAAAAATAAAAGCAAACAGACAAGCTAAGACAAACTTCACACCAATCAAACACTACCAAGCAAACATGCCCCCAGACCCGACATGGAAACAAGAGAAAAAGAGCAATTCAAAGCCATTGAATGCCGATAGAAAAGCCCCAAAGGACAACTACTAGGAACTCCCCAGCGAAGTCACCAATTCTATTATGGAGAGAAATTCCTATCGCTTGGGGTACCACAACAGACAACTTGAATCCAGAAATCAATCCTTCCCAATATGCAATAGAAATTAAATATCTAACTCTAAAGGATCAAGCCTCGTACCTTATTCCGGATGGTTGAAGTAGATCCCCGTTGTGCTTTCCAACTTCAACTTCAATTGATAAATCACTTCCTCAAGAACAAGTAAACAAGACAAGCATACTATATATATTGGTGTTAGATCTATTCTAGCATATATAATCAACAATGTATAAGCATTCGAAATCATCCATGGATAAAATATTCATTCAAACATACATTATTGGATAGGAAAAGATATTTCTATTAATATAAAATTAGAGATTACAATGGATACAACCTCTGTCGGCACGTCTGCGAATCGAAGAAACTGAATCCCCCACTTGGGCCTCCACCACCTCAATCCTCCATCTCTCGATAGCAAGCTCGCAAGAAAAAGGCAAGCTTGGGAAGAACACAAAAGTGCTCCAAGGGACAAAGGGATGCAGACTCAAGCACAAGTTTCGGCAATAATGGACTATAGTTTCTTTGCTCTCAATTCTCTCTTATTCCTTCAATGTACCAAAGAGTTCCTTATATAGCTTTTCAAAGGGGTAATGAAAGGTCGAATCCGAGTGATCTCAAGGCATATGGAAGGCCAGGAGTCAAGTGAGTTGGATCCATGTCAAGGAAAACTCCAAAAGGATTTGGATTATGCACACATCCCGATGTACACAGTTTTTCGGGTCAAACCCACGTATATACTTGATTATAGGTTTAAAAGTCACATGTATTAATTTTCACATGATTTTAGGGATGGTCAAGGAAACATCAAAGGACAAAAAATGGTCCAAGGGGTCTAAGGAGTCTACAGAGGGATGGGGGAAGGCCATACAAGTGTGATTCACCTAGAGTGGTAAAATCATCTATAACACTAGGCTCAGCTATGATATCCAATTCAAGCATAGACCTTCCCTACCAAATAATGTAAAATTATGGAAGGTGTCTGAGAAAGATGGTCATCTTAGTAAATTCCTCCAGGTAGTAAATGAATTCTCTGATATGTATATAGATCAATGAAACCTAAATATGGAAGAATCCCAGAAGCTCAAGTTTAAATATAAAGTAGGTGATCAGAATATTGTTCAGTTACCCAACAATTATATACCTTGGGGTATGGTACCCTTGGAAGAGCTATTTGATCATAATGATATCCCTCTCAAACCTACCAAAAAGGAGCAAGACCCTGCTATCCAAGAGCAAAACATAGGTAGCCAAAGTCATCCAAAACCTATAAATCTATCCACTGAGTTGACTGCTGATCAGAGGTCCAAATTTTGTAGACTGATAAAATAATTTGCTGATATCTTTTCCTGGGAATAAAGTGACTTGAAAACCTATGACACTAATATCATGCAACATAGGATCCTCTTGGAGAGGGACACCATCCCTTTCAAACAGAAGCTGAGATATATCAGTCCTCTCCTACTTCCTGTAATTGAAAAAGAAATCCATAAGCTTCTCAAATCCAAAATCATAACTCCCCTTAGGTATTCCAAATGGATTGCAAACTTAGTGGTGGTAAGGAAGAAGAACGAGAAGATTAGGTTATGTATGGATTTAAGAAATCTGAACAAATGCTCCATGAAAGACAACTATCCACTACCCAAGATGGAACACCTGTTGCAAAGAGTCTCAGGGGTTAGTGTCATGTCATTCCTGAATGGTTTCTGTGGATACAACCAAGTTGTTGTGCACCCTGATGACCAAGAGAAGACTACTTTTGCCACTCCCTAGGGCACTTTAATGTATGCCAAAATGCCATTTGGGCTGATGAATGTTGGGGCAACTTTTTAGAGAGCCATGGACCTAGCTTTTGTAGGATTGAAAGACAAATTTGTGCTTATATACCTGGATGACCTCACTGTTTACTCCCATAGCCATGAAGACTTGAGGAGGTTATTTCTGAAATGTAGAAAATTTAGGATATCACTGAACCTGAAGAAGTCTCAATTTGCACTCAGTAAGGGAGAACTCCTAGGTCAGATAGTCTCAGCTTAAGGTGTGAAGATTGATCCTGTTAGAGTTGAAGCAATCCAGAAGTTGTACATACCTAGGTCAAAAAGGGATATTCAGTCATTTCTGGGTAAGATAAATTTTTTCAGGAGATTCATCCCTAACTTTTTTGATTTGGTAAAGCACATAACATCTATGTTGAGAAAGGATGCAGAAATCAAATGGACTGAGCAAGCAAGAAGATATTTTGAATATGTCAAGAAGGCTATCATGGAAGCTCCCACTCTAAGTAGTCTAGACTATACCAAGGGTTTATACATATTCTCCTTTGCATCCTATGACATAGTGGCAGTTGTACTATTACAAAAAGATGATGAAGGTCTTGATCACCCAATTGCATTTTTTAGCAAGACATTGAGGGATGCTGAACTAAAGTATGATTCCATTGAAAAGAAGGCTTATGCTCTCATCAAGTCGTTGAAAACTTTCATGATTTACATTCTACATGAAAATTTCCTTTCCTATGTCCCTTCAGCTGCTGTAAAGGATATGTTGACTCATCCTGACATTGATGGAAAGAGAGCTAAATGGATTGCCAAGATTATTGAGTTTGACATAGAAGTAAATCCCACCAAGTTAGTGAAAGGCCAAGGTCTGTCTAAACTCATGCCTAAGGAAAACTGTGATCTATTGGGGATGAATTTCACTTGTGTAAACTCAACAAATTTGCAAACTGAAGTAGTAGCAGAAGCAATTCAGGATTAGAATGACATTCAACAAGTAATTGACAACTTGTCCTCATGTGAGTGGTACTCAGGTATTATTCATTTCCTGCAAAAATTAGAACTTTCCTCTTGGACTCACTCTAAATCAAGCACGGGCTCTTAAACTGAAGTCTGTTAAATTTTGTGTAATTTATAAAATGTTGTATTGGAAAGATCTGTCTAGTGTTTTTTTTAGATGTCTAGATAAAGAGGAGTCATGCATCAGTTTCATTCAAGCACATGTGGAGGCCATCATTACTGGAAGACTACATCCCACAAGATTCTGAGGGCTGGGTACTATTGGCCTGTTCTTTTTTCTGATGTGTGTACCTTTGTGAGAGCCTGTGACAAGTGCCAAAGATTCATAGAGAAGAAGCAGCTCAGATCCTTTCCCCTTAGACCTACTGTAGTGAATGGTCCTTTCCAGCAATGGGGTCTTGATTTCATAGGTGAAATTAATCCTTCATCCAGTGGTCAGCACAAATGGATCCTAGTAGCCACAAACTATTTCACCAAGTGGATAGAGGCAGTACCTACGAGGAATGCAACTCATTAGGTCATCATGAAGTTTTTATATGAGAACATCTTTATCAGGTTTGGTTTCCTAGTAAGGATAGTAACTGATAATGCACCATCTTTCAAAGCCGGGGCATTGGTTAACATGTGTGAGTCAATGGGCCTTTAGCTGGTGCATTCCACGTCTTATTACCCTCAGGGCAGTGGCCTGGTTGATTCATGCAACAAAATCCTAGTCAGGATCATCAGAAAACTATTAGAGACAAAAAAGAAAAGTTGGGATTCTAAGCTAAAGTTTTCTCTATGGGATGATAGGGTAACTGACAAAAGATCCATAGGGACTTCTCCTTTCAAATTATTATGGTACTGAGGCCATTTTTCCCATTTAGCTAATTATGCCAGTGGAAAAATTCTTCCAGGAGGAGCAGAATGAACCAAATGATATGGTGAGGAGGATCTGGTGGAGTTGCAGTAAGTCAGGGAACAAGTGATAGAAAGGTCAGAAGCTTATCAATAGAATATCAAGATTATTTTTGACAAAAGGGAAAAAGTGGACAACTTTCAGGTTGGAGATTGAGTCCTCAAGTGGGATACTGCCAGGAAAGACAATGGAAAACATGGAAAGTTTGACTCACTGTGGATAGGCCCTTTTGTGATATCTCAGATACAACAGAACAACACCTTCAAGTTGAAAAATCTGGAAGGAGAGGAGGTGTTTGATAGCCCAGTAAATGGGTGATTTCTGAAACTCTATTTTATTTGAGGCTTTGAGGCCTTGTTATTGTAAAATATTAGTTAGTAGGTTGTTTTTGCTTGCAAAATAAAATCCATGCCCAATGGAACTATAGAAGATAGGTTTAATTCTTATTTTTTTTCAGGACATGCATTTTGGTCTGGGCTTCTTGAGACCTCACAGGAAGGTTCCCATCCCCGAGTAGGAGCCATATGTTATCTCCCAAAATAAATTTATTTTCAATAAGTTCACTCAGACAATTTATTTTTTGATGGGATGAAGATTTCAAGTCATATTATGAAATATATTTGGGTGAGGAACAAATTTGGGATATCTAATGTTCTGTTATTTAATAAATTTGAAAGTTTTAGCTTTTGATGGCTTAGGCGATATTTTCAACAACTCATTAGCCACCAAAAATCCTAGCTTTCGGTAACTAATAGTTTAACACAGAACCATGTTATCCACCGAAATCCTGCTCATCATGTTCTTATTAAAATTTTGGGAAAAGGACTTTCAGTGGCTTAGGCGATCTTTCCAACAGCTCATTAGCCACTGAAAAGCCTTGGTTTCAGTAGCTTAGAGAGTGTTTTCGGGAGGACATTAACCACCGAAAGAAAATGAAATACGTTTTTGGAAAGGGAAACTTTTGGTGGCTTGGGAAAACTTTCAAATAGTTTATTAGCCACCAAAAGAATTTCCTTTCGGCAGCTAAACGATGACATCCGGAAAGACAATAAGCCATCGAAATCTCGTTACACATGTTCTATTGGAAATACATTTTCGATGGCTTGGGAGAACATGTTGGCGGTTCAGTAACCACCGAAATCTCAGCTTTTAGCAGCTAGCAAACAAAACCCTAAATACTCTTAACCATCGAAAAGGCCAAAAAGAGAAAACGGTGACCTTTCCATCAAATCAAACTCATCAGCACAAGATAGGTCATGATTTGGCACAATAAACCACCAAAAGGATGGGGAAACTATAGTAATGCATAATTTGATGATTAAAGAGGTCGTTATTGATCTGACCTGACTGATGGGAATCAAAACCCTAATACACCCTCCATTTATCCCATGACTGTAGTAAACCTCCATTGAATACCAAGTCCAAATTAAAAATGATTATTGGGTTGTATGTCTCGCAGATATGACCAGAAGCTATCATCATCTCACTCGAGCATTTACCAAGTAGTTAACCCCTCAGAATCAGTGCCATACCTCCAGTACACTCCATATTTTATTGCATGCAACCTTACTGCTCGAGGCCATCTTTGAAAACTAACCTGCTAACCTTTTCCATAGAATTTGAATTTCAATTTTTGCAAGTACTCAGAAGCACAATTCAGAGATGAAGAAAGGAGGACCTACTCTCAGGAAAGAACTAGGAGACATCAACTACCTAGAATCACATCCAGAAGTCTGCTAGTTCTTCAAAGATGCAGGGTGTTACAAATTTTGTGAGAAAATTAAAGGTTTGCACCAACAGGTTGCTGAAGCATTTTCCATCTCTTTTGATGGCTCCAAGGCACTGATAGGCAAGGAGGAGTTCCTAGTGGATGAAACCCTAATTGCAGAGGTGACAGAACTCCCAAGAACTGGGGAGAAGTGGTTTAAGACCACTATTACTAAAAATGTGGAGTTCAGATCCTATCTAAAACCTGAACACAGAAATGTGGTATGGAAGAAAAGTGTTCCATCCACCTGGCTAGAAGAAATATGGCAGCAATTACTGAAATCAATTTTGGTGTATATAACCTGTGAAGGTAGATACAACAGGGCAATGATATATCACTTCAAACTGATGAACCATTTTACACGAAGAAGCCCTTTAAATTTACCTTTCTACCTCCAAAAGAGCTTAACAAAAATGGCACACCAGGTAAAGGCCCAGTCCACCAAAATTGCAGGAAGGTTGTCTCACCATGGTCTCATACAACTCATTGTCCAAGAATCGCTCTAGAGGAGAAACATAGCATGGACACATTTTTTGTTCTGGAATGAGTTTGAAACAGGCCTACAATCAGAAGAGAAAGGAAAGTCTCATTCGAAGAAATCCACCACCCCCAGGAGTGGAAAGAGAAAAAGAAGGGCCATCTCACCAGCAACAATAGATCAGCCTTCTGCCCCTTCTAAAACCAAGCAGGCTAAAAGAAACCTACACTTCAATGAAAAGGGAAAGGAAATCCCAGCACAAAGTGAAAACATTCTGAACTTGCCCTACTCAGACTCAGAAGAAGAAAGGGAGGAAGGGGTTGACCTAGCAGAACAGGTTGTAGTAGAAAATGAAGAACTTCCATCACCCACACCAAAAGAAGACCAAGGTGAACCAGTGGAAAAGGATTCCTCTAGAAATCCTAGGTCACAAAGATTCAACCAGTTGTTGAGGCAAGTATATGAACTGGAAGTTTTAGAGACAGAGAGATAAAAAGAACTAATGCAGTGTTAACCAAGAAAAACACTCAATTGAATAATTCCCTGCTAGAAATGAAAGGAAGGAATTTTTTGCTACAAAAAAGGAATCAGAGGTTCATGAAGGAAAACACTAGGCTGTACAGGATGATCAGGCTTCTGAGGCTGTAGGTGAAGAATTCCATATCAAACCCTAGCTCTCAAACTCACTTTGCACTAGAAATCGTAGCTAAAGAAACAGTAAGCCTTCAGAATCCAGAGGCATCCCAGGATGTTGATGATTTTCCAAACATTGGGCAAGCTAAAGAAGGGCTAGAAGATCAACAACACAACTGAATAGGATGAAGTGAGAGGTTGATTACTGTTTTTGCAAAAACAGGGATTTTGGTAGCTTAGGAAGATGCTGAAGCGGTTCATTAGTGGTTCATTAGCTTTCGGTAGCTAACAAACCCAAGATTTTGATTCCTTAACCACCGAAAGCGAAAAGAGGTGCAGAAAGATATTTTGGCACAAAAGACCAGTTTGGGCGAATATAAATATCTCAGGGATGAAGTGTAAAGCTTAAAGTTGCTGAAGAACACCATCAGAGAAGGTCTGTTCTAGTTTTGTAGATACATCAAAGAGGAAAGGGTCACAAACGCTACCTGTTTTGACCAAATAGTAGCTTATTTATTAGAGGGCATGTTACAACTTTACTTTAGTACTCACTGCAGTCATCAAAAGGTTCAAAAAGTGAACAAGTGTCACAGTTAGATAGACTAGTAGTTAAATTAGGGTTTCTAACCTAATTTTGCAAGAACATTTATTTTTAGCTATTTTTAGTAAAAACAGATCCAACCTTCCAGGATCTGCATATTTTTGTAAAGGCTATAAAGCCTAACACTTATTTTGAAGGAAGGGTTCGACTTCAGGGACCTTTTGACCATTACTATTATCAAGCTTCTCATATTTCTCATGACCTAATATAAGCTCTTTTGCTATCATATGTCCAGCTTCCATTTCTTGTCTATTCTGTGCTTATGCTTGAATGTGTTGTTCAGGTTTATTCATGTTATTTGATGTCTGATAGCTGTCATCCTATTTGCATGTTGATGATTTGAATTGCAAGTACTTTCCTTATTATGATTATCCATTTATATATGATTGTTTTATGTATGAATCTGCCAGCATAATAAGTTCTCCATCTCTTCACCATATTATCAAACCTCTGAACAGTGGTAGTTAGAATCCTTATCCTTGATTGAGTTTCGTGCATGTCTTGAGAGTGTGAGGTATTGTAGGTCACCTGGCTTGATCCAATTAGAAAAACCATAAAAACATTTAAGTTACCAGGCATCCTCGAGCTACAACCTAGAGGAGTTTCCTGGAGTGATAACAGAGTTAAATCAAGAAATCAAGGTTTCTTGATTTAACTGCTCTTTTTGACTGAAAATTTTGTTTATAAGTCTCAATCCAAGGAATGGATTAGGGGCCTGATTTATCTTTTGGAGTCATTATTCTGCCTAAATTTCTCAAGAGATTTCTTGGAGAACATTTTCCTAGAAGGAAAAAGGAGAACTAATCCAGACCTGTTATACTAGTTAGGGAAACCCTACCTTAGGAGCTCTAAGCTACTTACATGTTGGAACCAGCTTAGGGGGATCCTGATTGAAACTAGGAATGGTTCTAGGTCATCGTTGGGTGGAACGTGGTAGTTCCCAAGTGATTCAGTCAGCTAATATAGAGGTCAGATCTTCTTGTGATTTTTTAATGATGGTTATTTGAGTGTGCATGTTTCAGCCATAAAGAAGCTTCAATTTACAGGTATGAGGTTTTGGACTACCTATTTCATTTTATAGAACAAGTGATGGCTAGACTAGGCAAATGTTTACATCATACTTTTATAACCCTATATGCCTTGGTTCTATCTAATTTTTTTAAGGTTTACATTTTTAAATTATAAACCTTGGGCTGTAATTTATTTCCTATGCTAGATTTATCCAGGGTTTGTTCATTTATTTTACTTCTATAACTTAATTCCTGTATAAATATTTACCAAGGGATTTGCACCTTAGTTTTACTTATGTATTATCTTTGTTGCTTAAATTGTGTTTTTCTACAAACTAGGTATTATTTCAGAATAATTATGTAGCTGGTCATTGACCTATATACTCTACTGACAGATTTCATATTGTGAGTAGAGGCATGTTATAATTAAAAAGACCAGTTCAGATCTACGTTTTAGATCTAAAATAATTATACAAATATAATATTTAGAACCTAGTAAATATATTATACCTATATACATATATTAACAATTATAAAATAGAATTATAAATTCTAATCGATCAACACAGAATTTATATCTAAGAATAAAGTATACACATCACATACCAGAGTTAAGTTAAGAATCAACGAGGACCTTTTTCTAGGTCTGTATAAATAAATATTAACATAAACCAATTAACAGTTCAAGAAATCAAGACCTTAAAAATGGTCCATGATTATAATATCTATACTAGTTACATCTACAAAGTATAAACAATAATAACCTTATCAACATTACAAAGCCATGGCTTAATTAACAAATCCAAATCAATGCTATTAAAATCCACATAAACAAGAAATTGCATGTCATAGTATTACCTACGGCAACCATGTAATAACAACCACAGTATCATTACCATATTAAAGTAAAATCTATATACTTAAATAACAGATCCCAAGATCGAATCTTGTGGACATTTCAATGCTAATTCATATACCATAAAACACAACACCCATTACATTAAAAACCCCAAGTGCATGTAATACACATTAATCGATTTATAAAACTCTTTATAATAAACAACGACCCAGGATCGAATCCTGTAGAGACTTTCTACATTTTACAAATCCACGCTTTACATAGTCGTGTATACAGGAATTGGTCAATAACTTAAATCCCTTTAGATGCACAGAGGTCATAGTATCTACCCCTATGGGAATCCAAGCCCAAATCGCAAGTCCATATAACAAAACCATAATTACTAAAATACACTGTAAACATTTAAACAATCCAAATTAATTATAGATTTCATAGGATCAAATCCTGTAGGGACCATAATAATTTACAAGAGCCAAGATAAAGGTTCTATACATAGGCTTCCTTTAGAAATATTAACTTCTCTACACATTGGATCGTAAGACCTGAAAAAAATTACATGCATTGAAATCCTTGGCCCCAACCCATAATTAATCAACAAAAAAACTAAATAAAACCTTTTCAAAGGCGTGGAAAACCCCGTCAACAAAAAAACCTACAACAAGGATTTCCACACGGGGTTTTACACCCATAGCCTATGTTACTTTTACATTTACACATTCTAAAAACGAATGGTAAAATCTAAGTCTACTTCATTTTTGCAGCTACCATGGAGAGTGCTCATGCCATCCACTATATGGCCCCAAGCCATACGCTATCACCATTTACATTCTTACAACTAAAGCAAATAATGGAAGCGAATCTACACAGTCCAACCATGAAGGCAAATGCCACATAAAACCCAAGTATAATAACATCAACGCAGCATAAATTTATATACATAATAATTATAAATCCATAATCAAGTTTACACAGTCGTTCCAATGGCCATGGCACCATTGGCAACAATGGTGCTGCCCTAGATTTTAATCTTAAATCAAAACACGATTTAAACAAAACACACAGAGCCTGTCAAAACAACCAAGGCTCTTATCGCTGCTAACATCACCATAATTTACAATACCCAAATATTATAAAATCAGACTTGAAGCCCATCGAAACCCCACAACAAACCCCAAGGTCTGTCGCTGCACACAATGCAGAGTTCTATTGGAGCCAGAATCCATTAAACCCCAAACATGACGAAGTTAAACTCAGTCTTAAATCCAATAGATGACAAGTAACAACTTGTTAATAGGCTTACCGTAATGGTAAGGCTTTCCCACGGCTTGGTGTCACGCTACGAACATTACATCTCCTCACCAGCCTTGTCACCTGTAACCACAGAATGATACGATGGATGAGAAGTATGAAATCCTGAGTAAGCCACAAACAAACAAACATCAATGCTATGAAACCCAAATGAAACCATACTTGTCATCATCGTGGAGGTCGTGTTCTCCATACTGTGTAGGAGAAAAGGGTAAACAATGAGCTGCAAAATGACCAAACCCCATCATGAGCCAAGCCCTAACTTACGTTGCCACATTCTCCAGCATGCATTAATGGCGCCAACCTATTGGCCATTATCAACTTCTAAGCCCACTTCTCTATAGTTCACAAGTGATACGTTATCAAATGCCTCAACAGAGGAAATTTCAACTCAAAATGGGCCTCTTAAAAAAAATTAATAAAATAATAGTCAAAATAATAAAATAATATTTATTAATTTGGAGGAAGAAAAGAAAAAAACTATTTTTTTTGTATTTTCGACATATCTCCTCACGTGTTTACTCAAATTTCGATTAGGAGAGCTCATTGGATGCATAATTAAATTCCGCATCCAACGAGTACCCACACGGGGACTTCACTTAGTGAACCTCTCACATAACACGTGCGATCATGGGATATTAAAGAATACCCTTAATTTCCAAAGATATTGACACAAACTCTTTTTGTTGAAACCCCCTCCCAATACTTAAAACCTCCTCCCCACCCCTTTTTATACCTCAATCCTTATAAACCACCCTACCCACCCCCACCTTAAACCCCTCATCCCCCCAATACCTACAATATATTGGTTCAATTTTTGATAATTTTAAAACCCACAATATGAACTAACGTGATAGGATATTGGTCAACAAGTGAAGCCCCTGTGAGTACCCACTTGGCATACTTTTGACGGACCCCACTACCCAAAAAAAAAGAAATACCTGAAAAAACATGATGATAAAAAAATAGTTTTTTTTATGATACCTATCCCCAAATTTATATTAAAAAAATGTTTAATACCTATACAGTATTTCAAATTTAAATAAATTGCATTGGCTAACACATGATGAAATTTCCTCTAATGCCATTTCATGCAAAGTCATAAACCCCATGAACTATGTTGTATTTTCGCCACCACAAGTTTAATACAATATTTAATTCATCACATACATCGCATACGATAGGTTTTTACACCTTAGGACTATGCTCATCGAATTCTTTAGGCGCTAAGCCTAAGACCATGGCATATGCAATATGCCATGGTAGGTTGTTAGGCATAAATCCAAGTTTTGTCTTTAACAAAAGAGTATGAACATGTAAAAGCATAAAATAAAAGTATAAGTTAATTACTTTTCGTAAAATAAACATGTAATACAATTATGATAGGGTATGAACAGTTGATAAATATTTAGACCATGAATAATAAGTGTCGCTTAGATAACAAGTTTGTTTCATACAAATAATAGGTATGATAGTGACCTTGTCACTAACACAAGTCTGTAAAGACCAATAATAATAACGAGTAAATGTCTCTAGTGGCAAGCATGAGAACTAGTGGCTAAACGTTCAGCACTCCGTAATCAGTGTTCCGTCGCTAAGTGTACCTGCAAGTAACGAAATAAGAATGCATTAGTTCAAACAGAGCTAAGTAAGCCAACTAGACAAGTAAAAATTTTTACCTCTCAGGCAGTTACATGGGAGAACTAGTCCCGCCAATCCACCCACTTTGGTTGCAAAAACAAAGTTAAGTTAGAAACATGTATACAACGATAAAAACATGTAAAATAACAATGGAGTACATAATCAAAGTATCTAACATACACAACAATGCGTAACCATAAGAATAGCATAGTAATCAACATTACGATACCATAAGTAAACACAGTAAACATAGTAATAACCATAACTGAAGTAAGGAAGTAGGACGTAAGAACAACTTATGACAAATCAGCAGTACGATAGAGTATGACACATTTCGCAAGTTCAATAATGTCCGGAATAAGTGGTGTTTAACTAGCCTAATAAAAAAAAAAAAAACAATTTTTGAAAACACTACACACATATATATGATACAACAACTAAAATCACCTACAACCTCTAAATCGAAATATAACTTTCAATTACACTTCATTTAACAATGTGTATTCGAATAATGTGTAATATAAGAATATATTATTCTAAATAGTTCACTCTTTCCTCCACACACACGACAAGTTCACATTGAAAACATTTTTAATTTCAAATGGTTTCCCATTCGATAAAACACACTCATATCCACCGTGGATAATAAATATCTTTTAACTCACTAATAGGATAATATCAATAAATTGGGATATGAACACGAGTTAAGCACTCGGTGCATACCCGATAGTTTTGTAACCCATTAAAATTTCTAATTTAATTTGTGCTACACTAATCCATATTTTACGGGTTGTTGACCATTGCACTAGTGGACAGGGTAAGGTAAAATCATGAAAATTGATAACTTATCAGTTATTAACAATCAGAAATCTTGACTTTAACAAAAATGGTAAAACCGCAAAGTTTTCCTTCTAGCCAAGTTCAACGTAAATATAGGTTGGAAACCTACCGACATGCAAGTTTAAAGTTGACGTCAGGTTAACTTACTTAGCACCAATCGGTAAATACGTTGTTATTTTGTAGTGGAAAAAAAGGAGAGCTCATGTAATAGTCAAATGGGGTTTTGTTGTTTTCATAAGGCCCAATCAGTGGGCACGCGTCTCATCAAGTTGAGCTCCAAGCGACAAGAGAGAGTTATCTGAGGACTTGGTTTCGGGTGGGATGCCATCTCCTATATGGAAGTACTTTTAATAATTGTTCATGTAGTAAAAACACGGAAGGAAAAGTGAAAATGGTATCTCTTGTGGAGATGCTATCCCTTACAACAAACCGGTAAAGAAAAGGGATTTATATATATACCCATTAACTTGTGACCATATATGTGTCACCGCGCCAATGATATATTTATATGCTTTCAGTTCGGTTTTTTAAGTTTTTAGTATTTCGGCTGCTTCCTTTAAAAAGAATGACTTCCATATTGAGAGATAGATCCAAAGCTATAGATCATAAATGGAATAGATCCTACAGCATTATTACTTATGCAATCAAGGAATTATCACCGAACCAACCATTCATATTTTTCACAAGCCTATTAGTTGTCTTTCCTGACTTGAGTTCACTTAAGACTCGACCCGCTCAATATTATGGAGGTTCAACAAGCACCATGTAGAATCCCTCTACCATTGATTCTTTATTCCAGTATACAATATATTCGTCATCATATTAGTAGAAGCTTTCCAAATAAATAGCTAAGTAGCCACATTAGCAACGTTTGGGATGATTCTAGGCACAATGTACTCCCTTTTGGCTATCTAATTGTGTGGTTCTTTGAATTTGTTGTTCGAATGCCACATGATACTTGGATTTCTATTGGGGTTATGCCTTTCACTTATCCAACATAAGTAATTGCCAAGAATGGCAAGGGAAGGTCATTGCAAGCATAAGTAATTCCCACGAATGGCAAGGGAAGGTCATTGCAAGCATCAAGAGTAATCGTTGTTTTCCTCTTTTGTAAATCACTAAATCAAAACCAAATTCAAATGAAAGTAAGTATTACCATTTGCTAGTTATAGACCTGCGCTCATAAAAGGGTAACCCTTGACCACTCCCACGCTAGATTATTTTTAATTCCATCTTATTTCTTCCATGTTGTGTTAACCACCAGAATTGAGCATGGACTATAATCTTGGCATGATTCTAGAACTCAAGGTGAGTCTATAACTCTGTTACCCATCTCTTGATGACGTTTAAAGAATAAATTTACACAGATCAAGATACAGATTCAACAAATAACATTTTAAGAAAACATTTAATCAAGCAAATAGCGAGGTCCTTGGTTCGAGCATTTGAATCATGCTCTGATACCATGTGTAATGACCCTCCACGGGGTCCGACCAAATCAATTAACATGCATGCATATAAATAAATCTAGATACAATAAAGAAGTTAAGAACATATATTTTTCGTGCTTTTTAAAAGCCATTTACAAAGTAGGTAAGGATATACACCATTACGAATAATAAACCAATCCACATAGATCCAATGAATTATCTATTTCATTTTCATGTGCAACTTTTAACAAATTCAAATAACTTACATGTTCATATCGCAAGTAATTGTTGTCTAAGGACGAGGTCGAAGGTTATTTTGCAATCAATCTGTTGAAATTACTGTCGCTTGATTGCAATCGTGTCGGATCCACCAATTTCCTCCCTACCGTACCCTGACGATACTCTCCTTCGCCCGGGATCCCCAAGCTCGACGGGGCTAACGCAACCTTGCTAGCAATGGAAGTACAACGCCAGGCTGCTACTGGGAGGCTCACAACCTCACTCACATCGTATTGAACCACACTCTTCCACAGTCACCTCAAATCCACCCAAAGGGTTCAGGATCTAAATTATGGCAGGAACGAAGAAGAAGAAGATGATGAAGATCCCTCATTCTTCCATTTTTTTAGTTTTTATGAACCATTTCGTTAATTCCCAGTATGCATCCCATGCATTACTTTCAGTTAACTCTTTAGTTACTTTAATTAATTAATTTATGTATTTTAATTACCAACCCACTTGTTAGTTATCTTTAGTTCTTTGATTCTTTTCCGATTAGTTAGGGTTTCACTTTAGTTCAACTTCCTTAATTTACTCTGTTTAATTGATTTCTTAATTTAGACTGATTTCAGTTTATTTATCTTTATTTATTTATTATTTATTTTTTCATTTTTAACTTAATTTGTCAATTTATAATAATAATAATAATAATTATTATTATTATTATTATTAAGTTCTTTAGGATCAATTTATTATTTCCCTTAATTAAAATATATGTTGTTTATCACTGCATTCTCGTCGTGACAAGAATTATCAAGTTGTTATGCTTCCAGCATACCCTTTCGATAATTCTCAGAGGCAGGGAGTTGGTTACGACGACTGAGCCAATGTTACCTCAATTCGCCTACCCTAGGAAGAGCCAAGTGGTTCCTCGGAAATAAGGTTGAATCCCTATTGCATGCCCCCCAGTAATAACCTTCGTGAGTGTCTGATTCACAACCTACCCTCACGACACTCACATATGATGAACTAGAGTTTTCCTCACTCTATTCAAAGTTCATCGCGTCGTCCAATTTGCTAGCCTTACAAGTATCATTTTTCATCCTCGTCACCTAATGTGGATCGATTGCTAATCACAATCCCATCACCTGCTCATAAAAAAATCCATGCATCAAATCTCATAATTAAGATTTCAGCCATAACAAACCATCAATCGACCTCAACTCTCGAGGTTTCTCGACTCATCTAGAGTCCATGCATGTTAGTGCATCAAACATATCATAATTCAATCATGCTATATACAAGACTTATATCACCTGTCATAGTTATCAAATCAACTAAAGTCATTGCATATCGATTCTTTCTTTCATTTCATGTACATGCCTTTCTTGTCACACTCAATAGACCATCAGAGTACATGCTACATAACGTTTTTCAAAACATTATACAACTTTAATCCTTGCTGATAATTTTTCATGATTTTTCATTCACAATTAAAATCATAATATAACTGCATATACCTAATTTTAATTTTAATTTTAATTATGGTGGATAACCTTCATGTTGGTTGAGATCAATCATAAGTTAGTGATGTTAACATCACTAGATCAATCATGTCTCCCTAATATTAACATCACTAACTCATGATTGATCTCAGACAACATCAAGGTCATCCACCATAATTAAAAATGAGAATAAAAATAAATTATTTTTTATACAAACATTATGTTTCATCCTTAGCATGACAATCTCCTTTGTCCTGACAAAGAATCACTTGGAGGGTTCGAAATGTTGACATAAAAATGGAATTAAGCACAACCAAAAAACTCCAAATTCTGGTCACTTATACTTGACCCATGAATTCTTAGCAATTAACACTCAACACCATTATTCACACTTGTCGAATGTACTCGATAACTTAACACCCATTTTCATCATCAGTGGGTTGTCTCACATCTGTTAATGGTATAACTCAATAACCAATAATCAGACAATGTTTCATCATGTTAAAATCCAATACCTTTACTCGGATGATGGGACATGTACCATCAATGGCTTGCGTAGAATACCTCAGAATATGTTGACATTCTCATATATGCTCTACCTTGATCATAACAGTATTTATGGGACCTAAGTTCTCATACCAAGGTATTGAGTACTCCACTATGTACTAGACATCTTCACCTAGTTTGGAGACCAGACTCCACTGATATAGTATGTGGTTGTGACCACTTATGACATATGTCCATTATATGCTTATTTTGTTTAAATTATTGAACCATTGATCTACAGGAAATGAGTGCAATTGAAATGGTAAAATTGTGCAGTAGAATGGAATGAACAATGTACACTAAACAAGAAAATTTTCAGATAAAACTGATAAAAGATTATCAGTAAATTACAACATTATCTTCATTAATCCTAGCAGTATACAACAGTGTTACATAAAGGACAATTTGAATCAACAGTGGATAATATTCAAATACACCAAATCAATCTTGACTGATTGGCTAACTAGAAGTGTCTAAATCACTATCATAGCTAACTAGTCTAACTCCACATGTCTAATTCAGTCTATCAATGAGTTAAACCAGTTAAACTGATGAAGTAGGTGAGAAATGGTGCCTAACCCCATGCAACCATGCAAGATTGGCACTAAATAAACTGAAGGACATCTAACTGAATGTAACTGGAGCATAACTTAGCATAACTACCTACCAACTACAACCAACTGATGGAGGTTGGTGGTGGCACCTAGAGTGGCTCCTAAAGTGTGGCACCAAATGGCACACTGATGGCACCAATGGGGCACATTGGTGGCACCAGTGGAACAAAAATCATGGTGGAACCAAACTCTATAAAATGACTCCTAAGTTAGTCAAATGATCTAATAGACTATATCTGGACAAGGGAGGATTATAAATCCTAACACCCCCCTTAATCCTCACTTGGACAACTGTGGGCCCTGGAAATAAGGACAAAAGTCACCCATTACAATATAAAATAATTAAAAATCTGATTAATAAACCAAGGAAATAGGGGAAAACCTCACGGGACACCCCCCCCCCCCCCAAAAAAAAAAAAATGAACATGAACAGGAAGTACAAGTTATTCTTAGGAGACAAATCTTCCTCTTTGGGAAATAACTTACAAAAATATGTTGCAATTTGCAACACTATGCAGCAACATGGTTCTTCTGTGCATAAGAATCCTGGAACTATGCATGTGAACCTCTCCAAACTAATTATTATGTATGGAGGAATTTTCCTCTTTGGAAGAAGAAGAAAATGCTCAACTAAATCAGGAACATAGACAACTACAAGATGAAAACTGGACCCATGTAGAGCAACTGAGATCAACTGATGAGAGAGAAAAAGTGATTGAGAATTCGAACCATGTGAGGAAAACCCAAGAGACTTATATACTGTAGGCTTGTACATCAAACCATGTGCGGTAAAATAAGCTCCAAGTGTTAGAAGCAAATGTCCAGGCGAATGCAGAATGTCTCCATCTTTACTAGTTGTGTGAGGAAATGAGCATCTGATCAAATAGAAAGGTAGAGAAGCACTGAGATAGTGGAGAGAGAATGATTGAGCTCCATAATCTGATCTATCTTCAAAAATAACTAATGACCCAAAAATATAATATCATCAAACTTATGAGAGAAAACCAACATCAAATCTCCAACACCAATTTTGAAAGAGACTTGCAGTATTTAATGTTTCACACCAAAATTGATGACAAAAACTACAATC
The DNA here is from genome assembly GCA_001517045.1 of Pseudotsuga menziesii. Taxonomy (NCBI): domain Eukaryota; kingdom Viridiplantae; phylum Streptophyta; class Pinopsida; order Pinales; family Pinaceae; genus Pseudotsuga; species Pseudotsuga menziesii. The sequence continues at coordinate 140,543 of LPNX011006791.1, forward strand.
ATGACTGAAGGATCTTGAAACTTAAAACTCGAACCAAATAAGGTCATATTAGATCCAAATAAGGTCATATTAGATGTAAGAGTATGGAACAAAGATTTCAAGTGCCCCACCAAAATGGTAGATGCATAGTTTCCTCCAACAAAATTATGAATACTGGTGCATGCAATCATGTAGGAATTCATTGGAACCTCTAGATCAAACAGAGTGAATGGGTCAATCCTAAAGCCTAATATTTCTTCCAAAACATCCAAATCATTATTTTCATCACACCAGCAACAATATTAGATCTAGCGAAATCAAATTCCTCTTCATTTTTTGAAACAATCATTGGCAAACTTTGCACACAATTTAAAATAAAAGAATCACTGGAGAATTTTTGCATAGAGTGGAAGGAGATTTTTTCTTCAATAACTAAGATTCAAATGTCTTCTTCTAGATCAGCTATATGAGAATATGAGATTTCAGAGATCTCATAAACTTCTGGAGCAGCACGAGAAGGAGTCACTCCAAGGAGGCTTTCTTCAATTCGAATTGGTTGTGTTGAAGATTTTGCTTCTTCTTCATCTTGAACAACTTGCTTTGCTATAGTAGATGGCACGTAGAGTACATTCTGGAACTCATCATGCTGGATTTTAATAGAACCTATCCCAGCAACTGGGATTTGGGAGTCATCTCCCATATAAGTTCTAGGTATTCTTAATAGAGTGAGAGTGGTGAAGGATTCCCTAGAGGAAACCATGTGGTTGGATGCTCCAAAATCTATCAATTAATCCTTCGATGGAGTGAGACCTCCTTTCAAAGCATGGAACCTCGCATATTGTTAAATATACTCTCTAGCATCAAACATCTCTCCACCTTGTGGAAGGGAAATATTTTCCTGTTAAAGGAGTGTTGTCAATTGTCGAGGGTCTTCTTCATGCATTGGCTTTCTGGATGAAATCCTCTCATACAGTATGGACACCTGATATTGTTTTTCTGGGAACTCAAGGCTCCTTCGGAAGACTTATGATTCTATTTTGGCTTCGAATTAGAGGCTTTGGGATCCTTCCCCTTGTGATTCCCTTTAGCTTGCGCATTGTTTGAGTCCGACATCAGAAGATCCTGATTCTTGGAAGTTTGGAGTACTCCCATTTGAACCAACTTATCCTGCTCCTGTATTAAAGACTTGGCAAAGCCATCTAGAGAAGGCATGTTCCAATTGGGGATGGAATCTCTTCCGAAGTGGAAGGTATATTTGAAGACAGAGTACTCTAATCCAATATTTCTCAGTAATGGTAGAACCAATTTCTCATCTTTCCTCTCTATTCCACATTGCTTACACTATAGTGCTAGTGACTTGAATTTTGTGAAAAAATGTTGGATAGTTTCGAAACTGCTGGGATGGATTGCAATTAGCTCATTCTCCAATATGTGCCCTCGAAGCTCATCTTGTTTTGCAAACAATGATTCGATCTTCTACCAATATTCTTTAGGAGTCTTCAATCCCTGAAGGTGAAAGAGGATATCCTGGGATATGTGAGTGCATAGGAATCCAAATGCTTCATCCAATCGATTCAAGAACTTATTTTTCTCAGTAGGATGTTGAGGCTCTATCTCTCTTCCCATTGTCATCCTAAACATGCCAATATTGCACAAGGATACCTACATATCTTCCCTCCAATCAACATAGTTTAAAGGTGTAAGCATCCATGGTACAAGAGATGAGGAATCCATCAAAATTTCTTCTGAATGGTCAATTCATCAAAAAGCTATGTAGGTACCTACATGTATCACTACAAGACCCCAAAAAAATTCACAATCATGTCAAAATCAAGCCTTCCATCTCGACATGTACACTTTCTCAAGGTCCGTCACACCTGCAGAGACTTCTCTTGACGAATCCATAGTTAGCAATGCACACTTTGCAGGATTTATGTGGAAACCCAGGTGCTTCTGGTGTACAATGGAGATCGGACATACTTGTTGCTAGCATGAACATGGATATAATACCATGTTTAAATTATTGAACCATTCATTTACAGACAATGAGTGCAATTTAAATGGTAAAATTGTGCAGTAGAATGGAATGAACAATGTACACTGAACAAGACAATTTTCAAATAAAACTGATAAAAGATTATCAATAAATTACAACATTATCTTCATTAATCCCAACAATATACAATAGTGTTACATAAAGGGGAATTCAAATCATGTGGATAAGGTTCGAATCTACGAACTCAATCCTTACTGATTGTCTAACTAGAAGTGTCTAAATTGCTATCGAAGCTCACTAGTCTAACTCCACATGTCTAATTTAGTCTATCAATCAGTTAAACTAGTTAAACTGATGAGGTAGGTGAGAAATGGTGCCTACCCCCATGCAACCATGCAATATTGGCACTAACTAAACTGATGGACATTTAACTGTATGCAACTAGAGCATAACTACCTACCAACTACAACCAAATGATGGAGGTTGATAGTGGCACTCAAAGTGGCTCCTAAAGTGTAGGGATTGGCACCGATGGCACCAAATGGCACAATGATGGAACCAATGGGGCACACTGGTGGCACCAATGGCACTAGTGGCACCAGTGGCACCAAAATCATGGTGGCACCAAACTCTCACAAATAACTCCTAAGTTAGTAAAATGATCTAATAGACTATATCTAGACAGGGGAGGATTATAAATCCTAACATATTCATGGGAATTGTATGTATATGTACCTAGGACTACAATATGTGTTTCAAATCTACAATCATGAATTCAAAGTCAATATTGCAATATGTTGATGAGTGGCTAGTTCTTCTAGCTAGGCCTTCACTACTCCTTTCTGAGATTGATAATGTATTTCAGCCATCATGATTATCCTCCTGACCTCACACATTAGGGGGCATATATTATAGCATGATTTTCCATAACTTATGAAACATGCCTCAATGGACTACCTTGTTCCTATTCAAATGTCTCATTGTACACTCCTTTCTCAGAATATTCTTGATACACAATGGAAACCCTCAAAACTATATTTTTGATGATATATGTGGGTCACTAATTAGATAGCATGCATACATGCAATATGTTCCATCACATCCCATGTACATCAGGTTTTGTTCTCAAAATAAATAAATAAAAATTGAATTTTCCATGCCAAGCCACGGTGGTTATGATCCTTGACCTTCCATATGCCGGAAAACACTTCGATTCGACCCTCTGTATCCCATTTGAGGGATATATATTGAGCCATTGTGTATCATTGAAAGAAAGGAAATTTTGAGAGAAAGTAAAATATAGAGAATTTTTTCCCCATTTTCATTACCTTGAGTCTACATCCCTTGGTCCCTGTTGGTTGAACCATTTATGTTTATCTCCCAAGCTCATCATTATCTTGTGAAGGAGAAACCCAATTACACCTTGTACTTGTGAGCTTTCCTTTGCATGGAGGATTGAAGTGGTGGAGACCCCTGTGGAGGAACTTAGTTTCTCGATTCCAACGAGTTGCCGATAGAGGTTGTCACTATGAACTTATGTTATTTATATCAATAGAATTACTCTTTTCTCTTCCAAATTCATGTGAAAATGTTTATGTTAGTTTCCATAGGTATATTTTCTTTATAGATGTTGAATGGATTATGCTAGATTAAATGCTAACATTTCATGTATATATTATACGCTTGGATCCATTTGTTGTTGAGGACAAGTTGTAGGTGACAAGCATTAGCTAAAATATCAACAATGGTCTTCTTCAAACATCTAGTTTAGGTATGGGACCTATGATTTGTTGTTAGCATTGGATAAAATATCAACAATGGTCTTCTTCAAATGACTGGTTGAGGTATGGGCCCTATCATTTGTTGTTAGCATTTTAAATTTATATGGCATATTTGACATTAGAGTTGATTTTTTCTATCGCTTTGTCTATTGCGGTCTACCCCAAATCCATCGGAATATTTTCTCCACAACAATCAGTTTTTTGGTTATAAGCTTCAGCTGCACAATTATTTTTTCTGGAACAAACACTCACTATGTAATATTTTGTAGAAAACAATCCTACTTTACTATTAAGTAGAGAATTCTCTTGTCCACATGTGGAACAACATTTTTGGGCCGAAAGGATATACTTGAAAATACTTGGAAACAAGCATATCTATGGGATGTAACTTTATTAAGCTATAATAAAATTCTTCTTTTTTTCCTTGGAAAAAAAACTAATCTGATATTTTTCTTATGATTTCCATCATCATCCAACATCACAAGTTTTGGGGGTTAGCCATAAATATAGTGAACATGCATAGAACAAAAATCATCTTGTTATTCCTTAATAAATGAGAGGACATATAGATAAAATGCCATATTTTCTCATGCATACTTCCAAAATTGCACCAACAAAGGTAGTCTACATGCAGAGGACACAATATATAGCCTCTATAGTGGATATTTCTATTTAGCTACATTCAAAAGCACCTACCTTAGATAAAATGGATCTAAGTGTAGAGTTCATGGTGTAAGGGAAACCTATTCAACCTTGTCTTAAACAATAAACACACTATATACTTTATATTTTCTGATTTTCTTCTAAATAATAAAACAAATGCAAGATACCTTTCAAAAATGGGCCACTGCAACTGTTTAAGGATGTGGTCTATTGGCTCCCACAACCTGGTTCTCTAATTTCTCCGTCTAGGCTTGGCAAAGGGAAACTGAATCAAGGAGTGTATGGTGTAAACTCAACATACAATGTGGAGTGGTGTGGAAAAAGTATGAAGTGTGAGAATGGAAAAGTTTAAAAGTAAAAAGTTGAAGAGTTGTTATGGGGAGACCTTCACATTGTATTTATAGGGTGATCCAATAATTTGTTTCCCATGGTATTGGTCCATGGTTTTTCATATTGCATGGTATTTGTCCATGGTTTATGATTTATTCTCATTTTATGGGTTTTTGGTCCTTTTTTGGGAGAATGGGGGTTTTGTTGCAATAAATGCACATTTTCCCTAATTTATGAGTGAAGGAATAATAATTAATTGGACCGATTTGGGGGGAATTTAATTGTGAAGGTCAAATGGAGGGAATAATGATGGGATTATGATGTATAATTATGGTGTTGAACATAGAGAGCTATGTGGACAATTTTTTGTGTTAACATATTTCCCCTTGATGTGTGAGGGTAGGAGCTCATCATATGGATGAAAAACATAATAAGATAAAGGGAGAAATAGTGACAATGATGGAGAAACCAGAGAGTACCGTGGAGAGTTGGAGTCTCCTCATTTGAACTGGAGTGGATTTTGATTTGCATTACTTCTCAAAATAGATGAGGTACATATAATATCAGACCTATATATGGACGATACATGCATACCCATGCTCATATCAATGTCTCAATATAAAAATGGGGATCAATGCTCAAATAAGGGGAGCTAATCAACACATATAATCGATAGTACATAATGGTGTCCTCCATAGGAGGATGACACAATTACTAATATGAATATTTGGTACATAGAAACAATGGAATTCTCCTGGAATGCAATATCACAATAACTAATGCACTACTGAATCTGAGGGTGTACACAACTGCATGGACTCAATGACTGAGAGTCAGAATCATTGAGGTACAAAAAAATGCATATGATACTGGATTTATATGGAAGCATGATACTGAGGGGATTCTAAACACTGTCACAAACGCATCCTAGATATCACAAAGCACATGAAACTATATGGGTCCCAAAGACACTCAAGTGACAATCAATGTATTCAACCAAATAATGAAAGAACCAATACCTTGTATGAATATCAATGGTGCGATACTGTGTTTGAAGTCGAACATGTGAGACACAACCAACACAAAAGGTACTAAGGAATCCTTTCAAGTGGTCCAAGGAACTCATCAATGAGGTGGATGAAACCAAGATATAGAGACCTCTGGGTCTATACTCTGGAATAGATGTGTTTATGTCAATAGAGGGAGAACTGCAACTACCAAGGAAATGAGGTTTCCTTGATAGAAGAATGAGGGGGATGACCAGAGATATGGAATAATAACAGGTTTGGGACACTGAGTGGGGAATGGGTCAGTGGAGTACAGGGGACATAAAATTCCTTTGTTTAGAGTATAACGACAGGGATAAATTTTTAGTAGATGAAACTGACTCATGGGGAGGGAATCATAGCTATGTAACAAGGGAGATGACTGCAATCGGAGAGACTTGGGGAAGGCACTGGACAAGTGATATCCACAGGATCCGAGGGAGACTCATTGTAGAGTACTCTAAATAAATGCGACCCAATGGGGGGAATGTTTCCATAGTGTGAGACTATGTAATATGGGTGTGCACCGAAAGGCACCCGGTTTGGGCCTTCTTCATAGTGTAAGGAGCACAAATAATGGATAGAAGTGTCCTCAATATGATATTGTCTCATGGATTTTTGTTGAGCCTAAGATGGTAAATGCTCAATTGTGTTTTCATGTTTAGACAACCTGAAAGAATGAAGAATACTCCAATGGGTATCTTTTTCGTATAGTAATCTCCTAATCCTGAAAAAGGGATAAAAGTGTACAAAGTAGAACTCTCCCAGCCGAAATGGAAAAATAGACTTATTTTTCATAGGTAGTCCAACTAGGACGAAAATGGATAAACCTATACTAATTGAACAAACATTCAAATACTTTTACGAGCATAAAAAAAACCAAGTTTACTCGACGACCTTTTCTTTGTGAGAGGGCTAGAAAAGAGCTTAAATACAACCCATAAGTGATATTTTTCATAGAGTACGGTCCCAATGTCAAAAAAAGAATAAAAGGATACAAAGGGAAATGTTCCTAGTTGGAAGGTGCTATGGTTTTTCTTTTATTTATTTTGTGTACGTAGTCCAAAAAATGGATAAACGATACCACATAGACACCCTTTCAAATACTTTAATGAGCACAAAAGGAAGAAATCTTGCTTGGAAATATTTTCATTCTTTAATGAATAACAAAAGAGTTTAACATAAATTCCATAATAGCCATTCAAGCAAGGAGGAAATGTTTAATGTGCAAAAAGGGGTGATGGTGGGATCATGGCTGACGGGGAGAAAAAATAACAGTGGAACACTGGTGGGGCCTCCTTGCGAGATGGTGAATGGTGGTAAAAGAACGCAAAGTTTACAGTATGGATGCAACAGAGGGATCGTGAGCATGCCAATACAAAAGGGGTTCGATTGGCTTGGTGGCACACAAATTGAGGTAAGTTCACGAAATGGCCTGAAAAATGTAGGGAGAGTATGAAATGTGAGTCCTTTGGGTGCACAGAGTGTGAAAAAAAGAACATGCCGATGAAAATGACGTGAAAAATCGACGTCAAATGAATTTCTGGTGCATGGAAGAAGAAGTTGACCAAATGTAGGCTTATAAACAAGGGGGGACCACATTAAACATGTCATTTTCACTCTTCATTGTTGAGTTGGTGATCCGAGAGGGTGGAATTCTGGTAGGTCGTTGCTTCACTCAATATTTATTTACACAGTGCCGACAACTTCCAATACTCATTGGGGATTATCCATATGTAGGAATGGACTATTGGGGAGATATGGAGATGCCTCAACCTCTTGGGAAGGTCGGGGGACCAAATGGTATGTATACATGAATCTTTTTGGTTTTAGTCTAATCTTTTTTTTGGTAGCATAAGCATAGCTATAGCATACATGTGATTGATACCGCCTACATACTATGTGAATGTGTTGATGTGGGACAACATCCACCAATGGTATATTAGTGACATAGGGAAAGAGAATAGGGATTATATCCACTTTTCCACGAGAAGAGGAGGCAACAAAGTGCTAATTTAGACTCACTAAAGTTGTATGTAGATAGACTGTTGGAGGGAGACACCAACGATGGGCGATAGTATCTAGACAATGACTTGATTGTCGCCTGTTATCGATCTCCTCGTGAGTGGATTTATCTAATGAGGAGGATTGTAGTGGCTACTGAGTTTGTCGGAGCTGAGGCAAAGGGAGATGTGCTAATGCAGGAGGAGAGATCAGAGGATGAGGATTATACTAAGGAGGAGATAGAGTCAGAGGATGGAGACTTTTATTAGCAACATGTGGTGTTGCCCCGCAATGCCTTTGAGAATGGGGAATTTTTGTAGGATATGTATTATCAGATGAGATCCTGTGAAGCTTCTCTTTTTTGCACTTGTTTGGAGAGGCCAAACAGATATTTAGATTATGATATGGATGCATGTGGATGCACATCTTTTTTATTTTGATGTGTTTAATGAGTCTCTTTTTATCATGATGATGATTCCTATACGATGTATATGACATATGTATCCATGATTATATGATGATGCATGATGAATTTTATTTCCTATATGAGATTATTAATGTGCCACTCTAGAAGGTCATTAACCATTTCATATGCTACACTGTTGAGACTTCTAGGAACATGTGTGAATGGAATGGATTCGAAATGTCTAACCAATTTTCTACCGCATATGAATTTTCTAAAGAGGCAAGGATCACATACCTGGTGTTAGAATATTATGAACCTAATACATACTTAGGATAACAATATTTAATCATTTATGGTTAATTTTGTATCCACTAGCCTAGATAGTTGGTATCCACTTGCATCACTTCATCAACACTTTCCATATATACCCCAGGATTGCCTTTATCCTAATTTTGGTTAGATCTTGCCCACTTTATTGACTTCCATATTTAGTAATTGCACCTTCCTGCATATTTTGTCTTTGTACTTCTTTTATCCTTCTTTTCAGTGGATAAGGTAAATCTATTCAACTAGAAAACTGCTATCTTTTGTCGCCAACCCATCCTCCACAATTTTCTCTCCAGATTCCATGATTAGCATGTTTTTCCATCTCTCATGACAAATCACTCATGCTTTAGCCAATTCGTGATTTCCTTGACATATTCGGAAATTTCTTTAGTCACCTATGGGGGTTTAACATATTTAGTAAGCCTGATTTATGAGCTAGAATGAGTTGTCTTCTATCAACTCAATTTTACTTTATAAGGATGTATTACTATTGTCATAATCAATCAATTAATCATTCTTCACTTCTTCATGTGATTCATTGTTATTATTATTCTCTCAATTTTTCTTGTGCAAGCTTGTGAGAAATATATTGTAGCTACATTACTACATATCGCTCAAAATCCCACGAAAATTTTCCACAAAACAGTTAAAACCATTTCTTTTGTGGAAAAACAATTTTAATTTTTTGAAAAATTTGAAAATTTTCCTGACATGCGTCGCTCTTGCGATGAACATTCAATACTGTCGCTATTGTGACAAAAGGATAAACATGCTATTGCGATGAAATCCAGACTTTGTCTCTATTGTGACGAACATTACACGCTTTGTTTCTCTTGCGATGATAATTCCATATGGTCGCTATTACACACATTGTATCTATTGCGACGATAAGTCCATATGGTCGCTATTGGTATTACTAATTTGATTATCTCATTTTGTTTCCTACTAGTTAATCCAAGCTTCGACATCTTTCACCTAACCCCTTCTCAACATGTGGTTGCTACATTTACATTCATACAATAAGCAATAACATGGAGCCCATCTTTATTCAACTTGAGCAATTTGTGTTGTAATTTAAATAGAAAATCATGGCTATAGACTACAAAAAATTACATCCAACTTCAATTGAAAACAATGGGTAAGGGATGTTGCATTTAATTGTAAATAATAGGTCATGGAGTGTTTTTGTAATTGCTCAATTTCATTCCAAGCCTTGCTAGGGATTTTGAAATCCCATACTTCATAGTAGTAAAGAACAACCAATTTTCACTCTCCATATTTTGTAACCATCCAAAACTACCCTATATTAAGACTTATAGCAACACCTAAACCTCTTTTACCCATTTTGTGCAACATCATGGCTAACACATCAAATGTTTATGGGGTTGTGAAAATTCATAAGGATTTGACATGTTAGTGATTAATGTTATGTTCTAAGTTAACAATTGTTGTTACGTATGTCATTTTGTTATAAGGTCAGCAAAAAACAACCTAAAGAACATAAATGTTTTTACTTTTCTTGTAAGCTACCATTATCATGTTTCCCATAAAGCATGCACTATGTTTGTACTTGCTCTTTTTTTCACTTATAATTGCTAAATCCCCATTTTGTGTGCATCAATTCTTTAATTTGGGTTTTGTTATCTAAATTTGTTTAGGTTTCCAACAAAACACCTAGCTAATGACTAGAAGGTGGATACATAACTATTTGGGTTCAAATAGCGATATAAAAACCACTTTCTTGGCCTTGTGGGAACCACAACCTCTTACTCTCATACTGGTGAAAATTAGAGAGAGAAATTGGAGTTCTTTATGGAAGAGGCAATTATAACTCTCTTTTATGAAGTTAAGCAATATGTTACAAATGTGAACATAAGCTTGAATACCATGACAAGAACATCGAGCATGGTAATCAACAACAAAGAAGAAAAGGATAGGGATGTGGGGCACTTTCATCCCTATAACAAAAGAAGTGAAGCTTAAAATCACAATCACCATGTAAATCCCTTTGCAAATAGAAGAGTGAAAGGGAAACCACATTAATCATAGGCTTTTAGAAAAAAATCTCATTTCGAAATTTGATCAAAATTACGATAACATCAATCCTCATAGGTAAAAGAGTTGCAAGGATTTTATAAATTAAAGTATTCTTTTTATAAATTAAGATTGATCAAATTAAAATATTTAATTAAGATTAAAAATTCAAAATATTTTTAATTTTATTATTAATAATATTATTATTATAAATATTAATAGAATTTTTAATTTAATTTATAAAAATAATACTTTTAATTTATAAAATTTGTAAGTTTATAAACCTTAAAATCAAAACACTTTTTATAAAGTAAACTAAAAATTCTATTAAACTTTATAATAATATTATTATTAATAATAAAATTAAAATATTTTCAATTTTTAATCTTAATTAAATATTTTAATTTGATCAATCTTAATTAAAAATAATACAATGAGAATTTTTGAAATTACTAAACCCTAACTCCATTAATCTTATTAAAATAGAATACTTTGAATAATTTGTATCCCGACCTAACGGACCAGCTTGATAATAACCTCACACTCACATGAAACCAATAACCTAACCATATAAAAATGGATCATTGGCCTCTTGATTATCTTTTTGTTTAAGTGGGAATTCGTGATGGTGATCTTAGAGAGAGATCGGAACGTTGAGCCTTAAAAAGCACCAATGCAGTTTCCTCCTCGTCTCAAATAAATAATAACAATAGTATTACATTACAATTTACCATAACCCTAAGAATTATTTTTGAAATTGTACTCTAGTTATCAATGACCTTGTTTCACTATAAAGTTCATGTGTTCTTATTTTAGCAATGTGGATTTTTCTTTAAGCTAATTAAATAATGAAATACTCTGGATATTTCATATGAAAGTTGAACACCTCATTATGGGGATTCTAGAGTGGCCATTGATTAGTGTAAAGAAAAGTGCCCCCCCCACCCACAAATTTGCTGCTCATTCCTACATATGAAGAGATTATGAAATTAAAGAAACACTTAGTTTTATCTTCCAACATGTCTATAGAGAAAGCAATTCATTGGTTGATTCTCTTTTTAAGAATAGGCTTCAAGTGGACATTGGCTACTAGATCAAGATAGACAAGTTAGATCATGGTGAGGTGATATATGATCCATATTTATACCCTCAATAAACATATCGTAAGTTTTGGTTCTATATTGTAGATATATATAAATTACATCATTACTGTTTTTTTCGAAAGAAAAAACAATCTTAATCTTATCTTATCTCCTAATTTCCTCAAGCTATTTTTTTAATATCTATATTAAAATTGAATAACTCGTTATAATATCTTAATTTTTATTACCCTCTCACTCTTTATTTTATTTATACTATTATTATTATATTTTTTCCACTAATTATAATATTAAACATGAAAATTCTAGATAAATAAAAAAACGCCCGAGTTAGATTAAAATTCTGAGATCTGAAAAAAATAAAACAGCACCGTAGTCTATTTTTGTCTTTGTTTCGTTTCGCTGTAGAGGTTGAGCTCAGGTTCGGTCCTCGACCGACATCGTGTGTGTGAAAATGAGCGGGTAAGATGCCTTCTCATCCCCGCAGGCATACCAGGAATCCATTGACGAGAGAGACGGACATGGCCGTAGTTACTAGGTGTGTATATTTATCGTTTCTTTAAGAGCATGGGAATTCACAGAATCTTATTTGAGATGGAAATTCACTTATCTTTAGTTGAGATGGTGATTTAGAGAACTTATTTGATATTGAAATCCACAGTCTTTAAATCAGGGTTTTGTGTTCTATGTGTTTTTGTCACGCCCTAATATGTAAGCACTCCGATATTTCCTTTTCATGTGAAGCTTGACGACACTCGAAATGAAAATCGTGAAAACCTTCCAGAAAATGCCGAAGAAGAAGACGATTACTCAGAGTACATTCCCATTAAGAAGCGAAGAATGTTGGAAGCTCAAAGATTATACAGAGAAAAGGAAAGGGTTCTCTGTTACAAGAGGTTGAACAAGTTGAGGCTTTAACGGAGTCAAAACATCGCTTGCTTTAGAGATGATTTTAAGGAACCATACTTTTTAAAAGGGTATAAATGTTGGCAAATATTACCAATTCTTAAAACTCCAACTATAAAATGATTGTCTATTTTTCAAAAATATTTTAATTTCCAAGGATTTTATATCATAATAATTTGGCGTTTTTAGGGTGAAAAATTTTTACCCCATCAAAATTGGGCTAAACAAGCTTATAAATGTTGGCAAATATTACCAATTCTTAAACTCCAACTATAAAATGATTGGGGATATTTTTCAAAAAATATTTTAATTTCCAAGGATTTTATATCGTTTATATAATAATTTGGCGATTTTTAGGGTGAAAAATTTTTATCCCATCAAAATTGGGCAAAACAGTGTCTCAAAAAATGCGAAATGGCAAATTTTTTTTGGAAAAAAACATGGAAAAATAACCCATTAAATAAAATTCGCCCCTAAAATTACCCCTGGCTTGCTAGTAAAAGCTTCTCAGCTGAAGAAAGATTTTCCTGAAATCAGTCCCATGGAGCAGATCGTACAATAGGAAAAGGATATGATCGAGCAGCTCTCCGATAGGAAGACTGATGTTGGTGTGGGAATTGACCAAGGGAATTGAGTATCACGAACCTATGGTAACTGGCTGGAAACCTCCCATCGCCATACGCGAAAACAGTCACATATTTTGGTTGACGGTGATTCAATTCCTCCTCCTATAAAAAATTTCAAGGATATGAGGCTTCCGGAACCGATTTTGAAGAAACTTAAAGCCAAAGGAATCGTTCAGTCGACTCCTGTGTAGGTCCAGGGTCTTCCCGTGGTACTTATGGAAAGAGATATGATAGATATTGTGTTTACAGGCTCCGAGAAAACTTTGGTATTCGTTCTGCCTTCGATTATGGTTGCTTTGCAGGAAGAGGTGTCTCTGCCGATTATTCCCGGTGAAGGGCCCTTTGGATTGGATATTTTCCCAAAAGGCATCATATTATATTAAAATATGTTGTATATAAAGCAATAGAAAAAGACTCCTTAAAAATAGGTGGGAGAAACCAACATTTACTGTGGTTGGTTGAGAGCTATATCAACTGGATTTACTCACCAGCGACAACAACGCACAAGCAAGGCACGAATCCGACCACGAATCCAAGCCAAGGGGCCCATCCGAACGGGTCTCGCCCTATATGCATTAGGCGACCACGAATCCAAGCCAAGGGGCCCATCCGAAGGGGCCCATCCGAAGGGGTCTCGCCCTATATGCATTACATCGGTGCCTAATTATTAAGTATCTAGAGAATTGAACCCTCGACCTCGACCATGTTAGGTTTTGGTCCCGGAAGATCCAACCAATTGAGCTACCCCTCGGGGCATGAACATATCTAGTATGTTCCAAGGCCTAAAGGTTTGGTGAATATATCAGCATCCTGCGATTTAGTCCTACAATATTGCAAGTCAATAGTCTATTCACAAATAAGTTGTCGAATGTAATGCATGCGAACTTTTATAGGCTTGGTGCGTTGATGCTCTACTGGTTTCTTTGAAATATGGATAGAACTTAAATTATTGCACCAAATTAGAGTAGGTTGCACCTGTTGAAAATTACACTATGATAAAATTTGCCTAATCGAAATAGACTCGGTAGCAGCATTAACAACATGTCAATTCTCTGCTTTTATAGAAGAAAGGGCGATGTCAACTTGCTTCTTGCTAGACCAAGAAATGTTGAATATTAACATGGGTAGGATATTCTTAAAAAAGTTGCATACTGTAATAGAGATAGAACTTGAAATATTAACAATAGTAAAGAAAATTCAATAGTAAAACAAGCATCACACAATTGAACACACGATTTTTCACAGAGAAACCTTTTAAGGGAAAAAACCCCAAAGCATTAGTAATTCATCCTCTAAATGAGATGACTGAGTTTGTACATGAGTAGAGAAATCTTGTTCATAGAACTCTGAGATGAGTGTAACAAAAATTTCTAAAATCAAGAAATCCCTAGCACGCTTACTGCTGCTATCCTTCTACTGCTGCCATGTGGACTGTTTTATTGTTGCCACGTCAACTTTACTGCTGCCACGTGGACTGCTGCTACCCTTCACTGAGTCATGTAGCAACCTGTTTCCCTTCACCAAGTCCTCTAGCATCCTGACGGGTGTTGCTGCTGCTAACCCTGTCACTAATAAGATCTGTGGAAGCCTCTCGAGTGCTCATGCTGCTAACCCTGTCACCATCGCGAGATCAAATCCCATAGTGAGATCTGCTCCTACTAACCATGACCACCACATAGGCTACTGCTACTACTAATCGTGACCTTCAATAGGACTTATCATGACTTGCAACAGCTCTACTACTACTTCTCTTTACCACAAACTTCTATCCTCCACCACTGTGACTGTAGAATAAGGAAAGAACTCGAAGCAAGCTTAAGAGCTACAATGTTGAAGAAGAAGAAAAGCTATAAAAGAACTCAACCATGAATTTCCTCAGTCAACAACTGTGATGGAGAAGACCTTAGCCATGAATTGTTGGAGCAGTCAAGTGATGAAAAGATGATGATGAAATGATTTGTAACATTCTTCATTAATAGTCCATCAAACATTCAAGTTGGCTCCACATAATTAGAAGTTGACCTTAGGGATTATTTTCTTTGGCATCTTTGCCCCTTGATTTTTAATGTTTTGTGGTTCAAAGGTCTTTTTGGTGTTTGGCTTGTTCCACTTGATTCTTCATTTGATAGTCTCATGGACCAAGACTAGGGTTACATGGTCCTTCAAGTATTTATATGACCACAAGAAGTTGTCTCAAGAGTTCTTCAGGGTCCTCGTGGGTAGGGTCCTCATGGTTCATTCATGCCCGCACAAAGTACATCTTCAAAAATAAGGAGAATTATTAAATGCTTTATCTTGATCTCCTCGTTTCCACCAAGATCAGGTGATAGGTCTCTCAACCAAGGGTAGTTAGTCCCTGGAGAAGGTCTCATAGTCCATAAATCAAGGAGAGGAGTGCATCACTTTCCCATACCCGATCTAGGGCTTATGGTGATGACCTGGTAACTGACCAGGTGCCTCAGCCCTAGGCTGCATCAGGTAACTTGATTTCAAATAATTGGTAAGTGATCAAACACCTCCATTCTAGAATGGCCCTCATCCCCAGGTTGAGACCCTAGTCCCAAACTAGGTTAAATTCTTGGTAATTTACTAGGTTCCTCCATTCAATTAATGGCCCTTAGCCCTAGGCTGAGACACCAGTCCCGGAATGGGTTAATTTCCTGGTAACTAACCAGGTGCCTCCATTCTCCCAAAGAATGGCCCTCATCCCCAGGATGAGGCTCCAGTCCTCGATTGGGTCAATTTATTGGTAACTAACTAGGTGCCTCCATTCTCCCAGAGAATGGCTCTCGATGTTGCTTAGGAAAAAATCAACAAGTAATGAGGCTAGCGCCAATATGTAAGACAAAGACAGATGTGGATTTGCAGTCATCAGGATCACCAACCCAATTAGAGTTAGTGTAACCCTCTAAATTTGCATTACCATAGGATGAGTATTTAATTCCATATGTGTGTGCCCCTCTAATGTACCGAAGATTCTGCTTTGTAGCTTTCCAATGAAGCTCATGTGGTTCTTGCATGAACTGTGAAACCAAGCCAACGACATATGGGATATCCGGATGAGTGTGAGTCAAGTATAGTAGGCTACCAACAAGATCTCGATACAAAGTTTTGTCAACCAAAGGAGTAGAGCACTTTGTTGACAACTTGACTTCAAACAAAAATGGTGTGGGTGCAAATTTGCAATCCAAAAATGAAATCTGCATAAGAGGTCCAATTCGTATTTGGGTTGTGAGAGACCTATCCTGGATGTAGACTGTGTGACCTGTAGTCCCGAAAAGTAGTGAAACAACCCTAAATCTTCCATGACAAACTGTTGTTCAAGTGTAGACTTCACCTGATTAATTAAATTATCAGTAAGAATGAGATCATCCACATAGAGAACAAGGAGGAGAAGTTCATTATCTTGCCACAAAATATACACATTTGAATCAGAAAGGCAGTGAGAAAATAGAAAGGTTTGTTACAGCCTATAAGGGAGGTAAGAAAGAGGGCCGATACCTTAGGAAGGAAAGGTGAGGGTAAGTGTGGCCTTTAGGAAGGGAAGTGAGTGTTTGGCTTGGGAAAAGGACTATTTTAGGGCAGTTTTTAGGGTTTTTAGAAATTTTCGATATTTTTATGTTTTTAGTGCTTCATAAAATTTCTCCTTAGGGTTTCTAGGGACAAACAAGGTAGACCAAATTTGTAGGAGTGAGGGCCAAAATTTTAGGGAGGCAAAAAATTTGAAAATATTTTTTATTTTTATTTTTTAGGGTTTCAAGTGTAAAATTATAGTCCTAATTAAATGGCATAATTTACCATGAAATGTAATATGTACACATGAAAATGCAAGAGTAATTTGGTAAAATATATCAACTTAGGGTTTTCATGGATGATACTCTTAAACCCTAGCCTAGAGGGAGGTAACCAACCTTCTTCTTGGAATCTTTCTCCTTGACAACTAAAATAGGGCTTCTTGTAACAACCTCTAGGGCTCATTACAAGAGCGTAATCTAGGGAAAACGGTGGAGATCCAAATCTAGGGCAAGGGGATACAAAGTAAGTATATTACAAGAGCCCAATCTAGGGAAAGAGGATACAAAGTAAGTTTATTTCAATATTGACCATAAGAAAAGGTCACATTTTCATATTTGTAGTTAATATAAGCAACATCTTTTGATAGCCATGGTCTGCCAAGAATCATGGGATAGCCACTAAAGTCAATATTTTACAACACCATTCATTCTATTCTGTGTATTGAAAAGAATTAAACAAAAAAAATTTAATAGGTTTTTCATTGTGGTGATATATTTGTCTACATTGAACATTTGGATAAAAAGGTGATTCAAGCTACATGTTTGTATAAGTGAAATAGCAATGTGTGGGAGGGGACTTTTATGTTAAGGCCCATTCCAATTGGACTAGAAATTGTAGGAAAGAAGCCTCACATGACAAAGTTTAATGGTTCTCTAAGCATTTGGGTTGCAAGATCAGTCTTGTAAGCTGACTGGGTTAGAGCAAGGCTAGGTGTTGATTGATGGTTATTATCACCTCAGAAATTCCCATAATTTCTTCTTATCATTGTTGTTGTAGGCCAAAATACCCAGAACTAGAAGCTAATGCCCATAAATTACCAAATCTACTCTTTCATCATAGTTTAGTCACTTTCATATAACCCAATGTTGGTCTGATACTATAAGGAAGAAGCCTAAAAGGTACCTTATATCAAATGACCACCACTGGAAATATATCTGCATCTACATATAAATATCATTTACTATTGCTTTCATCCACATACATTCCCATAAGTGATCCTTTACTGTTGTTTAGTAATGAAAACAACCTCAATTTGACATATAAGAACTAGGTTTGACAATAAAGCTACCCAACATTAACCTAGGTTTAATTCAAAGGTTATTCCATGTATTATTAGTGCCAAATCATGCACAAATTCTCCCATATGATAGGGTTCATTACTATTTGTTACAGGTTCATAATGATACCCTTCTGCCTTAAAGGAGAAATCATTTTCATCAACTTGTCATCCCTATGGGATATGTGAAGAAATCCACATATAGAAAACCATGCAAATTGAGGGATAACACAATAATTATTGTATTACAGTCCAAGGGGTTAGCTCAACCAATTGTCACCAATTTTCTTGGGCATTTAGCTAATTCTGTGTTGATAGGTCCACACTACCCAATGTGTTTAGAGGAAATTTCAACTCAAAATGGGCCTTTTAACTCTAATTCAAATTCCATGTCATCATGTGTTGGCCAATCAAATTTCTTTAAATTTGAAATACCGTATAGGTCTTAAACACTTTTTTTAATATAAATTTGGGGATAGGTATCATAAAAAAATTACTTTTTTGTTTGTATTTTCGACATATCTCCCTGTGTTTTTACTCAAATTTCAATCGGGAGAGCTCGTTGGATGTGGAACTAAATTCCCCATCCAACGAGTACCCACTCAACATACTTTTGATGGACCCTGCTACCCCAAAACATCATCATCACATTTTTTTCAGGTATTTCTTGTTTTTGGGATAGCGGGGTCAGTCAAAAGTATGTCGAGTGGGTACTCATTGGATGGGGAATTTAATTCCACATCCAATGGGCTCTCTTGATCTAAATTTGAGTAAAAACATGGAGAGATATGTTGAAAATGCAAACAAAAAAGTAGTTTTTTCTTTTCTTCCTCCAAAATTGATAAATATTATTTTATTATTTTAACTATTATTTTATTAATTTTTTTTAGGAGGCCCATTTTGAGTTGAAATTTCCTCTAATTTGAGGGACAAACCGATGACCAATTTACATGTGAAGGGGTATAAATTCCACTCCACCTCGAACTTCTAAGATTAAATAAGTGTTTACACTACCTCTATAGAAGTTCTTCCGCCTGCTTCTACATAGAAGAAATTGATGAAAGTACATCATGCATTCCAAGCAATGTAAGTGCAAATCGTAGATCTATAAGAAAAATTTAAATTAGTGCTCACTTCAGAGGAAGTTGAATTAGAAACACAAATGATATTTTCAAAGGAAATTTTGTAGTGGGTGAAGGCTAGGAAGAATGGGTTTTCGATCCTAGTTGGATCTAATTTTTAGATTTCGACATAAGAAGCGCATGAAAGGTTATAAAATTTGAGAGTGAGACTTGTATGTTTTATAAAAACAATAAGTTATTTGGTATTTATTGATGACTTTATGCAAATATTCCATGACTAAGGTGACAACTCTAACCAAGCACATTGCTATATCATTCTTGGATTAGCATCAATTCACACATAAGCTAACACAAATTTAAGGGCATGCCAAGAAGTATTATTCAACATTTGTAGACATTTGGATATATATATGTTTTTGTAACTCAACTCTATTACAAACCTAAGCCCATGAAAGGTTGAACAACCATCAACCCCATCACTACCAAAATAATTGAAGGTCCTTTACTTGTTGTTGCATTGCTACTGATTCAAGCAAGTATATAATTCTCACTTATACCACACTTCTTGTTCTATGATCCTACTCACATTATTGAATAATATAAAATTTTCAAACTAATTTGACTTTGAATAATGTACCAAATATTCTTTAACTCTGTCCTGTTCTTAAAAAAAAAGTTCAAACAAACACAAGTACTCCTATTAAAGACCATTCTTGAAGGTGTTGATGTATTTCTAACTTTGGAATGTATTCACTTGTATATATTATGTATTGTACCCCGATGTTCATACTGGGAAGTATCTATAATGTAATTGAGTCATGTCATGCCCCAATGTTCCGGTTGGGAGATTCAATAATGTAAACAAGTTGTGTAAAGTCATAGAGTATAACCCTCCTCATTTATCAAGGGTTAAAGTCCCCATAGTTGTGGGGCCCTAGGGTTATTAGAATCTCCTAGAGAATTCGGCCCTATTGAGTTATTGTCAAGTTGGGAATTAGTATAGATAGAGAGGGACCCTATCTATTTAACACACATTCATACACATTCACTCACACTCAGTTGTAGTGCATAACTGAGAAAGAGAGAAGAAGTTGGGACATGAGAGAGAGAGACTACTGTTGTCGGGAGATCATCTTACTATCTTTGGGTTTTACTTTTGGTGCTGATTCTATCTCTAAGGAAGTTGCGAGGTTTTCTCCTTTATGGTTTCCCCAAGGAAATTTTTTTTGTTCATTGTCTCTTGTGATTTATTGATGTGCTTGTTATTCTCTCATATAAGATCCTAAGATCATATAGCTTAAATGTTAAAAATATAACATGGTATCAAAGCTAACCTGAGAAGAAGACACTGTGCAGCTACTAAAGCTATGGATTCCTACTTTTTGGATCTATCTCCACATATTTTCAGCAAAAGGAGGTTGAGCTGACTCTCCTCTCTAGGGCGCATCTTTCTATCGAAGCAGAATATGATTCTGAGCATTTTTAGTTTTTGACCCGACACTACTATCGAAAATTAGGGCTTTCCATAGAAGTGGAATTTTTGAGTGAACCCAGGCTTGCATTGATCTCCTCCCCAAAATGGAAGTTTAGAGATCGAGATCAAAGTTTTTGGTTGGGTATAACTTTGGGAAATTTAAAGCCTAATCTGCTCCTGATCCAGAAAACTAGCTCTGCAGAATTTAGCTCCAGATCCAGTTTCGACAACTTAACCTGGATCTCCCTGGTCTTGGAAGAAAATGAGTTGGACTCTTACATCAATGAAGAGGTTCCAGTTCTAGAGGGAGATGAGGCTAAGGCCTTACATAAGAAGATATTGGTCATGGATAAGAGGATTATTGCTGATTCAATCAAGGATCACCTCATACCACAGGTGTCCTCTCTAAAGACACCTAAAGAGATGTTTGATGCCCTGACCAAGTTATTTGAAGGGAAGAACATAAATTGGAAGATGACTCTCAGAAACCAATTGAAGAATGTAAATATCTAGAATGCGGACACCATCCAGTCTTACTTTACAAGGGTCTCTCAGATCAAGGAATAGCTGGAAGTTGTAGGTGAATAAGTAGAGAATGCATAAATTGTGATGACCACCTTGAATGGGATCTCTAGGGCATGGGTCTCTTTCATTCAAGGGATCTGTGCAAGAAAGAATCTAGTCAAGTTTAGCAGACTGTGGGAGGAATTCTCACAAGAAGAATCTTGAATATCAGCTCGAGAAGAAAAGATGGGAAGTGAAGATCAAGCTCTCACTGTACAATCCAAGAAAATAAGAACATACCATCACAAAGGTAAGCACTCTCACCAAAATAAAAACACTAGAAAGTCTAAAAAATATTTGTCTAAGTACATTTTCTTTACATGTGATGAAAGAGGACACCTTGCAAGATATTCTCCTAGAAACAAAGATATATATCACAAGAGGAAGGGAAAGAAGAAAACACATCATGCTCATGCTGCAGAAGAAGAGAATCAAACAAAATAGTGATGATTCTTCAAGTGATGAAGAATATGTTTTGATTTTCAATCTCATGGGAAACATCACACATGGAAGCAATGATTGGCTTATAGATAGTGGGGTTTCCAAACACATGACAGGATTCAAAGAATCATTTCTGAAACTATCAGAACATGAATCACCCCACAAGGTGAAACTTGGGGATGACTACTAATATCCTATAAAAGGTAGTGGAGAATCCTCCTACAAAGTAGACTCTATAAAGTCTATGAAAATGAAGGATATCCTATTTGTACCAGGACTAAAGAAGAACATTCTCTCCATCTCTGCATTAGATGCAAAAGGCATAAGATTTGCATTTATAGATGGCTAAGTCATCATGTGGCCAAAAGGAAAGACTATTGACGATGCAGCAGTAATTGGAGAACAAGAGGAAGGACTATACGGATTAAAGGGACAACCAAAACAAGCTTTGGTTCAAGACTCAGTAGAACTAAATGAACTTTGGCATGTGCATCATAGGGAACTACCACTTGCAAGCAAAGTTGTTGAAGGTCTTCCAGAAATACAAGCAAAACATGAAGGAGTATGCAAGGGATGTGCGAAAGGAAAGAACACAAAGAAGACATTTCCAAGTAGCAAAAGCAAGGCTAAAGGAAGCTTGGAAATCATTCACTTCAATGTATGATGTCCAATGTCATCCAATTCATTAAGAGGGTATGTATACTATGTTTCTTTGATTGATGATTTTTCTAGAAAGGCATGGATATACTTCATGAAGAACAAAGATGAAGTATTCAGCAAGTTCAAGCAATTCAAAGCCTTAATCAAAAACTACACAGAGAAGAAGATCAATATTTTCCGATCAAACAATGGTGAGAATTCACATCAAATGAATTCAAGGAATTATGCAAAGATTCAGGGATTAAGAAGGAGTTGACCACTCCATATAATCCACAACAGAATGGAGTTGCAGGAAGAAAGAATAGAATGATCATGGAAGCTGCAAGGGAAATCCTTCATGATCAAGATCTTCCCATGCATCTATGGGAAGAAGCGGCTAGAATAACTATGTATGTACAAAACCGTATTCCACATAGAGTACTCGAGAACAAGACACCTGAAGAAGTGTTTTTCGGAAAGAAATCAGAAATCAGTCATCTCAGAATATTTGGTTATCCAGTGTACATACACATTCCAAAACAAAAGAGGAAAAAGATAGATCCTTCAGGAAGGAAGGGTATATTTGTGGGATACTCTAAAATATCAAAGGCTTATAGAATATACTTCCCAAGATTCAAGAAGATCGACATCAGCAAGGATGTAACATTTGACAGAGACTCAGCTTACAAAAAATCTAGAAAGAGACTTGCTGAAGAACCTGAAGAAACAGAAGTACCCAGAATTCATGACACAACCATGAACGAAGCAATTCCAGAAGAAGATCGAGAAACAGAAGAACCTCAAGAACCTATAGATCCACCTCACAAGAGGAAACCTGGTTGGGTATGATAAGCTATCTAAGGTGCAGAAAGATATGGGGCTCTAGAAGAGATACAAGAAAGAAAAAGAACCAGTTCCTTCTCCGGTTATGTAGCCTTATTATGTGAATTCATTGATAAAGAACCTTCCAACTATGAAGAAGCGGCAAAAAATAAAGAATGGGAGGATGTTATGATCGAAGAGTATCAATGAAGAATGATGTTTGGGATGTTGTCCCAAGACTAGAGGGGAAGTCTGTTGTGACTTCCAAATGGATCTATAAGATCAAGCATGCTGCAGATGGTAGCACAGAGAAATATAAAGCAAGATTTGTGGCTCATGGTTTCTCCCATAAAGAAGGAATTGATTATGAAGAAAATTTTGCTCCTGTAGCTAGATATAATTCCATCATATTAGTACTTGCTTTAGCTGCAGTAATTAAGTGGAAAGTACACCAGATGGATGTTAAGATAGCTTTCTTGAATTGTGTAGTAGAAGAGAAAGTATATGTGGAATAGCCACTCGGTTTTGAGACACATGACAGAGAGATTCATGTGTGTAAGTTAAAGAAAGCCCTGTACGGTCTAAAACAGGCACCCAGGACATGGTATGGCATAATTGACAGCTTCCTATCCAATTTGGGCTTTACCAAGAGTAAAGAAAGTTCCCACCTTTACTACAAGGTTGAATAAGGGAACCCAGTGATACTCCTAATGTATGTAGATGATCTATTTGTGACAGGTGAGTATGGGTTGATTGCTGATACAAAGAGGAAGCTTGATGTCGAGTTTGAGATGAAGGACTTGGGTATGATGCACTACTTTCTAGGCATGGAGGTGTGGTAGAATGTAGATGGAATTTCCCTGGTACAAGGGAAGTATGCAGTAGAGATCCTTAGGTGGTTTGGGATGATGGAATCCAAGGCCATGGCCACACCTATGGCATCGAACCTAAATCTATTGAGTGATGCTTCATCAGAGTCGGTTGATGCTACAATGTATCATCAGATGATTGGGTCCTTGATGTACCTGATGAATACGAGACCAAATATTTTCTTTGCTATGAACACATTGATCCAGTTCCTGATGGATACGAGACATTTTCACTTGATTGCTACAAAGCATATTGTGAGGTACCTAAAGGATACAGTTGATTATGGGCTCAAGTATGAGGTGAATCAAAAGATTAACCTGCAAGGTTATGTGGATTCGTATTGGGCAGGAATTTCCATTGATAGAAAAAGCACTTCAAGGTGTTGCTTTAGTATGGGATCAGGTGTGATCTCCTGGTTTAGCAGGAAGCAATCCTATGTGGCACTGAGTACATCCAAAGCAGAGAATGTTGCAGCTTGTTCGACTAGTTGTGAGGCAGTGTGGCTGAGAAAGCTACTATCTGCTTTATTTGATCTCCAGATGGATGCTACTTGTATATATTGTGACAACCAGAGCTATGTGAAGTTGTCAAAGAACCTAGTGTTCCATGACAAGTCAAAGAATATCGAGATCAAGTATCACTAGATCAGGGATATGGTGCATAGAGGAGTAGTGAAGCTCCATTATGTTGCGATAGATGAGCATATAGCTGATGTACTGACCAAACCATTAGCCAGAGTAAAGTTTGAGTACTTCAGGGAGAAGCTTGGTGTTCTCCATATCGAGGTTCCCTCTAAAGGGAATTGATGTGTCTATTGGAATTTATGACATGGTGGAAGGATAAAATTCACATGGTCAGATGTAAGTTCAGAGATGCTCTGATGTGAATGTGGGTTGTGTTACCACATGATCAGTGCAGAGTTATTTTGATTTGATTGTGGGATGTGTTCCCAAATGATCTGTGTAGAGCCATTATGATGTCATTGAGGGATGTGTTCCCACATGATCAGATATAAGTGCAAAGATTCTCTGATGTGATTGTGGGTTGTGTTAACACATGATTAGTGCATAGATATTCTGATGTGATTATGAGATGTGTTCCCACATGATCAATGCATAGCCATTCTGATGTGATTGCAGGATGTGTTCCCACATGATTGGATGTAAGTGCAGATCCTTTCTAACATGATGAGGTCATATGTAAGTGAAAAGCCTTTCTGACATGATGAGGTCGGATGTAAGTGCATGGCCTTTCTGACATGATGAGGTTAGATGTAAGTGCAGAGCATTTCTAACATGATGAGGTCAAATGTAAGTGCAGAGCATTTCTGACATGATGAGGTCGGATGTAAGTGCAGATCCTTTCTTACATGATGAGGTCGGATGTAAGTGCATCTCCTTTCTAACAAGATGAGGTCAGATGTAAGTGCAGAGCCTTTCTGACAAGATGAGGTCAAATGTGAGTGCTGGGACTTTTTGACATGGGTTTTGGATGTGTTCCTTCCATGGTCAAATGTGAGTGTTGGGCGTGCCTTTCTGACATGGTTCTTGGATGTGCTCGTCCCATGGTCAGATGTAAGTGATGGGTGGGCCTTTCTAACATGGTTCATTCCATGGTTAGATATAATTGTTGAAGATGATGAAGACCTACCTGAATGCTAGGCCTACAACTAGCATGAAAAAGGGATGGCTCTATAGAACTTCCTGTGACGAGAATTGAGATAGAACCAATGATGATCTAGCAGTGATGATATAGATCAAGTGATGATCTAGTGATGCTCCAGACTTTATGATGATCCAGTGATGCTCCAGATCAAGTAATGATCCATACTTAATGATGATCCAGTGATGCTCCAGATCAAGTGATGATCCATACTTGTTGATGATCCAATGAGGCTCTAGATCAAGTGATGATACAAACTCAATGATGATTATTGATACTCCAGATCAAGTGATGATCCAGACTTGTTGATGATCCAGTGATGCTCCAGATCAAGTGATGATCCAGACTCAATGATGATCTAGATCTAGTGATGATCCAGACTTGATGAAGATGACTTGACGATGAAGATGACTTGAAGATGAAGATGTCTTGAAGATGAAGATGACTTGATTATGATCCAAATGATACAGAGAAGAAGAATCACGCTGATAAATTGTGTCGATAGAATGCTTTCCAAGTTAAGAAGGAGTGTTGATGTATTGGTAACTTTGGAATGTATTCAATTGTATATCTTATGTATTGTACCTTGATGTTCATACCAGGAAGTATCTGTAATGTAATTGATTCATGTCATGCCCCGATGTTCTGATTGAGAGATTCAATAATGTAAACAAGTCATGTAAAGTCATAGAGTATAACCCTCCTTATTGATCAAGGGTTATAGTCCCCCCAGTTGTGGGGCCTTAGGGTTATTAGACTCTCCTAGAGAAGTCGGCCCTAGTGAGTTATTGTCAAGTAGAGAGTTAGTATAAATAGAGAGGGAGCCTCTCTATTTAACACACATTCATACACATTCACTCACACTAAGTTTTAGCGCATAACTAAGAGAGAGAGAAGAAGCCAGAACAAGAGAGAGAGAGACTGCTGCTGTCGGGATATCATCTTACTGTCTTTGGGTTTTAATTTTGGTGTTGATTCTATCTCTAAGGAAGTTGTGGGGTTTTATCCTTTATGGTTTCCCCAATGAAAATATTTTTGTTCATTGTCTCTTGTGATTGATTGCTGTGCTCGTTATTCTCTCAGATAAGATCCTAAAATCATATAACTTAAATGTTAAAAATCTAATAGAAGGGATTCCCACAAGTCCTACAATTTGTACCTAAATGAATCTACAATAAACCTCTTCCAGTACTATCTTAGTGAGCCAACACAAATTACATTTTGTTCCTCTTTTGTTGTCATATCCTCCTCTTAATACTTGGACAAAAATTATTGGTAAACTTGTTATGTGATTTTATCATATTGATTGTACTACTAGTAGTTCCATATTTTTATCATGTAAGGGGTTGTGCATCATATAATATTATGTTAGTGCTTGAAATGCTAGTGCTTGCAATACTTCAAAGCCTCTAAATGGCAGCCATAGTCCAAAAAACATTCTGCAACAACAAATAATTACATATCATCAAAACCATATCTTATATTGGGATCCTCATCGTCGATAGCAATTACCTCTACCTCATCCATTGGCCTCTTCATTGATCCTCCAAGGATATATTAGTACTAGTACTTGGTAAAATTTGTGGATCCAAGTCCATCCACCATATTGTTTTTTAGTTCAACACCATCCAATTTTGATGAAATTTTTGATGAAAATGGCTAATCTAAGCTATACAAAACTAGGTAGAAATTTCAACATTCCTAATTAGTAATCAGTGGTTTTGACTTGAATGAAAGGTATAATTTTACTAATTTCATGACAAGTTAATCCTACAATGAAAAATCAACAACAAAGGGGTACATATAGGGATTGGTTCTCTTTATTAAATTCCAATCCCATACCCTCATACATGATAGAATTTAGTCTTAAAATATTACAAACCCAACAATCCTAGAATGTTGAAACCCCAAAAACTGTTAATTCTATTGAATTCTTAATGAGATATCAAATTCTATTTTCATCATATCAAATTAGATGAGGTTGAATCCACTCTTAAACATCCCGGATTTATGAATGGTTATCTTCAAATTTTAAGTTAAAGGAAATATAAAGAAGAATATCAGCTTTTACCTTGAGAATTTAATATTGTTGGTTACTACAATAGAAATAATGACCCAAAAAATAATGTCATAAATAATGATCCAAAAAATTCAAATTTCAAGCTTATATTGGCCTTTTTTTCAAAGCCAAGGTGAATTTTAGTGAATTTTCAGTTAAGAAAAAAGAGCATAGCTAAGCTCTAAATAAAGAGTAGCTCTCACAATTGTTTCAGAATGGTTGGATTGATAGGAGATTCCCCTAAGCCTAGTTGATAATCTGTTGAGATGAGGAAGTCAAGGGGAAATATTATGTGAGGTCTCCATCCTTAGTCACTTCAATCTTCATATGCTCTTTCATTTCAACCTTATTCTTTTAGATCTGATTTATAAGACAATTTTATGATCAGTTTTTCATGTTGGTTTATAACAGAAAACTAAGAGAAATTTAATCCTAGGTATTCCCTATGGGAAACAAGACCATCCCGCAGTAAACACAAAATCTATCTTTATGCCTTCCCTAAGGGGAAAGCAGGCTATAAAATAGTGTTTGAGTGTTTTCAGTGACTATGTTGAGCATATGACTATGCCTATACCACTTTTACAACATAATAAAATAAGTTCTATCACTAGTCTTACTAAACTCTAACAATCTATGACAATAATTGAAACCTAGATCCAAAACCTAAATCCTATTCTTGCTTGATGTCATCATCTGATGGAATGAAATATGGAGAACTTGGGGATTGTCAATCTCCAGAAACTGGTTTGAGGTTGATTCCCATATCTTCTGTATTTCTGTTAAGCTTTCTATTGGTATCCTTTGTCCTTGTTTCTAGATTATGGAGCTCTTCTTGGAGGGTATCCTACTGTATTAAAATTTGGCATAAGCGTTCCCTCTCTCGAGTAAAATTAAATGGTACATTGGATTAGAGTCTCCTTGGTTGAGGTGTTACTTGGGTCTTCGACCCAATTATGGAACTCAAATTTTTTTTTCTCATTGCTAATGAACCCATGTTCCATATTGGCTTCATCTTCAACCAATTTAACTTTTTTATGCATCACATATGGAATTGTTTCTTTGTAATTCTTTGCTTCTTTGACCACAATCTTCATGGAATTAGTCACATGCGAGCCTTCATGTTCCTTTCTTTGGCATCATTAACCCAGGCCTGATATAGGATGTTGATGGACTATGCTGGCTGGAGAGATGATGCCTTCTTCTTGTGTCAACCATATTTCACACCATTTGTCTCCCCATGTTTACCCACCATAGAGTTGAGTGTCTTCTACCATGTAGACTCTCTGTTAAATTGCAAGCCTGTTCCATTAACTCAGGCTTCATCATTTTATTTGTTGGTTTCCAAATATATCGTAGGTCCTTTAGCTCAACCTACATTGGCTTGTCTCTGGAGTTGACACCCAGCATGGCGAATTTGTGGGATATGTTAGCATGCATTTTTTTTCATATTTTCTTGTGTATTTTTATTTTATTTCACTAAACATCTATTGTCAAGTGATCCATTCATGTTGTAAGTGATATTTGATATATAAATTTAAATTAAGTTTCGATCATCCTATCAAGCAGGAGAGGGACAATACTATGTCAGAGTGAATATGAAAATTAAGAAGAAGATGAGTTGTTTTCATTCACATGTGAGCTTGATTAATCATTGTTCGTTTGGGGTTCCAATTAGAGAATTAGTTCACTTATATAGTAATTGATCTAGCAATTTGAATATTTTGGGCCTTGCAGAGTAGTGTGGCAACTGATGGACAATGCCTTTGGGTTCTGTTTGTGCCAGAAATTGTTTCCGGGACACAAATAAACAAGCCAACACAATCTCAAATGGTCAATCAAACAAACTAGGTTTTTAGGGTTTTTTAAAGGTTTTTCTGGTTGTGAAGTTTTGGTGACCAAAGGGAATACATTCATAATCCAAATAGGAACTAAATCATAAGTAAAGAAGAGAAGAGATGCATAATATAATAACCAGGTATCCAACAGAAAATAACTTTGAAGTTCATTCACAACAGGCAAGCATTACAAGCAAAGAAACCATAAACCAGCAATGAATTTACCAATTGTGTAGCTAAACAAGCCAGAAATGAAGCCAAAACACAGACTAAAGGGTAAAATGGATCATATATTTCATAATTATGTTCATCAAATACACATGAGATTCAAGTACTTAGCTTATCAACAAGTCAGGAGACCTCCTCTAGCCAGCCAAAAAGTAGCACCCTTTGTTCTCTTTCTCCTCTTCCTAAATACTGTTTTTCAAAAATTCAATTAGGGTTTAAACCCTAACTGTTTCTAGTCTACTCATCGATGGGATAATGTCAAAAATTACAATTTACAAAATAAAGTATTTATCAAAAAACATAACAAGTAACTGCCTAACTAACAATACTCAAAGGTCTTTAGCAGCTTCTGCCAATAAGGCTATTCCATCCAAGGCTTGGGCCTTCTTCCTGGCTCTCTTCTGCTCAGCTTCCATATCTGCTATCCTTCTTGTCAATTCTTCATTCTACTGCTGTAAACCTCTGATAGTCTGCTTTAATTCTACACATTATAAATCTGTGTTTCTCTTCCTTTTTAGGGCCTCCTTGGAGACTACAGTAAGCTCTTGGTAATGATCATTTACTTCTTGTAAGTCCTCCCTGAGTCTTCTATTTGCTAAGACCAAACCATCATTTACTTCATGCATGTAATCCATTTGATGCTTATATTGTTTAATGTTTTTTTGCAAATTCTCCTTTTCTGAGTCAAAGGTCTTCCCTGTTGTGGTATCCTGTAGTTCACTAGGCAGCCATGGGATATTTAACTTTCTGAAAATGTCTTCATCCTCCTGCTGTAGCTCTGTAGAAACACTAGGAAGACTTGGAATTTCTTGATTGTCTGTTTCATCAGGTGCATTTTCATCCATTAATAACTTATTTTCTGAATAAGAAGCTTCATTTTCTTCTTTCTGTTGCTCCTTCAACATTTCACTTCTTAATTCCAAAAACATAGCTGATAGTTTAGTCTCGGTGATACTGGACTCTTCTGCTGACTTCAATGCTTTATTTCCTTTGAAATTACCCTTTCTAGCTTCTATCTTTTCATCTGAAGAAGAAGTATCAATCATAGTGACCTCTGCTGTGTTTAACTTAGGATTTAGAAGCTTTTTCATGTTCAGCCTTAATTTATTTTTTGATTTGGTTTTATGTCTCCAACCTGGGGCAAGGTCTCTCACCATCTTCAAAGTTTTTCCTTGATGTATAAATGTGGCTAGCTCCATAGCTTTAACCTTGATCTTCTTTTTCTTTGGCCTTTCTGTTTTATCCTCTTGACTGTAGCATTCTCTATGTGTGTCAACCCTAGACTCAACATGGACTGTCAACTCATCTTCATCTTGCAAATATCCTTCATCTTCAGATAAAATAGTGATTGGGCTTCTTTGTTGGACTTTAGTATCTTCTTCTTTTACTGCAAGCTTCTCTATGACAAGAATTGCTTTTTTATCTATAAGTGCCTCTGCTGGTGTTCCAATTTGCACAGGCTGAGTTTCCTTTTCAATAATCAGCAAACCTTTTCCCTTACTGCCAATTGAAGGCTGTTGAGATTCAATATCTCCCTTTGAAGGCTCTGTCACTTCTTCACTTTTGGCACATTTTTTATCTTCAGACTTGACTTTTTGCCCTAATTTTCTAATTAGGGTTTTTCCTTTGTCCACATGCTTTTTGGTAGGCTGTTCTTTCTGCTTAATCTGGAACCCAAAACAAAAGAGGAAATAGTCCCATGTCTGTCCTTCTCTTTGCAGAGCAGTGCTGATAATGAGCTTGATCAATCCATGATGGAAAATGGACTGTGAAGTGCGATCATGATGCTCTTTAATCCTACTTGACATATTCTGCAAACTCTTCAATAAGAAGAAGGGGAGACTCATCCTTGATTCACCAACCAGGTGCTATAAGAACTTGAAATGATATTTGAATACAAAAGCATACCTCCTTTCATAGGTAATGTAGCTTTGTAGGACTTTGATGGGCTCCACCCATTCTGCTCTGAAATTCTGGATGAGCACTCCTTTGCTCCAGTCTGGAATAATGCCAAGTAAAAAATACCTTTGGGCATTGAAGGTAAAAGGAAGATTTTTGAACCACAACTCTCCTTCATTTCTGACTCCTATTGCTTCAGCCACCAACTCCACAGTCAACTTAAACTTCAGAGTATCAAATGATACCATGTCTTGGTTATAACATTTAGTAAATTTATGAGACACCTTAGTGTTATAGCCATCAATCTTCTTGAAGAAATCCAACCATCCAGCATTTTTAAAAAGCTCTACACAACTTGGAAAATTGTCAATCCAATTTACCTCAGTAGGCTCAGCTCTGTTGGTCTTCCCACTTTTCTTCATTTGCTTTCCAATGGCTGAATTTTGTGTAATTTTAAGACCCTATTAATGACCTAATAGCCCCCTTTTTCCTCAAGTTTTAAAGTTTGGAAATTCAGCTTTCATTGATTCTCCTTGGTTGTTTTCTCTTGGTTTTTAACAGTCTGTTTGTATTGACAATGCAGGAAATGTTTTGCCTCAGGTTTGGGTAATTTAAGTCGACAGAGTGCTAAAAATCCTTAATCAAAACTGCTGCTGAACTTTAACTAACCATCCAATATGCTCATCTAAATGCTAAAACACCTCTGGAATGCATAGAGACATCCATGTGTTGTGATTCTGCACAAATAGCAGCCTTGGCTCCTTCTAATGCCACTAATGAATTATCTCTTTGAAATAAGGATTTTGCATTAGCACTTTCAACTGCTCGATTCTTAGATTCAGAATCTGATTGTTTAACTAGAGAATGAGATGATATGAGAGCAATCTTATATGTGCTAACTTTTTCCTTCAACTTGCATTCAGCACAAAACCAATTAGCCAATGGCACATATTCAGACAAGGTCCACATGCAATTGACATGCTCAGCTAACTCATTGCATTGATTACAGGTAACAAGTAAATCTTTGAAACCTTGGTCACCACAAACAGTATAGACCTTCACCCTACCATATCTGCTGGTCTTGACAGGAAAATGGGTTCAATATAACTGTTATTTTTCAATTTATCACTTGCTAAAACATCTAAGACCTTTTAGACTGATATTTGGTCGTTGAGAGCTTGTTAACAGCATGAATTAAATTTTTCCTTAATCAATTTTAACATAACACGCCTTAATGGAAAAACCCCCAATTTAGCAGCCACGACCAAGTTTACGCGGAATACCTCACTCCCGACCAGTTGCAAACGTTTAAAATTAATCCTTGGAGTATCTGACTGTTGAATTTAACTTCCCAGATGTCTTCAAGTCTTGAATTTACTTCCAATTGGCGCGTTGGGAAAACCCTAAATTCCCTCTGTAACTGCAAATTCTGGATTTTGAGCAGTTGTCTTCGTTCCACTTCGCCTTCAGCCTCGTAATGCATATATGGAGAACTTATTTCCCATCAAACTTGGCTCGTGCCTCTACCTGTCATGATATGCCGAGCCCTAGCTGCTGATTGCCACGATCTCCTTCATGTCATCGACCACACCTGTGTGCATGATTATTTATGCTGAAACACGTATCAAAAACTCTTTACACATGTGATTAGTCATCCAGGAGAGCAATCATGAGAAAATTTGGCGAAAAAACCGCTGAAATTAGTGCCCGCGATATTCTTGTAGCGTTGTAGTGTAAAATTTTAGCAGTTGCGCTACAAGAATATTTTGAAATCCATTTTGGCGCTTTTTTAGTCATCAATTCTATTTTAAATAAGGTTTATATGGTAAACCTTGTTCTAGAGTTTATTTATGAAACCTTTAATCCATAAACATCCTATACAACCCTTCCGAACCAAAAGAAACAAGAAATGAAAACCTAAAGGCAAAAATCAAAATTTCACTTTAAACCAAAATTTCCTAAAAGTAAGCAAATGAGCAAGCTTAAAACAAAAAAAGCACAAGCAAAATATAAGACTGAAGAAAACAAATTCATGACTTAATAGGTTCCATTGCTTTTCACTTTTTATCTTTGTGTGTGTGCATCATAAGACCAAAATCTTGTAGCCTCAATGAGATAAATTGATTCTACCTGCAGTGGAATCCATTCGTTAGAGAGTTGATATTTAGGTTGGATGTCATTTAGATATTTCCCTTGGGGGTGGTAGTTGATATCCAGGTTAGCTACCATTTGTATTTTATGTTTGGGACCTCCATTATTTTTTAGATCTTGTATAACCATTGAAATATTAACAATTCAAAGTGCCTAACTCCCTTTTATAAGTATCCACATCCTACCTTTGTGGTATCAATAAATAAATGGTGGAAAAGCTCCTTCCTCATCCCTCATTTCATTAATGCACTCAAGAAAAAAATGAATGGAAGAGAGAAAACTTGAAAAAAAATCAACCCACATGATCACTGAACCATTGATGGGTGAAAGAGTGATTGTCGAGAGGTGATAGACACCATTAGAAGGCATTCAGAATACCATCTAAATCCTCTGAGAATTGTTGGCTTGTTTTATTGGACTCAGTCTTAGAGTTTTGCCAAGAAAATGACATACTGCTATAAAAGAAACCTGGAAGAAGGAAGTTGCTTGGACTTATATTGGCCATAAGAAAGAAGGGTATGCCTGAGAGACTGTGCAACAGAGAAAGGATGGATTCCTGTGTTGTATGGAGAAATTTGAAGTAGGCCAAGAACTGGGTTGGTTGAAAGGAGTGATACATTCCACTGGTGGCATCTTGGTTGATTTTGTGAAGGTTTAGTGGTTTGAAAACTTGACATTTTATCCTTCTCACTGATGACCTCATAGCTAGCATGGGATTGGAATTCTAAACAAGAACAACCTATGGGATTGGAATGTATTTAAAAGAAGAATATATGTTTCTTTGATAAACTCAGGGTCATATAATATGTCATGTATGCTTGTAATTTTTCTATCCTAACTACCATAGTTATACGTTATGATGGTCATTTGTTAGTGTGCAAATATGTTGTTGGTTTTGATATCTATTGTGGAAACATGATAATGATTGGAATGGAAATGACTTCATAGTATGTGGATGATAGCTTATTAGTGATTTATGTTTGAAAAAAACTTATAAATTCTCTTTGTATTTTAATCCTAGCTTCCTATATCCTAGAGGTGAGATTTAAGATGCTTGAAATATTCTTCAATGATGGTTAATCCAGGAAGCAAAAACTCAAATTCTCAGTTAACAAAAGACTTTTACAGTAGGTCGATGAATTGCACATTGAATTTCATTGGGCTTAGGTTGATCGTCTTTTTGAAGGCCAAAGTTATGAAACAAAGCCTCAACTTTGTAACCAAGAGCCTCTGCTCGTCACATGTAAAGAAATGGCCCATTGCTGGGGATTAATGTGCATTTTCAACACATTACAATAGTGAGATACATAAATTTGTCAAGGTCAATAAGTTAATTCCTAAAACTAACAATGCATGTAAAATTTGAATGTGGGAATTCTCATTGCCCCTCTAACTCTCGATGGATTATCTTTTTTATCAAAGAAAAATATTCAAAAAGATTTTATTAAACTTTAATAGAACCGTCCTTGCCATATTGAAATTCATATGAAATTAAAACCAGTGTTAAGCCTAATAACAAGAATCTTAAGCTCACCAAGTTGCACAAATCCATAGCCCTGAACTCTAAATTTTGTAAAGAATTTACTTGATGATGAAATATGAGATCTGTAACA
This sequence comes from Pseudotsuga menziesii, assembly GCA_001517045.1. Taxonomy (NCBI): domain Eukaryota; kingdom Viridiplantae; phylum Streptophyta; class Pinopsida; order Pinales; family Pinaceae; genus Pseudotsuga; species Pseudotsuga menziesii. Next base: position 175,932 of record LPNX011006791.1, read on the forward strand.
TTTAACTTTGATGTTGGAGACTCTATACCAAGTTTCATCGATATGATGATTCATTTAGACATTGTTCCTTTAAAGTACATACATAGTGATCTTATAGTTTGTATAAGAGTAGTTTGTTCGTATGTAATCAATTGTGATAGTCCAAGTGGCACAGAAAAGTTACTACAACATTCTCTAAGAAAACACACAGTTCTATCTATATTATTGACTCAATCTAAATGAAAATGTACAGTATACACATCCTCAAGGTAATCTGATCATGAATTTTCACCTCTCATTGCCTAAGATATCTGAGATGTCTCTCTGAGGGTCACACTCTAATGCCATCCACCAATATTCATACCGTGGACAACAAACATAGCTGAGAAATGCTATGTCATGGTTGTTAAACGTTGTGCTACCTCCAACCAATGAAGTAGCGCTCACTTCCTTATTCCCTAACATAACCCCATATGGGAAACTTTCAAAGAACTAGATGTTTCCAAAAAATTCTTTGACTCATCATGTAGGTCAGTCTCAGCCGACTAATAGAAGTATCTTTAGATGAATATCTGGGAATATGAAATCTGAGATAGGTCTACAAAATATTATGTGTAGGAACTTGGGAAGATAGATGAGGAATTATAAATCCTCACAATATTGTTGAGATCAAAATCCCTCTCTTCATTTTTTTTCCCCTTTTATTCCATGTCCAAGGGATCATAGTTCTCATAGTAGCTACAAAATTCCAAGTTTCTGATGCATTGAATAAGAGGGTGATTCTTCTACTTGTGTATGTTGCATACAATTACAAGGTGACACTTAGTGTTTTTTTCTATTATTTAATCATCTTGTAGAAGATTTTTTCTTTTTGTCGCAGTTTATTAATGACACAATGTTATCCCAGAAACTCTTGAGGGAAGGGGAGTCCCTCTTGAGAATTAATTCGGGGTTAATATGTGCCGCTATTGTGCTGGGAAAGCTCATCTGCGAAGTGGTGTATCCATGGTCAATCCTTTGAATGTTACAATCCACTTAAACCTTCCTTTGATTTGTGTATTCATTGTTTATCAATTGATATTCTACTATGTATTTTGATTGTATTTGTCATGAGTTATAGTATGATAGAATGCCATGTGACCGTCATGTAGTGCCTGCTGTAAATAACAATGTGTCTTAGTTTAGTGCTAAGCCAATAATGAAAATGGTCCTGTAGGATATAACAAATACTTCTAGCCAATCCTAACCCCTGTCCAACCTTATTTTTAAAAACAAATAGACACCTCGGTTGCTATAGCGACGCAAATACATAGCAAGTTTCGACGAACTTGCTATACTAGTGATGAAACTTGCTATGTGTTTGCATCGCTATAGTGACAGGGTTTCATCACAAATATTTGGTATATTCATTGTAAACATGTTGTTCTTTCGTCGCTATAGCAGCGGCATGTCATCGCAACGCCTTGGAATATTCTTCGCAAACATATTGGATGTATGACGCTCTAGCGACGGGATTTTGTTGCAACCAGTTTGGTATTTTTTGGTGTTTTCATCGCTATGTTTTGGTATGTTTGTCGCTATTGCAACGGCCTTTCGTTGCCACTTTTTGGTGTTTTTGTTTCCATTTTTTAGGTGTTTTCATCACTAATTTTTTGTCACAATAGCAACGATAGTTCATCACAATAGAAAACATTAATTCGTCGCAAGAGAGACGAAAATTTGTCACATTAGAAGCCAAGTATTCATCGCAATAGTGACATGAGTTATTCATCGCAAGAGGGACGAAGTGTGGAAAGCCTTTCTATAGTGATGAAAGCTTTCTGACAAAAATAAGAGGTCATGCTCGTCGCTATAGCAACACACAAGTGTTGCAATTGCAACGATTTTTCATGGGAAAAATGTCCACATGTACTAGTGCTAGATCCTTGTCATGTGCTTACACATTGTATTAAGCCTCAATTTCTTTATGGTATCAGAGCTGTTATTTCTACATGGTATAAGAGCCAAAAGGTTTCTCAAGTTCTACAAAGTTGAGGAGCTATCAATTCTCTACATTAGAGCGCATCCAGTCTCCTATCCCTCTCTGAATAAGAGATTCAATTAAGCTTACAAGTTTTTCTCCAAGTATTTATTTGTGCAGGTTACAAATATTATCTTCTTGACTGCATCAACATCTTACCATCAATTCCTCTTCAGCTATGATCCTGAATTCCTTAAAATATCATGAATGGAAGGTCAAAATTATCATTCTATTGTACAGTAAGGGACTCTATATATTTTCTATGGATTTAGAGAATAAGCCTGTTTGTCCTAGGTTTGTTAGTTATCTTCCCTAGACCTATTTTCCTACCTTAGATATTTTTTTATCCCTTGATTGATTTTCTTATTCTCCTAAAGTTTGGACTTCTTTGATTTCATTTCAAATATCTTGTGCATTTACAAATATTTTAGTTTAAAAAACTTAAGCTCCTATAAATTAAGAAATGTCTTTTCATAACATGAAATGCAAAGTTAGGGTTTCATGTTGTATTTCCTATGTTTAACACAAGCTGGAAGCACATCTCATCATTCATATGCATGTGTGCTGCCAGCTTGCCATGGTTAGGTTTATGTGCAGGGTTACCAAACAATCATGCAATTGATCAGTTTTTGGGGTTTTTTCCTGTTGAGAGCCGACAATTAGCTCTGTGTCACACCTGAAAGAAAACTTGTACCACTCCAATAGACTATCTCTTGTACCACTTTTCACCCTGACTGGAGCCAAGGGATTCAAAGGAATTTTCACTTGAGCCGTCTGATTGTCAAATTTAACTATACAAGTGTCTTTGGGTGTCCAATTTGCTTCTAGCTAGCGCAACGAGAAAGCCCTAAATATTCTCTGTAACTGTGAAAGCCCTCAATCTCCTCTATAACTGCAAATTCCAGATTTTGGGCAAATTTCCTCACTCCACTTAGTCTCTAGTTTCGTAATGCATGTATGGAGAACTCCTTTCACTTCAATCTAGGCTCGTTTGGCTACCTGTCACAATTTGCCCAACTCTAACTAATGGTTTTCCACGATCTCCTTCACGCTGTAAAATGCACCTGTTTGCATGATCATTACTGAAGAAACACGTATCAAAACCCTTTAAGCATGCGATTAGTCATCTAAAAACCAAAATCGTGGGAGAAATTTACTTAAAAACCGGCGATTTCAGCGCGCGAGATATTCTTGTAGCGCCGCTGTGTAAACTTTGGGCAGTTGCGCTACAAGAATAATTTAAAATCAATTTTGGCGCCCTTTTGTCATTATTTCCATTTTGAATGAGGTTTTAAATGTTAAACTTTGATCATGGTGATATTTGTGAACCAATTACTCAATATAATGTCCTATAAAACCCTTCAAGACCTAAGAAGAACAAACCTAAAGAAAAACTCAAAATCTCACTTAAAACCAAAAATTTTCTAAGGTAAGCAAATGAGAAAATTTAAGCACATGAGCAAACCTAAAATAAAAATCACAATCAAAATATAAAATTGAAGATAACAATTTCATGACTTAACATCGGGCTCCAGCTGCGGGATGAAGTCCTCTCTGTGAGGCTTCAAGAACCTGTAGACCAGTGCCTTATTTTCTGCTACCTACTAGTCTGCAAAATTTCCATTGGGTTATGGATTCTTTATTATGCTTCACTCACACCGGTATATACAATGAAAAGTGAAAATCTCCTCAAATACTGTAGAAATGCTTGAGGAATCATCCATTTACAGGACTTGACAATTCCTCACCTTCCAAAGACTGCAGGACAAAAGTGTTATTCTCTAGAATCTTAGACACTAGGAAAGGGCCAAACCAGAGGTTATCAAACTTTTTTTCTCTTTCCTTGTATCCCACCTTAAAACCATATCACCAACTGAGAAAGTGTTTTCTTTGATGTTCCTGTCAAATCTGCTTTTGATCTTCAATTTGTACAACTGTGCCCTTTCTTCCACCTTTTCCCTATTCTGCTGCAACTCTATCATCTCATAAATCCTTCTCTGCATATCATTGGGCTCTTCCTGGGAATTCTGAAGAAACTTCATCACTGGGATTCCCAACTGAACAGGAAAAACTGCATCTGTACCATAAAAAAAATGGAAGGGAGAATTTCCAATTTCTTGTTTAAATGTTATCCTATCAGCCCACAATGCATATTTTAGCATTGAATCCCAGGATCTCTTGTTATGTTTGAGCAACTTTCTGATACTCTGGATGATGTTTTTATTGGAGGATTCAGCCAAACCATTACCCTGGGGATAGTAAGGAGTGGAATGTTTCAGCAAGATACCATTCTTTTCACAAAAGGCTTCCATTACCTTGGACTTGAAAGCCTTTGCATTATCTGTTACTAATTTCTGAGGACAACCAAACCTACTCAGGATATTCTCCTCAATAAATTCCATGATGACTTTTTCTATGGCATTCCCAGTAGGGATGGCTTCCACCCATTTGGTAAAGAAGTCTGTTGCAGTTAGGATCCACCTATGTTTCCCTGAGGAAGTTGGATTTATTTCCCCAATAAAATCTAGACCCCATTGCTGGAAAGGAGCACTTACTGCAATAGGTTTTAGGGGCAATGACAGCAATTTTTGTTTGCCAGCAAACTTTTGACAAGGAATACAGACTCTTACCTACTTATAAACATCTACAAACAAAGAAGGCCAATAATAACCAGCTCTTAAAATCCTGTATGTTGTTGTCTTCTAGTACTTATGCCCTCCACAAGCACCCTCGTGAGATTCAGAAATTACTCCTTCAATTTCAGATTTGTCCAAACATCTGAGTAGAATACCACCTAGGTCCTTCCAGAACAACTGCTCCTCTACTAGAAAATACTTAGTAGCTTTAAGCTTTAAGGATCTAGCAACTTTCCTATCTATATGCTCAGGACATTGCAAAAACAACAGAAAATACACAATGCCTGCATACCATGTGGATGCTGAATAATTGCCCATGACATTCTCTTTTTCTAGTATTGCTTGATCTTCTTCCTGAGCTAATTCTTCAGTCATGATATGCAATCCCAGAGCTTGACAATTTGATTCAACCAGTAGCTTGGCTAAACCTTGTCCCTTGACAATTTTGGTAGGTCTGATATCTACATCATACTCCATGATTTTAGCAATCCACCTGCCTCTTTTCCCTTCACTATCAGGCTGTGTCAAAACATATTTTATAGAAGAATTAGGCACAAATGAAATAACTTTAGAATGCAGAACATAGATTCTGAAAAACTTTAAAGCTTTTACCAGAGCATAGGGCTGTTTTTCTAAGATATTGTATTTCAGTTCAGAATCCTTGAGAGTTTTGCTGAAGAATGTAATTGGCTGCTCCAATCCTTCCTTATTCTTCTACAACAGAATAGTTGCTATTGTATCCTCTGATGCAAATGAGAATGTAAAAAATTCTCTGGTAAAATCTGGGCTTACTAATACAAGAGCTTCAGTAAGAGCCATTTTGATCTTCTCAAATGCATTCTTTGCTTCAGTGGTCCACATGACTTCCTGATCCTTTTTCAGCATGACAGTGATCTGTTTAATAGTCTCAACAAAGTTTGGTATAAACCAACGCAGAAAGTTGATTTTACCAATGAATGATTGAACATCCTTTTTACTCCTGGGTAAACTTATTTTCAATATAGCTTTTACCCTTTCAGGATCAATCCTTATACTATCAGCAGACACTAAATGACCAAGCAATTTACCTTCCTATACAACAAAGTGTGACTTCTTTGGATTCAAGGACAAGCCAAACTTTCTACACTTCAGGAAAGTCTGCTTCAAATGCTTCAAATGTTCCTCATCTGATTGTGAAAAAATAGTAATATCATCCAAGTAGATTACCACAAACTTGTCCTTTTCTCCGACAACAGCAATATCCATAGCCCTCTGGAAAGTGGCTCCAACATTCATTAGACCAAAGGGCATCTTATCATACATGAAAGTTCCCCAAGGAGTAGTGAAATTTGTCTTCTCCTTATCATCAGGATGCATAGAAATCTGATTGTACCCTGAGAAACCATCTACCATAGAGATCCTCTATGCCCCAACTACTTTCTGTAATATTTGTTCAATTTTAGGCAGGGGATAATTGTCCTTTAGGGAAGATCTGTTCAGATTTCTGAAGTCCACACACAACCTGATTTCTCCATTATTTTTCCTAACACGGACTAGATTAGACACCCATGAAGAATACCTGAGAGGCACTATGATCTTGGCATCCAAGAGCTTCTTCACTTCTTTTTCAATAACAGGAAACAAGGCTGGATTAATCCTCCTTAATTTCTGACGAAAAGGTTTGACATTTGGTTTAAAGGGAATTTATGCTATATGATTCCTGTGTCATAAGTTCTCAACTCCTCATAATACCATGCAAAAACATCTACATGTTCTTTTAACAGTTTAACATACCTGTTTCTTTGATCAGCTGTAAGTGCTTTAGAAATTTTGACCATTCTAGGATGTTCTGCTGAGCCAATATTACAATCCACCACATTTTCTTCTGAGGACTGTACTACAGGTTTCAAGAGTGTATCATCTTTTGAAAAGATCATTTCCAAAGGTACCAACCCCTTTGGAATGGAATTACTCTTTAATTCAATGATTTTGTGTCCAGCTATTTCATTTTCAGCAATCTCTTCCTGCTCTTCATCCCCTTCATCTTCCTCTTGATCAATTATGGAATTTAAAAACTCATGGGTAAGCTCAAGAAACCTATTAATCTCAATGTCATCTTCAAACACTCTCCACTGCTTTACATTATCAGGTACAGATGGTCTATACCTCACTTCAATGGGATATCTCAACTGAGTGGCCTTGGGGATTCTAAAGTGTGTAGCAGCCAAGGCTAATGATTCTACAGTCTGGTTATGGTCCCTTGGAATATGAGTAATGTTAAAATCCACAAAGTAATTTTAAAGCATATCCCATACGTCATTTCGATAGACTTTCAGCAAACCCTGCTTCACTTGATAGTTGCTCTTCACCTGCTGAACAACTAATTCGGAGTCGCCAAATGCAGTAATCTACTAAATGCCCAAATCTTTAGCAGCTTTTAATCCTAACAACAAAGCCTCATATTCAGCAGTATTGTTTGTAGTAATAAATTCCAATTTATACATCAGCTTTACTGTTTCACCTCCAGGGGATATAAGAAGAACCCCTGCACCTGCACCTTCTTTACAAGAGGACCCATCAAAGTATAGATGCCACACCTCATCTTCCTGTTCTATGCTGCATTTTACTGGCTGCTCTTTTTCAACCTATAACAAACCAGTAGTATTGTCCTCTTCACTGAAATGTAACATGCAAGTACCCAGGTCTTCATCAACAGCATACAGTGGGTGATTGGTAGGGTTCTTGTCATCTATCACAATGTAGGAAAATTGAAGCTCTCTGTACAGCCTTCTGTTTTCTCCTCCAAACACAGGAATAGTAGCATATGATAAATCCATTTGTAAGGTCCCACCAACCTTCTTTGCCCAAGACCTAGAGAGAAGTAACCCAAACTTAGGAGTAATATCAGCTACCACTACATCCATGATCACACTTTTCATGGGTAACTGAGCCAAGCTGAGACCATATCCTTTATTACCCCTAGACATTTCACTGCTCAGGAATCAAAGGCATAGAGATCATGGTAGGGTTTGGTAATACTCAGCCCTAAAGCTTCCATAACAGCTTTTGGCATTAAGTTGTGTGAGGCTTCCGAATCTAACAAGCAATTATGAATCATCTGTTCATTAACTGTCAAGGTGATGTAGAATGGGGGTGAAGCACCTGCCTCATTTTCATTCTTTTCAGCCAGAGCTAATCCAATGAAAATAATGGGGTTTTCTTCTTGCAAATTTACTATGTCTGAAATAGGCTGATTGCTTGTTGAATTAAGCATTTTAAGAACTGATTCTTTATATGCAGGGTTTTTCATCAATTCAGTTAAAGGTACAAGAATCTTTAACTTTCCTAATTCATTCTCCAAACTGAAATTCTGGACAGTTTTATTTACCTCTTCAGTCTCTGTGGTCTTCTTTGGTTTTTCTGAAACTTGTCTCTTCTCGGTCACAGGATTAGATGATTTCTTAGTAGGGACATCTGCCTTCTTCTTCGGGACTTGTACCACCTGTTTTGGACCTAAGCTCAGGTTGATAGTATTTTTAAGTTCATTCTGATAGACAGTAGTAGTTATAGTAGTCTTTTCCAGAGTTGAATCATCCTCTGTTTCGAACATGTCAGCATCATAATATTCTGCATTTAGAAGTTATTCCTCAGTGACAAAACCCCCAGACAATCCTTCTCCAAAATGATTCATATCTTGATCAGTCTCTTCAAAGATCAGCTCATCATCAACTTCTTCCTCATCAGCCACATTGTTCTGAAGAGGTGGTGGCACTCTTTGGTCCTCATTTTCTCTTCTCTCTCGCTGGATGTCATTATTCCTGCACTCTCTAGGCATGAAATAGGGAGCAAATTGCCTTCTAAATTGATTCTAATTATTAGGATTTCGTTCATTTTCTGGAGCAGGCTTGCTGGAATTTTTTTGAAGCTCTAATTTGTTCAATTTGGTGGTCAGAATCTTCACGAACTTAGCAATTTCATCAATTTCCTTTTCAGTAGAATGAGAAGATGAACCTCCTAACACTGCTTCCTTCTTTCCTTTTCTATCATAGATTTGCTGAGCTGTTTCCTCCTTCAATCTATTGGAAGCCAGTATATTAGATTCTACCTCCAATGCTGCATCTTGCATATTCAGTAAAGAAATAGGTCTCCTTTCTCTCAGTAGTAAGGAAAATTCATGATCAAAAGCATTTGCATATGTCAGTTTTGCAGATGTTTCTATAGGATTTATTTCTGCAGGAATTCTACTTTACATCTTGTTAAACCTCTTTGAAAGTCTGCCACTGTTTCTTCCTTTTTCCTCCTAAGAGCTCCAAACTCAGTTATGTAGTATGTATGGTCTTTGGTTTCACCCCATTGTCTCATGAAGAGATCACGAAGTTCTTCAATAATAGTGATGGAATTAGCAGGCAACTCCCTGAACCATTTCCTTACATATCCATCAAGGCTCTGCACAAACATTCTCATCCATACATCCTTGGCTTCAATATTTTGGTTATCAGCATAACTAAGGAAAGCTTCCCAATGTTCTTCAGCTGTGGTTTCCCCCTGTCCATTAAACCTAGGAAGATATTTTTGATAGTCACCCCCAGGCAGTGCATTCAAAGGCTGAGGCAAGACCAATGGTGCATATCCGGCTGCAACCATCCTGTCCGTCATGTCTATGGGATGATTTTGGGTCGCCATTTTTGGACTGACTGATTTTGGTGATGAAGAGGTTTGGATAGAACTTGGCTGAAATGGGTTTTTACCTACTTTCAATTGAAAGAGAGGTATCTTACCAGGAGAGGCATTTTTACCTTTTCTGAAGGATTGAGGATTGGTAAAAATTTGGAAAATACTATCAGGAATTGTTGGTTTTACCCAAGGTGAAATGTCTTCTTCTTTTCTTGACACATATGAAGCTAATGAACCTTCTAACTGGTCAGGGTCAGATAGGGAGGGTAATGACTGAGATATTCTAATATTTCTTGATGTCCTCAATGTCTGTTCAGGGTCTGTAACACCCAACTGCAACGGTGAAGTAGGTCTGTTCCTAGTTCCCACTCCTCTAGTAGCCACTATGACAAATCTAGTGAAAAATAGCCTTAAAGATATGCTAGTTTAATTTCACCTCTTAAAACCAGAAAAGATAAGTATCCCAGGGAAAAATATGTTTTCAACTTCGTTCCCTGGCAACGGTGCCAAAGATTTTTGTGCCAGAAATTGTTTCCAAGGCTATAAAGAAACAAGCCAACACAATCTCAAAAATTCAATCAAGTAAAACTAGGGTTTAGGGTTTTTCTGGTTATAATGTTTGGTGACTGAAGGGAATACATTCATAAGCTAAGCAGGAACTAAGTCATAAATAAATAAGAATAGAGATGCATAATATAATCACCATGTGCCAATCAGAATATAATCTTAAAGTTCATTCATAACTGACAAGCATTACAAGAAAAGAAACCATAAACCAGCAATGAATATATTAGTTAAGTAGCTAAACAAGCCAAAGATGAAGCTAAAACACAGTCTGAAGGGCAATATAGATCATATATTTCATAATTCTGGTCAACAAATACAGATGAGAGTTATGTACTTAGCTCATAAACAAGTCACAGACCTCCTTAAGCCAGCCAAAAAGTAGAATCCCTTTGCTTTCTTTCTCATCTATCTAAATACTGTTTCTCAAAAAATCAGTTAGGGTCTAAACCCTAACTTTCTTCAGCTAACTCATCGATGGGATAAAGTGAAATTATATTTACAAAATAAAGTATTTCTTTAAAAACATAACCAATGCTGACTAACTAAAGTATTTTCTTAAAATACATAACAAGTAACTCACTGACTAACAAAAATTAAAGGTCCTTAGCAACTTCAGCTAGTAAGGCTATTCCATCCAAAGCTTGGGCTTTCTTCCTGGCTCTCTTCTGTTCAGCTTCCATATCTGCTAACCTTTTTGTAAGTTCTTCATTCTGCTGCTGCAAGCCTCTAATATTCTGTTTCAATTCAACACATTGTAAATCTGTGCTTCTCTTCCTCTTCAGGGCCTCCTTGGAAACTGCAGTAAGCTCTTGATAATGCTCATTTACTTCTTGTAAATCTTCCCTGAGTCTTTTATTTGCTAGGATCAGACCATCATTAGTTTCTTGCATGTAATCCATTTGATGCCTGTATTGTTTGATGGTTCTTTGCAGGTTCTCCATGTCTGAATCAAAAGCCTTCCCTGTTGTGGTATCCTACATCTCACTGGGAAACCATGGGATATCTAGCCTTCTGAAAATGTCTTCATCCTCCTCTACCATCCTTGAAGACACACCATGAACAATAGGGTTTTCCTGACTCGCTGCTTCAGCAAGTGTAGATTTATCCATGAAGTGTCGGTCTTCAGAATAAGAAACCTCAGTCTCCTTTTGTTGTTCTTCTTTCAACAATTCACCCCTTAATTCCAGAAATAGAACAGATAGCTTTGTGTCAGTAAGGCTGGGCTCTTTTACTGTTTTCAATGGCTTTTCATCTGAAGAATCATCATCAAGCATAGCCACTTCTTTTGTATTTAACCTAGGGTTTAAAAGCTTTTTCATATTCAATCTCAACTTCTTTCTTGGCCTAGTTTTAGGCCTCCATGTTGAGGCAAGCTCTCCCATCATCTTCAAACTTTTACCTTGATGTTTAACTGTGGCAAACTCCATAGCTTTAACCTTGATTTTCTTTTTCTTAGGTCTGACTGTCTTATCTTCTAGACTGAAGAATTCCTTGCATGAATCAACCCTAGTTTCAGCTTTGACCATGAATTCATCTTCTTCTAATAGATATCCTTCATCCTATGATAGTATAGTGATTGGGATTCTTTGCTGGACTTGAATGTTTTCTTCCTTTACAGCAATCTTCTCCATGAAAACAATTTTCTCCTCCATAAAATATTCTGCTGGTGCCCTATCTTGTACAGGCTGATCTTCCTTTTTTGTAAACAACAAGCCTTTGCCTTTATTGTCAGCTAAAAGCTTTTTAGGCTCATAGTCTCCCTGTGAGGGCTCTGTCACTTTTTCAAGTTTAATATCCTTTTTGTCTTCAACTTTGATTTTCTGACCTAGTTTCCTAACTAGGGTTTTTTATCTACATGTTTTTTGGTTTGCTGCTCTTCCTGCTTAATTTGAAAACAAGACCAGAAGAGGAAATAATCCCATGTTTTTCCTTCACTTTGCAGGATAGTAATAATAATCAATTTGATCAGTCCATGATGGAAAATGGACTGTGTAGTGTGATCCTGATGCCCCTTGACTCTACTTGACATCTTCTGCAAACTTTTAAACAAAAAGAAAGGAAGACTCATTCTGGATTCACCAACCAGATGCTGTAAGAACCTAAAATGGTATTTGAAGACATAGCCATATCTTACTTCACAGGTGATATAGCTTTGTATGACTTTAATGGGCTCCACCCACTCATCTCTGAAATTCTAAATTAATACTCCTTTGCTCCAGTATGGAGTAATGCTAGGTAAAAGGTACCTCTGAGCATTAAAGGTGAAAGGCAACTTTTTGAACCACATTTCACCTTCATTTCTGACTCCTGTAGCTTCAGCAACTAACTCCACAGTCATCTTAAACTTTAAACTATCAAATACTACCATGTCCTGGTTATAGCATTGGGCAAATTTATAAGAGACCTCAGTGTTATAGCCATCTATCTTCTTGAAGAAATCCAACCAAACTGCATTCTGAAAAAGATCTGCACAACCAGGAAATTGGTCAATCCATTTCAACTCAGTGGGCTCAGCCCTATTTGTTTTGCCACTTTTTCCCATCTGCTTTCAATGACTGAAACCTGTGTAATTTTAAAGCCCTCTGAATGACCGAACAGCTCATTTTTTCTCCTCAAGCTTCTAGGGTTTTTATAGTCAGCTTTCTTCGATTCTCCTTGACTGTTTTCTCTTGATTTTTTAAACAGTCTGGTTTTTTTTTCAATGCAGGACAAGCTTTACATCAGGCTTGAGTAATTAGGTCAACAGAGTGCCACAAATTCTTCAATAAAAACTGCTGTTGAAAATAATTACCATCTCAGATATTCATTTGATGCTAGACCATCTCTAGAATGTATGACAACATCTGTGTGTTATGGTTCTGCATAAATAGTATCCCTGGCTCCTTTTTACTGCCACTGATGAGCTATCTTATTGCAAAAAGGATTTTGCATTAGTGCTCTCAAATGCTTGCTTCTTAAATCGACTTGTGATTGTTTAACTAGTGGATGGAAAGATATGAGGGCAACATTCAGCACAAACCAGTCAGCTTCTAGCACCTACTCAGACAAGGTCTGCATGCAATTGATATGCTCAGCTCACTTATTGCATTGGTTTCAAGTAACCAGTAAATCTGTGAAACCCTGGTTGCCACAAACTGAACAGAGCTTCACCTTACCACAATTTCAAGTCTTGACAGGCTAATTGTTCAATGAAACTGCTTATTTTTCAACTTATCACTTTCCAAAGCATTCCAAAACCCTTTTAGACTGATATCTGATCGTAGAGAGTTTGTTAACAGCATGAATTAAAGCTTTCCTCAATCAATTTTATCATAACAAGCTTTAAAGAAGAAACCCCCAATTGAGCTGCCACTATCAAGTTAACACAGAATACCTTATTCATGTCTTGCTACAGACGCTTAAAATCAATCCCTGAGCTGTCTGATTGTCAAATTTAACTATACAAGTGTCTTTGGGTGTCCAATTTGCTTCCAGCTAGCGCAACGAGAAAGCCCTAAACTTCTCTGTAACTGTGAAAGCCCTCAATATCCTCTGTAACTACAAATTCCGGATTTTGGGAAAATTTCCTTGCTCCACTTAGTCTCTAGTTTCGTAATGCATGTATGGAGAACTCCTTTCACTTCAATCTAGGCTCGTTTGTCCACCTGTCACAATTCGCCCAACTCTAACTAATGATTTGCCACGATCTCCTTCATGCTGTAAAACGTACCTGTTTGCATGATCGTTACTGAAGAAACACATATCAAAACCCTTTAAGCATGTGATTAGTCATCTAAAAACCAAAATCGTGGGAGAAATTTGCTTAAAAACCGGCGATTTCGGCGTGTGCGATATTCTTGTAGCGCCGCTGTGTAAACTTTTGGTAGTTGCGCTATAAGAATAATTTAAAATCAATTTTGGCGCCCTTTTGTCATTATTTCCATTTTGAATGAGGTTTTAAATGTTAAACTTTGATCATGGTGCTATTTGTGAACCAATTACTCAATATAATGTCCTATAAAACCCTTCAAGACCTAAGAAGAACAAACCTAAAGAAAAACTCAAAATCTCACTTAAAACCAAAAATTTTCTAAGGTAAGCAAATGAGAAAATTTAAGCATATGAGCAAACCTAAAATAAAAATCACAATCAAAATATAAAATTGAAGATAACAATTTCATGACTTAACACTAACCATGGCTTTTGACTTGAAGGCCTTAGCATTATCAATCAACAATTTCTTAGGACAACCGAATCTTCTAAAAATATTCTCTTGAATAAAATTAATGATTGCCTTATCATTTGCATTCCTTGTAGGAATGGATTCCACCCGCTTCGTGAAAAAATCAGTGGCTGTAAGTATCCATTTATGTTTCCCAGAAGAAGTAGGATTAATTTCACCTATAAAGTCCAGATCCCACTGCTGAAAAGGAGAATTTACAACAATGGGCTTCAAAGGTAGAGACACAATATTTTGTTTGCCAACAAAATTTTGAAATTGAATGCAAGCTCTTACCTGTTGATAAACATCAGAAAACAAAGAAGGATAGTAATAACCAGACCTTAGAATTTTATAAGCAGTGGCTTTCCAATATTTAGGACCTCCACAAGCTCCCTCATGTAATTCTGAAATAACTTCTTCTATTTCAGGATTCTCCAAACACCTAAGAAATACTCCCCCTGGATCTTTCCAATGCAATTGTTGATTCACTAAACAATATTTGATGACCTTCAACTTTAGTGATCTTGCTTCCTTCTTGTCTAAATGCACAGGACACTGTAAATACAATAAAAAATGAACTAAATCAGCATACCATTCTGATTTTGCATACTTATCCATGATTTGTTCTTTCTCTTTCCATGTTTGCAACTCTTCTTGTATTGGTTGTTCTACCATCAAATGAAGTCCAAGAGCCTCACAATTTGAATCATCCAACAGTTTTTCCAAACCTTGTCCTTTTATTAGCTTAGTAGGTCTGATGTCCACATCATACTCCATAATTTTCGCAATCCATTTTCCCCTCTTTCCTTCACTGTCTGGCTGAGTTAAAATATCTTTAACTGTTGCATTAGGTACATAGGAAATGATCTTCAAATGTAGAATATAAATCCTAAAAAAATTTAATGCCTTTACCAATGAATATGCTTGTTTCTCCAGTGTACTATATTTCAATTCAGAATCTCTGAGAGTCTTACTAAAGAAAGCAATAGGATGTTCTAAACCATCTGCATTCTTTTGTAACAAAACAACAGCTATTGTATCCTCAGAAGCAAAAGAAAAATTCAAAAAATATTTTGAGAAATATGGGCTTGCCAGCACTGGTGCTTCTATTAGAGCATGTTTAATATTCTCAAATGAATCACTAGCTTCTGCTATCCATTTCACCACTTGATATTTCCTTAACATAAATGTTATTTTCTATATTGTTTCAGTGAAATTTGGGATAAACCATCTCAAAATATTTATTTTTCCAATAAATTACTGAACATCTTTTTTGCTTCTAGGAAGACTGATTTTCAAAATAGCTTTAACTCTTTCAGGATCTATTTTAATTCCATCTGCTGACATTATGTGTGCCAAAATTTTACCCTCTTGAATAGAAAAATGAGACTTCTTGGGATTTAATGATAGTCCATATTTCCTACATTTCAAGAAGGTTTGTTTGAGATGTTTCAAATGTTCTTCATCATATTGAGAAAAAATTGTGATATCATCCAAATAAATCACAATAAATTTTTCCTTTTCTCTGACAAAGGCTATATCCATAGCTCTTTGAAAGGTTGCACTAGCATTGATCAGACCAAATGGCATCTTGTCATACATGAATGTACCCCAGGGTGTAGTGAAGGTTGTTTTCTCTCTATCATCTGGATCCATAGTGTTAGATTTTTAACATTAAGCTAGCATTATATTAGGATCTTTAATTGAGAGAATAACAAGCATAGGAATCAAACACAAGAGACAATGAACAAAGTGTTTTTCCTTGGGGAAACCATAAATAGATAAAACCCCACAACTTCCTCAGAGATAGAATCAGCACCAAAAGTAAAACCCAAAACAGTAACATGATCTCCCGATAACAATAGCCTCTTTCTTTCTAGCCCCAGCAACTTCTTCTCCCTCAGCTATGCGCTACAACTGAGTGTGAGTGAGTGTGTGATAAATAGAGAGACTCAATCTCTATTTATACTAATTCTTGACTTGATAGTGACTCACTAGGGCCGAATTCACTAGGTGAGTCTAAAAACCCTAGGGCCCTGGAACTTAGGGGACTTTAACACTTAAACAATAGGAGGGTTACCCACATTGACTTGACATGACTTGTTTATATTATAGAAACTCCCGATAGGAACATCGGGGCATGACATGACTCAATTACACTACAAACACTTCCCAAAATAAACATCGGGGAACAATACATAAGAAATACAAGTGAATACATTTCGATGTTATAATTACATCAACACTCCCTCATAACTAGGAAGGTATTCTCTTGACACAATTAGCAGCACAAGTATTCTTCTCTGTATCATTTAGATCATCATCGAGTCTTCATCATCTTCAAGTCATCTTCATCTTCAAGTCATCTTCATCTGGATCTGGATCATGATCACTGGATCTGGATCATCACTCGATTTGGATCATCTTTGGTTCTGGAACATCTCTGCTGGATCATCATTATGGGTGCTATCTCTTGATTCTTCTCATCACAGGAAGTTCTATAGAGCAAGCCTTTTTTCATGTTGGTTGTAGGCCTAGCCTCCATGTAGGTCTTTTCTAGCACTTATATCTAACCCTAAGTTAGAATGGCCCACCCAACACTTATATTTGATCATGTAGGAACCAATCCTATAATCATATCAGAAAGGAACACCCAACACTCACATCTGACCATGTGGGAAAACATCCCACAACCCTTTCAGAAAGGCCCAGCACTCACATCTTAAAACCAATGTCAAAAAGGATCAGCACTTACATTCGACCATGTGAGGAACCAATCCTCCATGCTGAAAGGGATCTGCACTTACATCTGATCATTGTAGGAACCAATCCTACAATCACCTCAGAATGGTTCTGCACTTACATCTGATCATTGAAGGAACCAATCCTACAGTCGCCTCAGAATGGCTTTGCACTTACATCTGATCATTGAAGGAACCAACCATACAATCACCTCATAATGGATTTTCACTCACATCTGATCATGTAGGAACCAATCCTATAGTCACATCAGAATGGCCCTCCGCCCTAGACTAATCTTTCCTAGTAACTGACCAAGTGCCTCCATTCCAAGAATGGAATTCAGCACTTATATATGATCATGTAGGAACCAATCCTACAGTCACATCAGAATGGCTCACCACTCACAGCTGACATGGAAGGAACCAATCCTCTCACCATGAAAGAATGGCTTAGCCCTTACATCTGACCATGGAAGGAACCAATCCTCTCTACATGTCAGAGTGGCTCATGGACTCATCACTTCCCTTTGGAGGGAACCTTGATCTTGGAGAACACCAAGCTTCTCCCTGAAGTACTCAAACTCCACTCTAGCTAATGGATTTTTCAACACATCATCTATTTGTTCATTCATCGCAACATACTAGAGCTTCACTACTCCTCTCTACACCATATCCTTGATATAGTGATACTTGATCTTGATATGCTTCGACTTGTCATGGAACACCGGGTTCTTCGATAACTTCACACAACTCTGGTTGTCGCAATGTATACAAGCAGCATCTAACTGAAGATCAAATAAATCAGATAGTATCTTCCTCAGCCATACTACCTCACAACTAGCTGAACAATTTGTGACATACTCTGCTTCAGTTGTACTCAGTGCCACACAGGATTGCTTCCTGCTAAACCAAGAGATCACACCTGATCCCATACTGAAGCAACACCCTGAAGTGCTCTTCCTATCGATGGTACTTCCTACCCAATATGAATCAACATAACACTCCAGGTTAATCTTCTGATTCCCCTCATACTTGAGCCCATAATCAATTGTACCCCTCAGGTACCCCAGAATATGTTTTGCAGTAATCAAGTGAACATGTCTCAGATCTATAAGGAATTGGCTCAAGGTGTTCATAGCAAAGCAAATATATGGTCTCGTGTTCATCAGGTACATCAAGGACCCAATCATCTGACGATACATCGTAGCATCAACTTCTTTTGATGAATCATCACTCAATAGCTTCAGGGTCGATGCCATAGGTGTGGTCATGGCCTTACAGTCCATCATCCCGAACCTCTTCAAGATCTCTACTGCATACTTCCCTTGTCCGAGGGAGATTCCATCCACATTCTGCCACACCTCCATGCCTAGAAAATAGTGCATCATACCCAAGTCCTTCATTTAAAACTTAGTAGCAAGCTTCCTCTTCGTATCAGCAATCAACCCATCCATACCTATTAAAAACAGATCATCTACATACAGTAGAAGTATCACTGGGTTGCCATTTTCAACCTTGTAGTAAAGGTTGGAATCTGCTTTACTTTTGGTAAAGCCCAAACTGGATAGAAATCCATCAATTCTATCGTACCATGTCTTGGGTGCCTGTTTCAAACCGTACAGGGCTTTCTTCAATCTACACACATGAGACTCCCTGTCATGTGTCTCAAAACCGAGTGGCTGCTCTACATACACTTCCTCTTCCACTACACCATTCAAGAAAGCAGTCTTGACATCCATTTGGTGTATATTCCATTTCATCACTGTAGCAAGAGAAAGTACTGATATGATGGAAGTGTATTTGGCTACAGGTGCAAAGGTTTCTTCATAATCTATTCCTTATTTCTATGAGAAGCCACGAGCCACGAATCTTGCTTTATATTTCTCTATGCTGCTATCTGCAACATTCTTGATCTTGTAGATCCATTTGGAAGTTAAAACCGACTTCCCTTCTGGTCTTGGGACAACATCCCAAACATCATTCTTCATGATCGATTGATACTCTTTGATCATAGCATCCTTCCATTCTTTTCGTTCTTCCTCTTCTTCATAGTTGGAAGGTTCTTTATTGATATAGTCACATAATAAAGCTACATACCTAGAGTAGGACCTGGTCCTCTTTCTTTCTCTGTAATTCTCTTCTGGAGCCCCATATCTTTCTGCACCTTGGATAGCTTCTCGTACCCAAGAAGGTTTCCTCTTGTGAGGATTCTTCTCCTGAGGTGGATCTATAGGTTCTTTAGGTTCTTCAAATTCTCGATCTTCTTCTTTATTTTCTTTGTTCATGGTTGTGTCATGAGTTCTAGGTGCTTCTGATTCTTCAGGATCCTCAGTATGTCTCTTTTTGGATTTGTTGTAAGTTGAGTCTTCATCAAATGTTACATCCCTACTGATGTCGATCTTCTTGAATCCTAGGAAGTATATTTTGTAAGCCTTCGAGCTTTCAAAGTATCCCACAAATATACCCTTCTTTCCTGAAGGATCTAACTTTGTCCTCTTTTATTTTGGAATGTGTATGTACACTAGAGAGCCGAATATTCTGAGATGACTGACTTCAGGTTTCTTATTGGAAAATACTTCTTTAGGTGTCTTGTTATCGAGTACTCTATGTGGAATACGGTTATGTACATACATCGTTGTTCTGGAAGCTTCTGCCCATAGATGCATGGGAATATCTTGATCATGAAGCATTCCTCTTGCAGCTTCCATGATAGTTCTATTCTTCCTTTCTACAACCCCATTTTGTTATGGACTATATGGAGAGGAAAAATCCCTCTTAATCCCTGAATTGTTGCATAACTCTTTGAATTCATTTGATGTGAATTCTCTGCCATTATCTAATCGAAAGGTCTTGATCTTCTTTTCTGTGTGGTTCTCGATCAAGGCTTATAATTCCTTGAACTTGTTGAAAACTTCATCTTTCTTCTTCATAAAGTATATCCATGTCTTCCTAGAAAAATCATCAATAAAAGAAACATAGTATACATACCCACTTAAAGAACTGGATGGCATTGGACCGCATACATCAGAGTGAATGATTTCCAAGATTCCTTTTTCTTTTCTTTCGCTACTTGAAAATGTCTTCTTTGTGTTCTTTCCTTTCGCACATCCTTTGTAGACTCCTTCATGTTTTTCTTGAATTTATGGAAGACCTTCAACAACTTTGCTTGCAAGTGGTAGTGCTCTGTAGTGTACATGTGCAAGCCTTCTATGCCAAAGTTCATTTGGCTCTATTGTGTCATGGACCAAATCTTGTTTTGGATGGCCCTTCAAATTGTATAATCCTCCTTATTGTTCTCCAATTACTATCGCATCGTCAATAGTATTTCCTATTGGCCACATGAGGACTTAGCCATCTACAAATGAAACCCTCATGCCTTTTGCATCTAGTACCGATATGGAGAGAATATTCTTATTTAGTCCTGGTACAAACAAGACATCCTTCATTTTCATAGACTTTCCAGAGTCTAGCTTATATGAGGATTCACCACTACCTTTTATGAGATATTGGTAGTCATCCCCAAGTTTCACCTTATGGGGTGAATTATGTTCGGATAGCTTCTCAAAATATTCCTTGAATCCTATCATGTGTTTGGAATCCCTAGTGTCAATAAGCCAATCTTTGCTTCCATGAGTGGCAGTTCTCATGAGAGCGGATATCAGAACATATTCTTCATCACTTGAAGAGTCTTCACTTTCTTGTTTTACTTTCTTCCTGGGAGGATCATCATCCTCAGCAGTGTGAGCATGATGTCTTCTTTTGGAGTTCTTCTTCTTCTTGGATCCACTCTTATTCATGGGACAACTTCTAGCAAAGTCTCCCCTTTCATCACATGTATAACATCTGAGTTTGGATGGATCCCTTCTTACAAAATTATGTTTCTGATAAGAATGCTTACCTTGGTGATGATGATTTTTCCTTCTCCCTTTCTTGGAGTGTACTATGAGATATTTATCTCCACTTCCCATATTTTTTTCTTGAGCTGCTATTCAAGCTTCTTCTTATGAACATTCTTCCCATAGTCTACTAAACTTGATCAACTTCTTCCTAGCACAGATTCCTTGGATGAAAGAATCTCATGACCAAGGGAGGCCATTCAAGGTTGTCATCATATTTTTTACATTCTCCACTTCTTCATCTACTGCTTCAAGTTGTTCTTTGATCTGGGAGACCATTGTGAAGTATGACTGGATGGTCTCCTCATTCTGTATCTTTACAGTCTTCAACTGGTTCCTCAAAGTCATCTTCCGGTTTATGTTCTTCCCTTCAAATAGTTTGGTTAGGGAATCAAACATAGCTTTAGGTGTCTTGAGGGAGGACACCTATGGTATGAGGTGATCCTTGATTGAATCAGTAATAATCCTCTTTTCCATAACCAACTTCTTCTTATGTAAGGCCTTATCCTCATCTTCCTCTAGAACTGGAACCTCCTCATTGATGTAGGAGTCCAACTCATTTTCTTATAGGACCAGGGAGATCCTATACTTCCAGGCTCAGAATTTATCATCTCCCTCAATATTTTCATCAAGATTGGTATGATGAGACATCTTAACAGATAACTTCAAATGGAAATACAAAATATTTAGATTTTACCAGGTCAAGATGTCGAATCTGGATTTGGAGCTGAATTTCTGCAGTGCTGGTTCAGGAGCATATTAAAGTTTGAATTTCCCGGAGTTATTTCCAACCAAATGCTTTGATCTTGATCTCTAAACTTTGATTTTGAGGAGGATATCAATCTAGCCCTAGGATCACTCAAAAAATCCACTTCTGTGGA
Source organism: Pseudotsuga menziesii (assembly GCA_001517045.1). Classification (NCBI taxonomy): domain Eukaryota; kingdom Viridiplantae; phylum Streptophyta; class Pinopsida; order Pinales; family Pinaceae; genus Pseudotsuga; species Pseudotsuga menziesii. The sequence goes on from LPNX011006791.1 coordinate 197,506, forward strand.
AAGCCCTAATTTCCGGCAGCAGTGTCAGGTCCAAAACTGAAAAAGCTCAGAATCAGATTCTGCTTCGACAGAAAGATGCACCCTAGGGAGGAGAGTGATCCCAATCTTATTTTGCTGAAAATAAGTGGAGAGAGATCCAAAAAGTAGGAATATCTAGTTCCCGCAGCTGCACAGTGTCTTCTTCTCAGGTTAGCTCTAATACCATGTTAGATTTTTAACATTAAGCTAGCATTATATTAAGATCTTTAACTGAGAGAATAACAAGAACATCAATCAAACACAAGAGACAATGAACACAATGTTTTTCCTCAGGGAAACCATAAATGGAGAAAACCCCGCAACTTCCTCAGAGATAGAATCAACACCACAAGTAAAACCCAAAACAATAAGATGATCTCCCGACAACAATAGCCTCTTTCTTTCTAGCCCCAACAACTTCTTCTCCCTCAGCTATGCGCTACAATTGAGTGTGAGTGAGTGTGTGATAAATAGAGAGACTCACTCTCTATTTATACGAATTCTCGACTTGACAATGACTCACTAGGGCTGACTTCACTAGGTGAGTCTAACAACCCTAGGGCCCCGGAACTGTAGGGACTTTAACCCTTGAACAATAGGAGAGTTACCCACATTGAATTGACATGACTTGTTTATATTATAGAAACTCTCGATCGGAACATCGGGGCATGACATGACTCAATTACATTACAAACACTTCCCGGAATAAACATCGGGGTACAATACATAAGAAATACAAGTGAATACATTCTGCGGTTACAATTACATCAACACATAGCAATATAATTGTAACCTAAGAATCCATCCACCATAGACATTCTCTGGGCACCTACTACTTTCTGCAAAACTTGCTCAATCTTAGGTAATGGATAGTAATCCTTCAATGAAGCTCTATTTAAATTTCAACAATTTACACATAACCTTATCTCTCCATTCTTCTTTCGAACTAGAACTAGATTTGCTACCCAAGATAAGTATCTAAGTGGAACAATTATCTTTGCATCCAAAAAAAAATTTAACCTCTTTCTCTATGACTGGGAATAAGGCTATATTAATTCTTCTTAACTTCTGTCTAAAAGGTTTCACATTCAGATTCAAAGGAACCTTATGCTGAATAATACTAGAGTCATAAGTTTTTAAATCCTCATAATACCAGGAAAAAATATCAGCAAACTCTTTCAACAATTTAATATACTTGTTCCTTTGCTCAAGTGAGAGAGGTTTTGAAATTTTCACCATCCTCGATTGTTCTTATGTGCCAATATTATAACTAATAATATCCTCTTTTGAATATTGCATTGATGGTTTTAATAAAGTATCATCCTTAGAAAAAAATATTTCAAGAGGAACCAAACCCTTAGGAATAAAATTTCCCTTCAACTCAATAACCTTATGTCCTGCAATTTCATTCTCTGAATATTCATCAACTTCCTCATCTTCCTCATCCTGATCCTAATCAATCAATGAAATTGAAAATTCTCCAGTTAACTCTAAAAATCTTTTAATTTCCAAATCATCTTCAAAAACCCTCCTTTGCTTGATATTATCTGGTACTGAAGACCTATATCTGACTTGAATTGGATATTTTAGCTGAGTCTATTTTGGAATTCGAAAATGTGTGGCTGCCAAAGCAAGTGAATCAGTTGTTTTATTATGATCCCTGGGAATGTAAGAAATATTGAATGCTATAAAGTAATTGTCAATCATGTCCCAAACCTCATTTCTGTATACCTTCAACAAATCCTGTTTCACTTTATATTTGTCCCTCACCTATTGGAAAACTAATTCGGATTCGCCATAAACATAAATCTACTGAATGCATAGGTTTTTTGCATCCCTTAAGTTAAGTATTAATGCCTCATACTCTGTTGTATTATTTATGGTCACAAATTCTAACTTATACAGCAAATTGATCATCTTTCCACTAGGAGCAATCAAAAAAATACCTGCTCCTGCTCCTTCCTTGGATGAGGAGCCATCAAAATACATTTTCCATAGCTCATGTTGTTGTCCAACATTATGTTTGATTGGTTTTTCCTTTTCTACTTGTAACAAGCCACTTGTATTGTCATCACTAAAATGTAACATACAAGACCCCAAATCCTTTTCTACCACATAAAGTGGATGATTTGTTGGGTTCTTATCATCAATAACAATGTAAGCATATTTTAATTCTCTATACAATCTACTATTTTCTCCTTCAAAAATAGGAATAGTTGCATATGACAAATTCATTTGTAATGTACCACCTACCTTCTTAGCCCAAGACCTTGAAAGTAACATTCCGAACTTAGGAGTGATATCAGCCACCACCACATCCAGGATGGCACTTTTCATGGGTAACTGAGTCAATTTAACCACAAGATCCTTAATCACTCCCAAACATTTAATAGCTCGGAATCAAATGCATATAATTCATGATATGGTTTTGTGATACGCAAACCCAGAGCCTCCATGACCGCTTTTGGAATCAAATTGTGAGAAGCACCAGAATCTAGTAAAAAATTATGAATCATTTGGTCATGAACAGTCATTGTTATATAAAAAGGTGGAGATAAATTTGAGTCATTTCCAATCTTATCAGCTAGGGCAGAACTAATAAAGATTTTAGGATGTTCTTCTTGTAGATTTACAGTATCTGAAGGTATTTGGCTGGAAGTTGACCCTATCATCTTTAGAACTGGATTTCAATAGCTAGGATTCTTCATCAACTCAGTAAAGGGTACTGGAATTTTTATCTTACATAACTCATTTTCAAAATTAAAATTTTGCACATTTTTATTCACTTCTTCAGTTTCAGCAACCTTATCTGGCTCACCCTAATTTTGTCTCTTTTCCTATGTTGAATTAGGTAATTGTTTAGCAGGAGAAGCTATCTTCTTTTTTGGAATTTGAGAAACCTGTTTTGGACTATAACTTAAGTAAATAGACTTCTTAGGTTCATATTGACCTATTTTAGCTGTAATTTCAGGACCCAAGTCACTTTCTATTTGATGAATATTAGCATCAAAAAACTCAGAACTATGAAAGTTATGTTCAGTTAAAAACCCCTGTGATAAAAAGTCCCCAAAGTAATTTATCTCTTGATTTGAATCTTCATACTTCCCATAATCACCCTCTTCACCTTCATCTGTAACAATATTTTGGAGTGGAGGAGGAACTCTCTGATCTTCAATCTCTCTTCTTTCTCTCTGAATGTCATTGTTTCTTCGTTCTCTAGGAATAAATCTAGGTGCAAACTGGTGCCTAAATTGATTAGGTTTCCTTTCTCCTTCTTGTGCCAACTTATTTGAATTCTTTTCTAAATCCAACTTATTTAGTTTGGTTGTTAAAATTTTTACTAACTTATCCATTTCATTTATTTTGTTATCTGCTTTCTGTGAAGTAGAGGCTAGTGGAATTACCTCCTTTTTATCTTTTCTATCATATAATTGATGGTCCGGATTTTATTTAAGCCTATTAGAAGCTAGAATATGTCATTCCACTTCCAATTCATCCTCCTTCATGTTTAATAAAGTGACTAGCCTTCTTTCTCCTAAATGAAAGGAAAATTCATGGTCGAAAAATTCATGGTCAAAGGCATTTGCATAAGTAAACTTAGCTGAGGTTTTAGAAGGTTTGATTTTAGTAGGTATCCTACCATACATCTTGTTAAAGTGTTTGGAAAAGGATGCTATAGTTTCACCCTTTTTTCTTCTTAATGCTTGAAATTATGTGATGTAATAGGTGTGATATTTTGTGTCTCCCCATTGCCTCATAAATACATCCTGTAGCTCCTCTATGAGAGTGATTGAATTAGGTGGTAGATCTTTGAACCATTTCCTAATCTCTCCATCCAAACTCTGCACAAACATCCTCATCCACACATCTATAGCCTTAATAATTTGATTGTATCCATAACTCAAGAATGCATCCCAATGCTCTTCAGCAGTTGTCTCACCCTGACCATTAAACCTAGGTAAGTATTTCTGATAATCTCCTCTAGGAAGAGAATTTAGAGGCTGAGGAAGGACTAAGGGAGAATATCTGGCAGCTACCATTCTATCCATCATATCAAGGGGCTGGTTTTGTGCCATTGTGAAACTACTTTGTTTTGATGAGGACAAAGGTTGGGCAAATTTGCTTGAATCTGGTTTGAAAGGAATTTTACTAGTTTTGAACTGAAACAAGGAAATATTACCAGGAGACTCAAATTTTTATTTTTTATAAGATTGTGGATTAGTAAAAACTTGAAAACTGTGGATTGGTATAGAAGGGATTGACCAAGACAGAATTTGTTTTCTCTTTCAGAATATGTAAAAGGTGATTTCAATGTTGATTGTTTAGGAGTAAACAAATAAGGAGAAGGATGAGTTTTCCTATGTTGTCTAGCTTCCTTCAAAATATGTTCTAGATCTGAGACACCTAAATGCAAAGGTGAAGTACGTCTCCCTCTTGTCCCAATATTTTTGGTAGCCACTGTGAACCACTGCTTGATGAAAAAGTAGTCTGAAATATTTTATGATTTTTGTTCACCTCTCAAAATCAGATGAATGATGATATCCCAGGGAATATATACTTTAATTCATTCCCTAACAATGACGCCAAAGATGTTTGTGCTAGAAATTGTTCCTAGACTACCACAGGAACAAGCTAGAACAATCTCAAAAATAAAAGTAAAATGGAATTGGATTTTATTGATTTTGGTTTGAAAATTTATCAACAAGAAGGTAAAAACATCCACAAGCTAACACAAGTACTAAATCATGAACTAGTATGAAGAACTGGGGATCAAACACATGAAAATAAACCATGAATAGTGTAAACATAACACTGATTTCATCCACAGCATACAAGCATTTTCATGAGTAAAAACATTAAACAAGAAATGAAGTTGTATATTGACTGATCAGACAAATCATAAACAAAACCAGCATGACAGATAAAATTGTTTATCAGTATGTCTAAAATCAATATCAGTACACTTACATAAGATTCATGAGTCTTAGATTGTAATACATCCAACACTAAAGCCTATTCTTGCAAAAAATTCGAACCCTACTTCTATTTCATTTCCTCCTTTTATCTTTTTCCATAAAAGATGGTTACATAAATGTCAAAACTAATTTTTAGGTCTGAGTTCGAGACAGTTACAAAATTAGTTGTATTTTCAAACATAATAACCTATTAAATATCACAAACTAAACTACTTGACACCTAGTAACTAGAAGCATTTATAGATTCTTGGTTGCCTCTGCCAACAAAGCAATTCCTTGTAAAACATGTGACTATTTTTTGCTTTGCTGCCGCTCTGTCTCTAAACTTTTAATCCTCTTTAAGAAAAACTCATTCTAATGGGTCAGACTTTGAACTTTTTGGTTTAATTCTTCCGCCTAGATCTGAATATGTCTTTTTCTCTTCATAGCCTCTTTTGAGACAGCTATCAATTCTTGATATTGTGTATTTATATCATCAAGGTCCTTTCTCAGTCTTCTATTAGTCATTACTAATCCATCATTATTCTCACTAACAAAACCAATCTGATATTTGTACTGTTTCATAGTTTTCTTAAGGCTCTATGTTTTTGAATCTATGTTTCTGAATCTATGAACATTCCTCTCTGTAATGTAGAAGTTTTATTTGACAACCATGGGATATCAATTTTCTTAAAAATGATGTCATCTTATTCCCTATCTTTAATTGTTTCTTATACAATAGGAACTTTTGAAGACATACCTCGTTCAATGTTGAAAGTAATTGGTTCTTCTAAAACTTTATCTCTTCCTGGAGATGACTCTAATAACATTTAATGTTCTTCATCAATATAAACTTGCTGAGAACTTAAGTCTTCTTCATCTTCCCTCCCTTCTTCAGTTAAAGAATCTTCAATCATAGTAATCTTTTCCTTCCTTAATTTAGGATTTAAGATTCTTTTCATATTAAGTCTAAGTTTGTTCTCAAGTCTGGTTTTCGGCCTCCAATTTACTTCTTTCACCTGTACAGGAGCTTTCCTTTGAAACTCTACATTTGATACTTGTAAAGTATCATTCCTTACTTCAGCTATAAGTTATAAAACCTATGATTATTTCAAAGAAAGTGAACCATCCTGCTCTTTTAAACAATGCTGCACAATCAGGAAACTCATTTTCCCAACTCGTATCCATAGGTTCAAATCCATTAGTCTTCCCACTTTTCTTCATCTCTGCGCTGTAACCTGACCTACGTATCTCCTTTGAAAAATTCAAAGATTTTAAAACCTCCTTCTTTGTAACAATAAAATCAAAACCAAAACAAAATCGTGACAGTCATGACCACGATTTTCCAATGATTTTTACCAAATTAAATCATGACAGTTGAGACCACAATCTTTTTAATAATCTGTGCACATCCTTCTTACACTAGTCATGATTATGGCTGAGGTTCTGAACATGCGTCCTTATTTCTTCACAGGTGTCTAAAAGCTTCCATTATTTTCAACTACAAACATCCATGACTATCTGCCACTCCTTTCAATGATTCGAGATTCTTATAGCACCTTATTACGTTGACTTTTAACTTTGCGCTACAGGAATATTCCTTGTGAATATTTTTGAAAAATGACTAAAAAACAAGGGTTAGGTCATAAAGCTAAATCTTGGAATAAAATTTAATATAAGCTTTTCATACTTTTAAAGATATATAAAACCTACCAAGCCCAAAGAAACTTTAAAACCAATCAAACAAAATATATCAAAACAATTATAATCATAAAATCAAACAAAAATATACTTACCACTATGAAACCTCAAAACCAACTTAAAAATGTAAATTAATAGGAAATCAATATTTCAAAAAAACACATCAAAGCTAGGAAAAATTCTTAGTTTTAACAGTTTATAGAATACTTTTTCAATTGTTTTAATAAAGGAAAGAAACCGTGGCTCCTAAAAGAGCTTGGACTAGGGTAAACCCTTCATATCCTCTACATCCAGGAGTCCCAGATCCCGACCAGATACTGAGGGATGCTAGGAAACAATTGAGTTCTACCTCATCAGGGATATTTCTGTATCCTTCACCTTTAGAAATACCTGATCCATCATAGTTTGATTCTCCTTCTACTAATCCACAAGCTGATAAGGGTAAGGAGGAAAAGGACTTGTGTTTTCCTATTACTCAAATTGATAATTTTTAGGTCTTCACAAATCCTTTATTGTCTGAAGAGGTTGAAACTGAGTTTCTACATACTAGAATTTTTTCTTCAAAAACTCAAGTTTCACCTTATATTCATCTCATGGGTATGGTCCCACTTCATCAAATTAAGTTTAGGAGTTATTCTTCTTCATCGAGCAACTCTAGTTCAAGTTGGTCCAATCCCAACCCATCTAGTCCAAAAATGGATGCTCAACTTCCTAACTATATGGACTGTATAGTAGCTACTAGGTATGCTCCATTGGTAATGCCTCGTCCCCTTCATGCTCTTCATGGGGGAGATGATTAGAAGTATTTCCCTAGGTTTAATGGTCAATGGTAGGTAATAATAGAGGAGCATTGGAATGCTTTCTCCAATTACACCGACAATCGAAATATTGAAGCCAAGGATGTCTGGATGTGAATGTTTTTTCAGAGTTTAGATGGAGAGGTTAGGAAATGGTTTAGGGAATTACCTGCGGGATCAATAGATGGCATAGAAGCATTAGAGGAAGTGTTCATGAAACAGTGGGGGGATATAAAAGAATTCCTTTATTACATCACTGAGTTTGGTATTTTGAAAAGAAAGAAAAATGAATCAGTTGTTGAATTTTCAAAACGATTCAATAAGATGTATAGAAAACCACTAGCATAAATTAAGCCTTCAAAGATGTCTGCAAAACTCACATATGCAAACTCATTTGATTCTAAGTTTTCTTTACTTCTAAGAGAAAAAAGGTCAGTGACCTTGCTTAATATTGTTAGGATTATTAATCCTCCCTTGTCCAAATTTGGTCATATGTCTAAATCGGGAGTCATGTCTAAATCGGGAGTCCATCCAGTCTATTTATAGTC